>JAGDYQ010000208.1:212577-360077 GCA_021962125.1 Bulinus truncatus
AGAGAGAAATTGATAAACATGTATTTACAAATGTATTTAAAAAAATGACAAACTATAAGGAATTCTTTGTGCAGCTTATAAAGGTGTCAGTTTATGTGAGTCATTTTATAAAAAAAAACTTTTTGAATAAGAAAAAAAAATATGCTTACACTAATAACATAATAAAGATTGGAGTAAATCATCTCATAACAGTTTTTTTTTAATTGCCCTATACATGTATCAGTAGTAGGGTTAGGACTTGTGCTGTCATTCACATTAATACAACAAAAACTGCTGTTAGAAACGCTGTACAAGTACTTTAAAGCCTGCCCAATGAACTAAATTTATCTCGTAGATTTTTTTTTCTCTAATGATAGAGAACTTTAAAATTTATCAACAAAAAATCGCCAAAGATCTCTTTAATATATTTGAAAAATGTCTAGTTTAAACATGCTTTGCAAATGTCTGCTCTTAATTGCACATGTCTTTCAAAATAATAATTTTTAACTTCCTTATCTACATCCTGAAAAACCGAGATAGCCAAAGGATCGCATACTTAGCACATGTGTGGCAGCTAAATCTTTAAATGAGCAACATATGCTTATATGAATGTTAATATAATACAAGTATGAAGCAAAATTAACCTAATACAAGGGCTCAGACAATAGTTATGTGTCAAAAAAAATATTTTCTCTAGTAAAAAATATGTGTTTTAAGATTACAAATTCAGTATTAATATGTTAAATTAAGTATTGATGTAAATAGTCATATCTCCAAATCAAAACTTAATTATCTCCTGAGAATCTGTCCTATTCTAAATCACACCAGATGCTTGTCATAAGTTCTCAAAAAACAAACCGACAGCTGTCACTAGCTGTTGTTCATATTCCAAAGCAAATTAAGTTATCAAAGAATTTTCTCATTAAATTTTTGGCTTGATTCCAAGTTGTTTTAGTTTTTGGGGGCAACTCAGTCTTGGGAGTAGAATGGAGAGTGTATGTGTAATACAATATTTCAGCTTTTCTTTTAATTCTCATATTCTAAATACATTGTACTATTATTATTTTTTTTTTTGTTTGCTCAAAAAAAAAGGCATTAAAAAATCAAACAGCAATGATAAAAAGGATTAAAAGCTGTAAGGTGTATACATTTTATAAAGAAAAAAATCTTGACACAGAAAGAAAAGCTACTAAGTGACCAGCTATCAAGCATTTGATATTTTACATTTAAAGAATAAACCACACTAAAAAGTAATCTACAAAAATATAACTTTAAGCAAATATTACTTGTAGTAGAGAAATAACTCGGATCCCCCGAGAAACAAACATTATTTTGGTTTAACGGGTTTAGGACACAAAAATTTCAATACAAAAAAAACAACAACATTGAAAATGCAGATATAGAAGATTTAAATAAATAAATAAGCTAAAATGATTATTAAATGTGTCAAAAAAAAAAAAAAAAGTTGTAAATAACAATGGCTGGGTAACTGTGTGTTATTACAAAGCATTCAGCACGTTACTACATGTACAAAGAATTACACTGAATATTTTACATTAAAACAATGTGAGTGTTTTTTTTTTTTTATTAAAACAGTTGACTAAGGAGGAATGGAATTGATGTTTATGATCTGAAGTAGGTTAAATAAAGAAGATCAGCCAATTATATTTACCCTGACAAAAAATTAATCATTGAATCATTCGGTAAACTTATACATACACAGAACAAAATATAGAGAGTTTAAGGGAAGACAAATCAATCAAGTTTCACCACAGCAAAAAAAAAAAAAAATTATTTTTTTTATTACAGCAAAGAAAAACCTAACTTTTTGACGATAGATATAAAAGGTTGTCACCCTTGAAATTTACCTGCGTTATCATTTGAGAAGGGTGCATCTTTTATCACTTCTTTGCTTCATTGCAACAAATAGAATTGCTAAGCTAATACACGTACATCTATTAAAAAAAAAATACTTGTTAAATAACTGTCAAGGTGCAGTATATGATTGTCTATATTAGGGGTGGGCATAGAATGCAGCTCTCAGAGGTGGGCGATGAAGCTTTTTCAATATAACAGACCTATGTTAGTCTGTATAGTAATATCAAAAAATTAAATTAAAAAAAAAAAAATGAATTATCTTAAAATTTACATGTAAATTTTTAAGTGTTTTAAGAAAGTTTTTGCTTATTCTTAAAAAATTATTGTATTGTTTTTTTCTCGTTTAAATTACAATACTGTTTTTTTTATTTTTATAACATGATAGCAAATAAATAGAGAACAAATATAATAGTTTGTAATATCAGAAGACTTATAAAGTGCCCCTTCATAAATAAATGGGCTAAAAAATTATTGCAATGTTAACTTCATTGCTTTTTAGTATCACATACACAGACAATCACAATAAATGAAAAATAAATGTATTTGCACTTTTAAAGTGACTGTTTCCAAACGTCACCTCTCAATATAAAAAAATAACTTCCTTTAAACAAATGTAATATAAATGTGCATCCTTTAGCAAAAAAAATTTATTTAAATATCACAAATAACTTGATGTGGGAGGGCCAAAACATTGAGTGGGATGAAAGTAATTAAGAAATTTACAAATCATATAGGTTGAAGCAAATTTTTGATTCAGACTCCACCAAGGACTACTAATATTAATAAGCTTAAAATTTAATCTTTTCATTAAAAAAATGTATTGTCTATAGACAACGGTATATATGAATAAATGTATTCAGTTAAGAATAAATTACACCTTTGTTACTAAATAGAATCATTGCTGATAAAATTTCTTTTACATTTATAACAGAAAATATGACCAGTTTAGTTTTGAAATACTAATATACAATTGTTCAGAATGAATAGTATAAAAATGAAAAACTTATAAGACAAAGAATCTAAGGACTATAAAACCAATTTTTTTTTTGTTTTTAAAAAAAAAAACATTTAGATAATTGATAACATTTAGTTTCCAAAGTGAAATCACAACCTGTTTCCATGTTGTGGAGACCCTTTTCGACTTTCAATTTCTGCGTCCAGATTTTTCATAAGTATTTCATTGAACTGGTGAAATATCTGAGTGAGTCCCTCTTTGTCATTGATTGTGCACCCACGTATCATAACTTGACGTCCGCTCAGTTCAGTATCAACCTCCAAGAAATGAGACAGCTGAGAAAATTAAAAGTGAAATTTAATGGATTTTTTTACAATTAAAAAGCTTCTGATAAAATTGTCATTATACATTTTAATGTAACTAGCTGTGTCTTGAAGGTTGACCTTCTGACATTTGTAATCAATTTTTGTACTTAATTCTTGATGTCCTATGGAGGTAAAATTGGAAACACTTATAAATTTTCAATGACAATATTTTTTTTTGAAGCTAGTTATGCTTATATGAGCGTTGAGATTAATATTGTTGTGAATAAGTACAATATTTATCAATAACTGTGTGAAATAAAAAAGTTTATTTTATTACATTTGCACACTAGAAAAGCCTATTTTTATGTCTAAATAAGCTTTACAGAAGCGGGTGAAATTCTAGTAACACTAAACCTTTTTTTATACATGTATATGCTTTATTGTAATGAAAAAAAAAAAAATTCCTTAGATCATCCAAATATTTATAGAAAAAAAGCTCAAGATGCTCATAGTTTGATGTAATAAACTTTCTGTTAGATCCGTTTTTATGAATAGGCAGACTAGGCAACTGATGAGACCCTCTTCGCCAACCCCACTCCCAGTTTGGACTTTTTTTTTTGCTTAGCCAAATATGAATTTGAAGATTAATCTGTTTAGTATAGATCTTATTTTCGGAACCATCTAGACACTTAACAGGTGCTTACTAGATCTATCACTGTGCTACTTCAACAATTTGGCATGCCTACATTGCTAGCAGCCAAGCCAGCCTCAAAGAAATTCAATCTGAGTGCTTATTAGATGACTCGGACAAAATTGACACGACAGTTGAGGGGAAGAGGGCCCCCAGTTATCAAGATTATTTAGGGCCCAATAATTAAAAGCAGTGTCCTTGGTAGTGTATTTTTTTTGCTAAAGGTCACCAAATGTTCCTTTGTATTGGGCCCCTAAACATACTGCCTAGGCCCACCAAAACATAAGCGCTC
Organism: Bulinus truncatus; assembly: GCA_021962125.1. Classification (NCBI taxonomy): domain Eukaryota; kingdom Metazoa; phylum Mollusca; class Gastropoda; family Planorbidae; genus Bulinus; species Bulinus truncatus. The sequence continues at coordinate 216,678 of JAGDYQ010000208.1, forward strand.
TGGTTGCCGCTAAAATTTTAGTTACTTTTAACTGCCCTTGTGAACATGTTTACTATAGGACTTCTATAGGGCGGTCACGTGTGATGTCATACAGACGCGAGATTGTAAACAGTCGCCATTTTGTTGAACCAATGATGATTTTCAGATTTTTTTTTAAAATAACGATCAGCTAGGTAAAAGGCTGTGAAACTTGCAGCGGCAATTTAGAATACTAAGAGTAAAAAAAAAAAAATCCACCAAAGTGAAATTAATCAACAATTTACTGAACATGGAGGATGTCAGTTTCTCGCCAATTTTTATCGATGGAATGATGATTGATAACATGCGGGTTTGGGTTGGACATTTTGTTTCAGGTAAGAATTTTAAACACTTCAAAGCATGTTAATATAAAGAAATAATAATAGTATTTGACCTTAACGGGCAATTCTTATTATATTAAACACCAATTAGCAGATTTTTATTAAAAAAAGTATATGAATAATTGTATAATATTAATAATTGCATTGCTAATATTAGCAATAACTATAAATTACAAAACTATTATTCTTGCTTGTAACCTTTTATTAAAACTATGGACATTACAATATAGATTTATTGGTGAATGTCATTAAATTAAATATTAAAAGCATATTAATGGGAAAGAATAAATATTTTACAGCATATTAATGGTAAAGATTAAATATTTTACAGCATATTAATGGAAAGATTAATAAAAAATACTAAAAACCTATCTTAAAAATCCTATATATTGTTGTTTTTTTTTTTAATTTTAGGTGGACCTGCTCATTTACAAGATACTGGTACTACAAATGTTGGCTGAGCATCTACACTTTGCTACTAGCTGGTACTAAAGATGCTGACTTGTTACCTATTTTGTTACTAGATCATAACAATATTAATCTGCCTCATGTTAAAGCTTCTCATTTAAGAAATATGAGCAGTGTACAGAAGAAAATAGCTGCACAGAGTCTGGTTTCTCTACAAAGCACATTGATGTCAGTTAAAGACAATATAAGTAATGGGCTGTCAGCATTAGCGCCCTGATGTGAAATTATCCTGATGTTGGTGAAATTTTCGAAGCTCACCCTATTAAGCCAGAAACTTAATACCTTCAGAACAGCGTAAACAACTGTAACCATTGTAAAAAAATGATACAAAAATAGTATCATTAAGCTGTTAAGTCAAATTTGACATTGCTGAAAGTTCAAAATCAGTGACATGTATGGATGGTAACAGATTTAGATGGAATATAGACATACAGAAATAACATATCCCAACTTTACAGGCCTCTCTAGATGGAATATAGACATACAGAAATAACATATCCCAACTTTACAGGCTTCTATGTACTCAAATGTACTGGAGGCTCTACATCAATCAATCCAATAATAAAATATATTTGGTTGATTCGCATCGAAACACTGAATATACCTAGCAGGGGCTTTATGTGACGACTTCTCTGGATATAACACCACTGACTGAAGTAAAGCCAGCCTGTAATATCACTTTGGAACTTAATATTTAGAAAAATGATGTGCTACTGACAAGTCTGGAACTGAATGAGGATTCTTAAATGAACTTTAAAGGTTAAATTTATCAAGTATTACATTGTTAAATCACATTTTAAAAAATCAACTACTTTTACTTAATTGTGCCTGTTTTAAAGCTTTATAGATTTTATCACATAGAAATTAAATATGTTTTACCTAGTCAGCATTTATAAATTCACCCAAATCTAGTGCTAAAGACCATTCTATCAACACATGTCATATGTATAACCAATTAAGTGACTAAACATACATTTCTAATGGCTTTATTATTTTAATCATTGTAATTTTTTTAATGAAATGATCAAAAGTATTTTTTTGTTACTATGACAGTGTATTTAAAATTAGTCAAACTGGGTGCAAGAAGTATGGATTATGCCTCTAAGACATTGGGTTTAAATTTTAAGCTTTAGGTGTCCACATAGAAAACAGCATTGTCTTTATCATACCTAGGGTTCGAAAATTACGCGTAAGATTGGCGCGCGTAATTTACGCCTAAATTACGCGTACCATTAATTCCCAATTACTTGAAAATTGATATTCCTTTTGTTGCTCACGCTCACTGATTGCTAGCAGGTGTATTTTTAATAATGTTTTCAAAGGTTTTAACTTGTAATTAACCGGTCATACTAATTTTCCCGTCGTCCGCATCGGCCACGTATTTCGTCGTGTACTGACTGCATCAGCGGCGGCCATCTTTGGCTGAGTAATACCGTCTAATACGGTCAACGCGGGGCGGGTGCAATGCGCCTCAAAATACGGCCGCCGCGAGTGCCGAACTCAGCAAAAGACGGCACACGCGATCGACGGTGGTTAGGGTTCGAAAATTACGCGTAAGATTGGCGCGTGTAATTTACGCCAAAATTACGCGTGTCCTTAATGCCCAATTACTTGAAAATGTATGTTCCTTTTGTTGCTCACGCTCACTGAATGCTAGCAGGTGTATTTTAAATAATGTTTTCAAATGTTTTTACTTGTAATTAACCGGTCATACTAATTAGCCCCGTCGTCCACGTATCTTTGGCTGAGTAATACCGTCTAATACGATCGACGGGTGCAATGCGGCGCGAAATACGGCCACCGTGGTTACTGAACTCAGCAAAAGACGGCACACGCGATTGACGCTAGTGCAATCCGCAGCGAAATACAGACGACGTGGGTGCAATACGCAGCGTAATACGGCCGACGCGATCGACGGAAGCACTATACACAGTAAAATGTTTTCTATACGTTTCATGACATTTGGAACATATATTATTATAGATAATGTTTAAAAAAAAAATTTGGGTTTTTCCAGATTACAATAAAAAAAAACTTCATTTCAGGGAAAAATGTTTTCTATACGTTTCATGACATTTGGGAACATATAAAGATAATGTTTAAAAATTATTATTATTTTTTTTTTGGGGTTTTTGGGTTTTACAGCCTCCCCGTTTGGCTTGCGGCGCTTGCCATACAGCTCATGGCGGCATTGTGTAGAAAATTTTTATAATTTTGTCTTATTTTTAACCAGACTTTGGCTTCCTTATTGAAAATATTTATTTTATTATGTTTACTAAAACGATTAAAACAAACAATATACTGTGCGGTTTACGCTGTTTTACCAAACGAATACTTCCGGTTTAGGCTTATGGCCGGATGTAGATGGTACTCCTAATCACTGAAATTAATTAATCGCCGCTGTTAACACAACAAATTTCGACAGAAACAATTAAAAATGGCCGTCAAATATGCATTTTTTAAATTACCGTAATTTACGCGTAATTTTCCAAAATTACGTTACCGTAAATTAAGCGTAATTTACGGTAACTTACGCGTAACGTTACGCGACTTCGAACCCTAATCATACCACTAAAAATTTTAAATATATTTATGGCTTATTTGAGGACTATTTTTAAAGTTATTAGTCGGCTGTAATTTAATGCGAAAAGAATTGGGTTAATCTAATTATCTATTATGGGTTATGTCAATTATTTTTAGTTATAACATTAATAAAATGAATATAACAATAACTAGTATAATTAAAGTGTATTATTCTTATAATGATTTAAAAAAAATGTATTGCACTATAATTATTCTTAATTATACAAATTAGAGAAACTCACAAAAGATTTGTTCAAAACCCACATTTTAGCATCCACTAAACTAGTTGTATCATACATGTGTTATGTTTTTAAATTAATTTTTCATATGACAGTTAATTTTATCAATTTGTCTTGCATCCTTAAAAACTACCATGACTTCAACTTAAGTTTTAATAATCATAGGCATAGCTACTAATCTAATTTTCAACTAATATCTTTATTATTTTTTTTTAATTACTTAAAAATGTGAAATAAATGTCAATAAAAAATTAAAAGATCTACCATTACTCCTTTTTTTTTGCCAGTTTTAATTTTATTAGTAATATTGCTGGTATTCTCTTATTATGTCTGTACAATTAATAAGTATGAGACGTCTTAGTAACTTAAATAGCATTTGGTTTATAAAAAACAAAAAAAAAAATTACTGAAAACTTGAAACAAGAAATATTATGAACACTCAAAATAAAAAAGTTTATTTTTTCTAGCAAGGCCATTGACACTATCTATGGCATGGGAATGATCGTGCTTTGCAGTTATATTCTTTTTCGGTCAAATTTAGTTTATTTTATATTGGACCAAATCAATCGTCGCATATAAATTTAATCCCCTCTATGGTGTCTACAATAAAAAGTAATTTAAAGAAGGATTTTTTTTACAGTACATTACTAATGTCATTAGTACTGTCCCGTTTATTAAGTTACTATTATCGGTAGCTATCGAGGGAATGTAGCCTTGGTTCAACAAAATGGCGATTTGTACTCTATCACGTGATTTTGGTCACGTGTTCGTGACCGCCCTATTATGTGTCTTATGACAGGTCAATGTAACTCAGTCTCTGGGTTTGACATGCCTAATCTAGGAAAACATTTTTTTTTTTCTTTTTAATAGTTTTTATTTAAAGCATGACAATTTCGGACATAATTACCTCTTCTGGAGTCCTCGCGCCTTTAACATCCTGAAAAGAGGCCAATATTAGAAGAGGCAATGACTTGAGTTGTTGATGTCTAACTGCATTGTAGAGCTCAGATTTAGCTGTCAGCAACAATTCCTCTGAAGCACTGCTGTCCATAACAAAAATGACTCCTTGAAAAACTTGGTAATACCTTTCCCAATAGGGTCGAACCTTCTCTCCACCTGGAATTTTTTTTAATAAACATTAATAAATGGGTTGAAAAGTAACAAATGTTCATACCACATATTAAATAATCACTATTGTTATTATGTATCAATCAATAATTGCTATTTAAAAAGTCTTCTACCATTGACTTAAACATGTCACAGTTAATGTTGCCTAATAGTGTGGTGTTCAAATAATGATATAAAATAGCTGTTGTATTAAAAAGAAGCACTTCTGACATGGTGTTAAAAAAAACTATGAAATTCCATTTAAATAAATGCCAAATTAATAACTCAATGATTTACGAAAAAAAATGTTGGTCTCCCCTTAGGAAGACTAAATTACATTTTTTCCAGTGACTTTGAAGATGTTCTATAAGGAGATGCTCGATAAACAATGACCCAATTATGTACAGCAATAACAATATTAGTCTGAGTTCACAGATAACAGTAATGTCGGAGATTGGAAAAATTGACCAAATGGAGGATGCTGGCAGGGAAGCGATTAGGTGTAAGTGAACTGCTTTCAGTGTTGAAAAGTGTGAACAAAATACATTTCATAAATGGCCATAAAATGAGATAAGGTTCCCACACAGTACCAAATATTCAAATTCGCTAAAAATTTATGAACAAAATTTTTGGTGATAATCTTATTTCACTTGAAAACATATCTTTTACAAAAAAAAAAAACAATGAATAATACAGCAATGATATACAAGGATATAAATTTAAACAGAACACTTCAAACTTAGTCATTTTTACACAAATGACACTTGTGTGCAAGCAATCAACAATCTAGTGAAGTGTGTCTTTTAAGAACACATCCACACTTTCAGTAGTTTTTCTGTAAACATTTTCTTTTTTTGGTCTCAGAAAATGTTAATTATTTATGTTTTGATACATGACATGATTCATAAATGCTTTATGGAAACACTCATCAGTTTATGAATTGTTATAGAACACTATAAATGTCAGGCTTGAATAAACTTTATTCATAGTAAATTATTTAAACTTTTTTTTTAACCGGGATCTTAGAAAAATATACCAGCTTTTTACATCACAACTTTTCATAATTATCTTGTGCTGATGTTATAAGTAGAAAAGGACACAACGCTAATTGACAATAAGTGGACATTCATATCTGAAACAAAGAGTTTCAATGAACATGGATAAGTTCATCTGTTCATCATAGAAAAAACAATTGCAGTCAGCATCTTATTTTACCAATATGATGTGACAATCATTAACTCCATTTGGCTGACTGAAAAAAAAACAACTAAAGCAATAGAGTTACATCTGGATCTTTATTCTGTAAAATGTGGTTCCCATTTTCCTTTGAAAAAAAAAATTATTTCAGACCATTTCTTCACTGATTTGTGCTAAATTAAGAAAAGAAAAAAAAAAGTAATGTTTCATGGATTTTTCTTTATTGGTGTAAAAAAAAAGCAAGGTTCCCATATTCATCTGTTTCTCTAACCTCCATATGTAAAGGGATTGTGTGGTTGCACAACATCCAGCCAAGTTTACTTCCCTTACTAAAGTGGACTTCATGTATTGCACGTGTTATTTTCCAATCTACTGTCTGCGAGTATATTGGCCAATCTCAGTGCCCATGATGAAGTACTAAACAAAGTTTGATTGACCTTATATTTTATACATAAATTTCGATGACCAAAAGGAATAGTAATCTCAGCAAGCATTTAGTTTTTAAAACAATATTTTTGATGATATAACTTGAAACAGCCCAATATGCAATAATGTATCTCACCTCCAAGTTCTTTTACATCAAGAATGCAGTCATCAAAAAGAATCGCTTTGATACTAAATCCTGGTAAAAAAAATTTTTTAATTACATCCAACACGAAAATTTTTAAATAAAAAGTGATGGTGGATAAATGTCAATAGAATAGAATAGAATTTTACTCAATTCAAAAACTCTGCCTCTGATAGGTTTCTTAACTATGTATTCAAGCATATATTCAAAGAATAGCTATGTAAAATAACAAAAACAATGTGGCCCAATATCATGTTTTTTTCGTCGTTAATGATGATTTTTGTTTTCCTCTTGTTCCAAAATGTTACATGCAGCCACTCTTAGCTATAGTTATTATTTAGTTATAAAGTACCCACATACCTATAACCACTATATCATGGTCACAATGACTGTCCACATCATTTAAGTCAGGACATATTTTTCATTTTTTTTTAAATCAACTACAAGTTAAGGTGAACTGGAGCATGCCAACCAGACTATCAAACTCAACATACACTGTGTCACTCCCTACAAAGGTGAACTGGAGCATGCCAACCAGACTATCAAACTCAACATACACTGTGTCACTCCCTACAAAGGTGAACTGGAGAATGCCAACCAGACTATCAAACTCAACATACACTGTGTCACTCCCTACAAAGGTGAACTGGAGAATGCCAACCAGACTATCAAACTCAACATACACTGTGTCACTCCCTACAAAGGTGAACTGGAGCATGCCAACCAGACTATCAAACTCAACATACACTGTGTCACTCTCTATAAACGTGAACTGGAGCATGCCAACCAGTCTATCAAACTCAACATACACTGTGTCACTCTCTACAAAGTATCTCTTATAAAGCCAATTTAGACCAACAGATTCAGATGAAGTATAGTTCATGTTTCGGTGTGTGAAGTCCCTTATAAGAATGAGATGAAATCTCTAAGGTCCTGAAACCACTAATGGGATGGTTTTTATGGTGCCCTTCGTTCATTCAAACCATAGCCGATAGTACAATGGCCATTCAGGCGACATGGGAGATATATAACGAGGACTTTAACCATGACCTGAAAAATCCATTGGTCCTCACCAGAGATCGAACCAGGGACCCTGTAAGGATGAGATGAAATCTTTTAGATCCTATAAACTACTAAAGGGATGGTTTTCTGTGTCCCTTTTTTTCATCTCCACCAAAGCTAATAGAGCAATGGAACTGGAGGCACCAAGAGGATTATAGCAAGGACTTTAACCATGACCTTAAATATCCATTGGTCCTAAAGATATTGAAACAGGGACAAGCAGATTGACAGTATAAGGCTTTACCACACAACCATCCATCCACCTATCTTTGAGCTTGTGTGGCTAGAACAATGCCTAGCCATCTTTACTTTCCCCTAGCAAATGCTGGATACCCATTTATAAGCTAGGTAGACTTAGGGACATCAATCAGACCCTGAAGTACATAATAAACAGGCTCAATATCCAGAAATTTTTTTTGCTATTGGTTAAAATTTAAACTCATGTTTATAAACTGTTGCTAAATTTATAAGATAGAAAAAAAAATATATACCTATAGTTGGTTCAATTTTATGCAAATCATCTCCACTTAAAGTTGCTAATATTGAACTTTTCCCAGCATTCTCCAGACCTATACATAGCACAGTAAAGTTGGGTCTCGTGGGGGAAGGTCCTTTACAGCACAATCTCCTGTAGAGCTAAATAAAAAAAAATGTACCCTTTAAAACATTTGAACTGTTGCCTCAATTCTATTAAGTATGAATATTTAATATATAGCTATGTGTTATTCCAATAATAATATTTTTATCTATTATTTTGTGATAAGACTTTCATCTTAAAATATTCTTTTTTATGCTTTATGATGTTAAGAATTCTGTAAATGAAAGGCTGTCTAAAAAATTATGTTCGCAATATTAATATGGTTGAAACAAATTTTCACAAGCGTGAAACAAAAAAGTACTTTTAAATTATTTTTTTTTAAATATAAAAAAATGTTAAGAAACTATTTATTACACTCTGCGTAGTTTATAACTATAAAATTAAGATATTACAAGTTAGTACAAAAAACAGCTATCAAAAACTTTGTGAACCATATTCATATTTTACTCTGACACTCTTCTATCTTTAGAATAGACCAGAGATTCTCAAAGATAAGAATCCATCTGTCCAAAGGCACGACACTAAAATATATGAGATAGCACATGACCTCTGCGGATGGCAGAGCAGTTTAATCCACTGTGAGAACCAAGAGAATTTTTCAAGCTGAAATTTGGTGTTAAGTCCCCCAAGTCCACCCAGCTTTAAAGGTGTATCCAGTGGCCTATTAATAGGAACTTTACTTTACTAGTCCTCTGACTATTTCTAGTTTCTTTTAGCATGAGAAGAGTATTTGAGTCTATAAATAGACTAGTTTTCTCAAAGCTTTCAATGTAGACATTTGACTAGAACTAATTATCTAATAAAAAATACAAATAGTGTAATAAAAATAATAATAAAAATTAAATAATTGCTCAACTTAACTTCAAAGTTACATAGTTCATATAATATTATATACTTATTACATTTTTTTTTTATTGGTACGGCCTAGTTAGACTAGTGCATTGAATACTTCAATCAATAAGGGTTTAAAGGTTAATATGGAAAGGCGATAATTTTCTGTGCGCATATTCATATGTATTATAGGCCTATGCTGCTGTCAAATTTTTGTTGTTAATTAGTATAAAGTTAATGGAACCCATTTTTCTCTTCCACACTACATTTCTAAGCAGCTAATTTGTTTGTTCAACCACATATAAAAATAGGGCTAATAGGGAAAAATATCTGCAAGCATAATGGTTGTGCATGTTTCCATGATAATATCATTGCATTAGCACTCACATAATGATAATAGGATAGCCATGTCGCCCATGTGATAGATAATTAAATATATCAAATTAATTTTACAAATTAGAAGTTTGCTAATTTAAATGAGATTACTAACACCCCATTATATCATAATCATAAAAAATAACTGAACGACTTTAGTAACTTAAAGATGAGTAAGACATTTTAGTTATTTTACTGGAGTCGTGACTTGAATTTCTTTAGTTTAAAGTGTCAAACAACTAAAACTGACTTAAGCTCATTTTGAACTAGATCTGTTGTTGTTTGTTTTTTACATTTCATTAAGTTAGCCGTAGATAACAGCAAACCTATCATTACCTATTTCTAATAAAAATGAGTAAGTTGTAACATTTTAGTTTACAAAATAAATTACCGCATACAATCCTACTCTGCACAGAGCAAATACTATCCTTAAACTTTCACACATTCTAATGCTTCTCAGCTATAAAGCATAGCCCTAAAAATCCAGAACAAATAGAGCACGCTAAATCATTTTCTTTGTAATAATTTGATGTACATAATATACATATATTTCACAACACTCTTCTTTATAGCATAGCAGAGTGAAAATATCTTCCTCTTCCGGAAGCACTTGAACAGAACTAGGCTGTCTGTATCTATCTACTAGTCTGCAATCTGACGTCATTTTCAGTGACCCATTACTGTGAAAACTTAAAAATTAAGTCACTGCGAACATCACCTCTTAACAAAGACCGAACAAAACATTTGCGTCCTATCACATTAATTATCGCGTCGACGTTTATATTATTTCAGTAGTATATAAAACTTGTCTTACTGATGTCACTTGGAAAGAAATTCTGAACAGGTTCAAAGAAAGAGCGAACCACAGATAAAAAAAAAAGATGAAACATACATTGGTCCAATAATTGGACAAGTCAGAAACACTAGAGTTTTGTGCTCTTACTGGAGAAATAAATGTCATAAAGATCATAGACGTGGTGCCAAGAAACAAATAAATATATTGACTTAAAATTAATGCGAAAATATAATTAAAATAAATTATAAATGTAGTCTAAATATTTATGTTCAGAACTTTTACCAAGGCGACCAAGATGTAAAAAGTTGAGAACTTCAGTAGAATAAAGTTTATAAAGATATGCTTATTAGTAAATACACTTTAATCTATTTTAAATTAATAATAGTTGTAGTTTTTATTTAAAGCCCTGAAATCAATAATACGAAAGAATAGGCACCCATCCGATTCCGCTCACACATTACGTATGAATAGAATGTTACTTAATTTATTAAACTTATTAGTCAAGAGATCAATTTACAGCGATATGTATTTTATTCAGTTAGACTCATCTATGGGTCGATCTAGTTCTTTATATCTATGGTTAGACTATCCTGGTGCCTTTTTTAAAAAAAAATAATATGCCATAAATGCAGCATACATTAAAATTATTCATCAACACAAAAATAATAATCATGATTAATTAAATTAATAATATGTTGGAGGAAAAAATTATCTATAATTTACAAGTAGCTGAATTACACTAGATTTTTCAAACGAAGTGGCTACGCTTACGTCAAGCGCCTTCTATTATTATATCTATTGACGTAAGCCGGAAAAAAAATACGAATTACGTCTTGATGTTACCGCTGCCACTGCGTAAACAAAAAGGGTTAGGGTTAGGGATAAGGTTAGGGTTAGGGACAGTGTTAGGGTGTGGAGAAATACCTATTGACGTAAGCCGGAAAAAAAATACGAATTACGTCTTGACGTAAGCGTAGCCTGTCCGTTTTTCAAATATCATTATACACTGCTTATCTGATACTATAATATAGTATACTGTATAGTATAGACTACTATAGACTCTGTACTCTATTATAATAGAGTTTAGTAATAGTGATACAGGCCATACTACTTCACTACTGAAAATTTCCTATAAAAAAATCATGGACATGATTAGTACAGAATTAAAGAGCATGGTAAAACAAAAAAAAAAATCCTTTGTCAAAGGTTAAAATTTCATGATATCTTCATACTAAAATGCCTTTTTAATAGCTGATACCTTTAAGTTTAACCTGATTGACTGTTGGTCAAACAACCTAATGGGCCAGACTTGGGCCAAGTCTTGGCCTTAGTTTGCCTATGGCTATGCCTGGTTTTGACAGTACAACTCACCCCTTAAGATTAAGAGCCATTATACAATTCATCTGTTTCTGAAGCCACATTATATTTTGATATTCTGTAACACCCATCCACCTCTACTTCCCCAAATCAAGGCACTAAATTAAGGTTGTCTTCATAATTTATTTAACTTAAGTCAGATCAATTCAACTAATCTATATTAAGTATTTATGTCTAAAAGACCTGAATTGTTTTATAAAGTTTTAACTTTTAAGACAGATACAGTTTTCTTGTATTGTAACCTTAGAAGCTTAAGTTAGACTTATCACACCCATAAGTGCCCAGGCAATTGCATGACTCAAACTCATAGATAAAAACAAGGTTGCGAAAATATGAATGTGGTTAATCCGACTAATATTATTTAAAGTTCCAAAGAAAGAATTTACAATTTTGTAGGCTCTCAGGAAGCACTCCTGACTACAGTTAATACCTCTGCCAAACTATAATTCCTGGAAGGAAGAAGAAGGAGAGGTCTTCCTAGAAAGGACTTGAAAGTCAACATTAAGTATTGGACTGAAAAAAATGTAGTGACTCTATTGGTGAACTAACGACCCATAGAGGAATGGATAAACCTATCCACTGCAGATCCCTGAGCTCCACCCCCCCCCCCAAATAAAACTTGTTTTTGTGAAATATATATAGGCATTTTGAATGTTCATTTTGTTTTAAGTCATAGTTTTGTGGTTGTTCACTTATTACATAAACCTTTTTTCTTGATTTTTTACCCTCCCCCCTTTCAATTACCTGTCTCAGTGTGTCACACTTTGTCAATCCCCCCCTCTCTCTCCTTTCCGGGCATTATGTAATCAGTGAACAATCCCCTTTATGGTATTTATTTGTAATTTATAAAGCATATTTATTGAATATTTTTATCTTTTATTCTATTCATGTTTCAGAGAGCAGTTGTTTTTTTTTTAGTCTATGATGGCTTTCAGTTCTTTAACTCAGGAGGTGCTAGAAAAGTTCATAAATGCTTACAAACACTTCAGTGATGAAGACAAAAATTGTGTTATTGATGCCGTCATTACAGCATCAGGGGTAAGAAAAAAATATAACCACTGAAATTGGAATATCATTTTTTTTTACTAAATTTTAACAATTGAATTTAAAAGTGTGTCAGTAAAAGTGTCTACTGTAATAAAAGTCAACTGGTAAAATAGTCAACTGAGCTCAAGAAAAATTAATACTGAGTAATTCTAAATGTACTTTTATTATTATGTTTTCAGTATTCACTTTAACTATGTAAATGTATCTAGCTTAGACAATTTCTGTCAGATAGCTTGCTTGCCATTGGCATGTGTGGCAGTTCCCTTATGCTGAGGATACAGCGAGATTGATTTCACTGGCTCTAAGAGACTAAGTCTCAGCCAGCAGATTAACTGAGAGAGTTCAGAGATAGAGAGAGAAGCCTATATTTTTTTTAAAAGATTAGATTATCTTATAGTCATAACGAGGTGTATTTGATGTAAAAGAGGATGAAATTTAGAAAAAATGTTGCCTTCTTTTTGATGGAGACACCTAAATAATCTACAATAAAATCAACAAATTATATTAACATTTGTTATTCACTTTAAAAGCTTCTCTCTTAAATTAGACAACAGGATTACATAATTGTTAATTAATGTTTATCTTTAGTTGAATTTTCCCTGTGGAATTTTAACTATTGACTTTTTTACCATTACTTTTTCATCACCCATCTTTTTCAAACCTTTTTTTACCTAATGAACACTGAAAGAATTCACATTGTTTATTGTTTATCTATTTTTAGATTATTTTTTTTCTGTATATTTTTTTTATCATAATTTAGTGTTGTCTACCCTTTCATATCTTATAATACTTCATCTTCACATTACATCCCATTTCACCTTATAAAAACAGTTGACCTTTTCAATCATATATCAGCTGTTTATTTATATTATATATAGAACAAACTATACTATTTCACAAATCTTATCTTTTCACTAAACTAAAACAACTGTCCACAACATATATCACCATCTACCTTTCTCTTTCTCTGGTTGGCCGACAACTCACCACACACTACGTAGCTCCCATCTACATGGTCAACATCAGACTTATCACACTAACAAGCCCCCCCCCCCCCCCAACCATGTAACATACAACTCTCTTACTACATGTGGTACCAAAATTAGAACAAAAAACCTTTTCAAAGAATAAACTTTTATCAAAATGCAGTTAAAAGTAAAAAAAAAAAAATCATTTAATCATACCAACATTTATGTAAATTATTATAACTAAAATTAAAAGCTTGGGTGATTACAATACCCAGGATTTAATGTCTTGACATTAGTTGAAAAATAGCAATAAACAAATACTGAAATATTTCTAGATCTATTTTAAGTAATGATAATTTATTTAAATATTTGTATGATATCATTGGTTTTTTCTTTTACTTTTTAGCACATTTTAATTGAAGCTTTTTTTATATATATATATATATATGTACTTTATCTGTTTTTAAGTGTTCTTCCCAGGGGTTATTTTTATTATCATAATTTTAGTTTTCACGAAGCATCCTCTAAATAGTAATTATTCCTATTTTCAAGTAAGAAATCTATTTTTCTTCAGCACTCTTTCAATTTTCTTGTCATTTTTTTTTCTTCACTTTTATTTTTAGTGTTGTTTATTTTAGTGAAAATTAATTCAATTATTGTTAGAAATTTAATCATTTTTATTCTTTTTGAAAACGTCACATTGAAATGATTGGCTTTATTATACAAACTTTCTCTTCTTATTGATTTTTATTATTGTATTTTTTTTCCCCAGCCAGATCAGTTGCTATATTTGAGCAAACTTCTCCCAGATTTAGTATTCAGAGATTTCATAAGGTTTTTGCCACTTGAGCTTGTGCAAAAAATATTGCAGCATTTGGAAGGACAGCAGCTGCTCATTTGCTGCCAGGTTTGTGTAGACAAACGGGTCCCTTTAGATAGACTCAGAAAATGTACGCTATTCCACTTGGGTGACTTATTTTATTCTGAGCCATGTGCATTAACATTGACAATTAATTATTTTCATTGTAAAGACAACTATGTTGTATGCAGTGAAGCAGTGCTTCCCAAACTTTCGACATCTGTGTACCCCCGTTTTTTTTTAATTTTCTAATACTGTGTACCCCTAGTAAAAAAAAAAACATGCCAATTTTTTTTTACGGTCATGGTTTCCCCTCATTTCAGTGTTTTTACCAGATTTTCTCAGCCCGCCAAACTCTTTGCGTACCTTCGCCGGGTAGGCATATCACACTGTGGGAAACAGTAAAGGAAGTTTCAAATGCATTTTTATAGATCATTAGGTAGCCACACATAAGCTCAATGTGACCCATATCCCGGTTTTTCAATTTAATAAAGACCCACACCATAGCCTTTTAACTAGATTCAATTAAAATTTTTGGAATAATATAAATTTTTTTAAATGATTAAAATCCACACTAAACTCAATGAAAGGCTAAATTTGGCCATTGTTATAATACTTTAATCTTTTTTTTTTTTGTGTGCAAGTGTTTTAAAAGAAATAAATGATATTCCCTGTTTTTGAGAATTTTTTTTTTAATTAGTTATATGGGATTTATTACATTTTATAGTAAACTAGTCGAAAAACCTGCACAACGTGTGAAAAACTGTGATGAAATAGACTAAAATAAAAGTAACAAAGGGCGTAAATAATTTATTAAAAATGAATATTTTACTTTATAAGTTAATTTAATTTTTCTGGGCTTGTTGTTTTTATAAAACCTATTATTACTAATGATTTTTATTTTGTTTCATGAACACACACAAAGGAAATGTGATTAGGCGTTTTATTTATTCTATTTCTGCCATGCATATTGTAACCAGTAACTTGTCAATCTTTCATTTTAAATTTTCTGATATTTTCTATTGACAGGTATCTAAAATATGGAGTGAAAGAATTGACAGTTTACCTATTATATGGAGATCTTTAGCTGAGACAGCAGGAGCTGATTTGCAAGCAGTTAAAAACAGTGCTAAGCTCGTTGCATTGTCAGAGTCAAAAGATAATTTAATTTCTGACAGCTCTTACTACAAAAATCTTTACCTCCAGACTGTAGCACTCCTAAAAGGTCTTGAAAGTGGCCAGTCGATAAGGATCAATGAAAATTACATTGATAAAGATTCTTGGCGAATAACATCCTTGGCTTATCAGTTTGGAAACATAGTGACAGGTGAGTTGTGTGATAAAGGATTATAGATATCCAGAAGGCCATAGTGTTGTGTGCAAAATTTTTATCACCCTATCTAAAATGACAAAAAATTGTATTTTTATTCTAGAGTTTGTATTTCTTGAAACTACCAGGTGTAATGTCAATACTGTATATTTTTTACATAATATGGAAACAATTATTGTTTTAGCTTGTTGAATAATTTTTATCTATCATTAGAAATACTTGGTAACTGAAAATATAATGATAATTAATATTGTTACTAATTGTGATTAAAAATAGAGCTGCTGTTTAACGCATAATGAAAATTTTTTAGTAACGCAAGTTTGATTGACACAAACTCTTTCATCAAATTATTAGTATTAAAAAAATTTATTTATGTCATATTCTATTTAATCAGCATAATAAGCAAGTCAGTTTTTAATTGCAATAGATCCATTTCGCATTAGCATGTACATTATGTCTATTAAATTATTTACTCCAATCAGTTCATTCACCTGTCAGTTCACAAAATGCAATTTTTTTTTATTAATCACAAAGTCAAAAAGGAGTTCAATTATTAATTACCATTTTTTTTTACCTCTACATACTTCCCCACTCCCTTCCCCCACATCCATGCCACATTTTTGTACACTTGACAACCCCCCCCCACCTCCCATCCTAAAAATAAAAAATAATAATTGACACTTGGCAGTTTTATCCCATGTATGCTGAGAGATGTTTACTACCTTGTACAGGGGTGGGCAAACTTTTTGAGTCTCTATTCACATTGGGTTGGAAAATGTGTCTAAGCTATGGACAAAGAGCAGATGTGGTGTTGGCATGAACTAATGTAAATATTAAGGGAAACATCATAACATAAAAGGCTAGTATTATACTTCACTCTGCATTTAGTGGAAGGCCTAATTATTATATTGACCAGAGTGTGGCTTATTGAAGAATTTAGATGCAGTAACACTAAACTTATTAAAATGAAAAAAATATTGAAATGTTCTGCTGATGGGATTTTGTACATTCATTTTCAAGGCTGCAAGATATTTACTAATTGTATTTTCCAGGGTCAGAACATGAAATAAAGTCATGCAAGGTCCAACAGCTGATATAAATTTGCAAGACAATTTTATTGTGTGGTTGTTTTTTTTTCTGTGATGATTGATCTCAATTTAATCTAATTCAAGCATGTCAAACCCCGCCCCCTTAGGTCACACAGTGCACATTGTGAAGTTCCCAGGGCCGCATAGTGCAAAATTTGTTTTTCCAAAAGCAGCACATGACGCACAATTTAAGTCATTTCATAAAAAGTATTGCTTTATATTTTGTACTCTTATATGTACAGTTAAATGGCAAAAAAAAAAAAAGAATACATTTTATAAAGAAATACCACAGGAATGGTCTCACATTATGTTGAACGAGAGCTATGGTCGGACCTTTTAAATGGTAAAAAATATTTTACAGTGCCACACTATTTTCATTTTATGAGGATTTTGTGAAATAATAGGGTAAAACAAAGCTGACTAATTAGGAGCTGTACAAAACTCACCAAAGAGGTAGCCAGAGGCGTCTCATAGAGCTGCATTTGACCACCATTGAAATGTAAAATTTAAAATTTTAGTGCAGATATGCTCTTCCACTTGATGGTGTGGCATTTTAAAACTGTTTCGAGTGTCACAAGGTTCCAGTAAGCTTTTTAAGTCCTCTGTTATATAAAGATTTCTGTTCTACCCATTATAAATGCATATAGAATATGGTGATAAATTCTTAATTTTTATTAATAATCAGACGGAATTTTTTTCTTCTTAAGAACTGTCCACTAGGTTTTATTCATTTTGTTGTAGCAGATTATTTACTTACCATTTTTTAAAATCTGATAAATACATGTGTTTATATTTATTGTATCGAAAGATAGCCTGTGGTTAGGAAGAAAGTAGGGCACTATGCTAAACATCCAAGACTTTATCAATTATTTTCTCCGTCTTAATTATCATTATTGAGGGAAGCTGCTTGTTAATGCAAGATCACCACGTGGTTCTGTTAACAGCAGCCTCAAATAGCTCTGGGTTAATTTAGCTCATTTTAATTGCCCACTTGATCTGGAATCTGAGGCAATCTCTCCATAAAACAATAAATCTAACTTTATGATATATATTTATTTATTTGAAAAATTACATGATAAAACCTAGTTGCATTTCGCTATGTGCATTTTCAAATTAGTTAATGTACCATAGCTTATATTTTCAGGCTGTGATGACCATACAGTGCAGATTTGGTCGATTCCTGAAGGTGCCCTATTGAAATCTGTAGCTACACACTCAGTTTCCTGCCTTAAGTTAACAGAAACTCATCTGTTTACAGCATCATTTAATGCCAATGCAGAATGTTGGGATCTAGCCAGTGGCTATCATTGTCAGTCTTTATGTGGCCACACGTCAGCAGTGATTGCAATCGACGTCTTGCCAAGCAGGTCTTACGTGCTGACGGGTTCTGTGGACAAAACTGCAAAATTGTGGCATCTTGGCACATCCGCTTCAGAACTTGTTAAGACTTTTGCCGTCTACAATGACTGGGTGTTCCACGTGAAATTCCTGCCTTGTAACAATGACCATCTTTTGTTATTTACCTGTGACTCTCTCCAGGCAGTCGTTTGGCATGTTGATCTTGAAGGAGCCAGTCTGTCCAGTTGTCGAATCAGTGCATTTCAAGGATCAAGATTCACATCCTTCTACCACTACCCCCAAGATCCATTTGTTGTCTTTGCTTGCCAGTGGACAGAAGAGCAGAAAACATCATCACTTTCAGAGCACATTATCAGGCCAGGGCTATTAGTCATTGAAACTGTTTCACATTTTTCCATACCTCAGGATGCTGTGAAAGCTTTCTTGTTAGGAGCTGGTAAAAAATTTGCTGTGATAATGTGTTCCATATCTAGAAAGGATTTCCATATCATTGACATTCAGCAAAGAATTGTTGTGGCCACCATATTAACGCCAGACTTTTGCATGTAAGTGGTCACAGTTTAAAAAAAATTAACATGAAGAAATGTGAACTTTGAAATGTTCACATTGTTATGCTCAGATTTCATTTCTGTCTATTACTTTTGTTTATTTAAAATTATTTCACAGACAATTACATAAACATACATTCTTGTAGTTGATGTTATTCAAATAAATTATGATTCTTAGCTAAAAGTTTGCTTTAATTGCAGGCTGACTCGCAATGGCTCGACAGTTACCTTGTGTGATACTGCCTGGTTAGATGGTTTTAATTTCTATCACTTGAAAACTAACAGTCCAGTTTTTGCAGCTTGTGTGGGAAGAAATACTGTAATTTTAGGTACTTGGAATATGAATTATAGGAGTAAATATTATTTTTCCAGAAAGAAAAATGATTAGCCAGTTCTTTCATTCAACCATGGGCTTTCTTTTCATGTTATCGTCATTAAAATATAAAAATTGTTTTTATATTGGATTATTTAATAAAATAGTAACGGTGCACATTAGTTATCCTTTTTTTTTTATTATAATTATTTAGTTGAATAAAAAAATAAAAGAATTACATATACTCAAGACCACATCTGGAATGTGAGAACATATTTGTCAATATGTAAAATGAAATGCAAATGTTAGAGAGATTCAAAAAATAAAAACATTTAAATTATTTACATATTTTGATAGAATATACAAACATTATCACTGCAAAAGTCTAAAATAAACATGTGAAGTAGTACATTGACTATACAGCATATTTAAAAAGATTGTGTATAAATAGACCTTTAGCTGATACTAAATAAATTTCACCATACAACAGATAAACACCAGACATGTAAATGTAATTCTGGAATATCAACTCCAAGAATTATTTTTTTTAGCTAGAATAACTGTATTAAAAAAGATAAGTAACTCAATTTGTTGTAATGATAGTGTAGAGGAAAGTACAGTCATAATGTACTGATAATGTTAAGGAAAGAAAAGCCATACTTTGCTGAATTTATAGGAAACTGCAGCTACATTACCATGTTTTCTAGCTGAATTTATAGGAAACTGCAGCTACATTACCATGTTTTCTTGCTGAATTTATAGGAAACTGCAGCTACATTACCATGTTTTCTTGCTGAATTTATAGGAAACTGTAGCTACATTACCATGTTTTCTAGCTGAATTTATAGGAAACTGCAGCTACATTACCATGTTCAATCCTTGACCGAAAAAAAAAACTTCAATCATAATTTATATTTTACCATTTGATAGTACATGTATTATTTAAACTTTAAAAAAAAAATCTGATACATTAAAGAATTCTGACACATTTGTTGGACATGTGCTTTGCAAATCTAAGGCTGATATTTTTTTAGAAATAATTAAAAAAACAATGCATCTTTATAATTCTATTTTCTTTTCATGACTATCTTTGGTAATTATACTGTCACTTTTAACATCATCAGCTAAAACAATGTTGCTGATATCATCTGCATCTTCTTTTGTATTGGTGGGATCATAGACCAGAACATCTGGTAATGGGGACTGTGAATCAGTTGGCTCTAGTCCTGGTTCGTCAGGCGGCAAGTTATTGCTATCTTCAACAATGTTGTCATCCTCATCACTAGCATCATTTAGTTCAGGGTCTGGCAATATGGGGTCATACAGAACAATCTCTTCTTTATCATCCACTATATTACCTGGCAGCCCAAATATGTCTGGAAACTTGATAATTGCCTTATCAATGTGGAAATCATACAGCTCATTCCAGGACAAAACCCCATCTTTATATTTGTTGACAGCATCAAAAAACTAGAATAAAAAAAAATATGTTTGGATAAGTCTGCCTTCATTTTCATAATTATATATATATATATAAAATGTATGTATATTTATGTGTGTGGGACAGATGGCCGAGTGGTGTAGATACTCGACTGTTGACCTGAGAGTCCTGGGTTCAATCCTCTGTGAGAACCATGGGAATTTTTCCAGGTGAAATGAGTTTCAAAGTTATCCCACAAGTCCACCCAGCTTTAAATGGGTACTTGACTTAAGTTGGGGAAGTAAAAGCGGCTGGGCGTTGGAGCTAACCACACAATCCCTTCATATGCTGAGGTTATAGAAACAGAGAAATTCTACACTTCATCTGCCCCGATCGTCTATTTGGGCTAAGGGAACTTTACTTTTATATATACATGTATTATATATACACACACGCACATATTTATATACATAAACGTACACTTGCAAGTGAGGTATATCAATTAATAATAGAATTGTGCATCTTTCTGTCTAGAAGGATACTTAAAACGAAAGGAAATTTTATAGTTACAAATCATGTACCAGAATTCTAATTTGTAAACCATTCAGACACAGTCTACAAAATCTTCTATATAAACTTCAGACATTCTGTAGCTTATAACAAAGAAAGAAAATATTGTGATAAGTAAATAGTACTTTAAAAAAAAACACCACTCTAAGAAAATGAAAAAAGTGACAATTGATTCTATAAAGTAAATTGCTGAATCTAAAAATTATGCTTACTCCACACCACACTAAGTTGAAAATTAATATTTAATTAACTAGCTTACAGCACTAACATATAGTGAACTTGACCCAAAAATGTATTAAATCTGTTATTTAAGTACCTTTGATCTCCTGGCTGAAGTACTAGTATCAACAGATGAAACAAAAATATTCTCCGTTACAAAGTCTTGTCCCGCAAGTTTATCAAGCAATTTGGATCTGAAACATTTACAATACAATGAAAATTAGAAAAATATAATTAAAAAAAAAATTTAAGTTTTGAATTCAAGTTTTAATTCAATCTAAGGCTCCATTAGTTTACACAAAATACTTCTGATTATTTGTATTCAAACAGGTTTATGATTAAATCAAATAGGAAAAATTAACCTATTAGTTATACAGGCCAGTTCTTTTTCTTATTAACTTAACCAGAAAGAAGCCGAAAAAAAGATTTCACAAGAGACTGTAGTGATAGTAAATGGGGACAGAAGCTGTAAAGTATGCAGATGTCAACCTGAGGCTGCAGGGTTCAATCTCTGATAAGAACTATTGAATTTTTCAGGTCATGGTGAAAATTCCCACTGTGTCTTCCATGGCCATTGCACTTTGGCTATTTAAAACTATTCCCTTAATGGTATTTAAGAGATAAGGATCAGGCACACAAAAAAAGATGCTCAATATCTGGGTATCTGTCATCAAGAAGCTTCTGTCTCATCCATGACATTTTAAAATATTTGTTCCTGTCTGTACTTATCAACAACGTCATTGTTGAGGAAGAGTGAGGTATCAGCAATTTTTTTCAGGGTACACTCCGTTAAGAGGTTTTTATATTTTTTGTTTTCTTCTGCAGCTTCTCTTTGGTCATAAGGAAATAAGTTATTACTCTATTTATTTACCTTAGCTTCAAAGAAACATAAAGATAGGCAACCCTAGGGGTTAGCAAAAATCTAACGCCAAGCTCTTATTTAAAAATATTTTCTATATGGATGAAAAAAATTAGACATGAAGACTTGCAAATTTTTTTTTGCATGTACAAAAAAAACCCTTGACAGATGGACATATATTTAGACCTAAATTTATTTTTCTTTGTATAAATTTTCTTTTTACCTGTAAACTTCATTCGGAGATGCAAACCCAAAAGTTGATACAGGCTCAAGAGGTTTATAATAATCTTGAGAGAGAGAACAATTTGATGCGTCAAACCAATGAAGACGGGCAAACCATATGTTTACAGCCATATGCCTATGGCCGCTGGATGTGACTTGGTGGTACCACCTACATAAAGAATCATTTTTGGAAAAGTCAAAAAAACTAAAACAGAAAATGATCAGCAAACAAAAAACTATTTTGAATAAAAAAAAAAACACCATAACAATAATTATCAAAAAAATGTATGCCTTTTTTTAAAAGCATGTAACAGTACCATATAATGATAAAAATATAATGCAGGCAATATCTAAAATTTTGACGATGTATATTGATTAATTTTAAAAAAAAAACAACATTTGATGAATATTTTAGGGTACAGACAAGGCTACTCACCCTCTTGGTATAAAAAGACAATCTCCTTGACTTAATACAACCTCATACCATTCAGTATTATAAAGTTTTGAATACTTTTGTATATCTATATCATCCATGTCCACTGAACTATATCCACCAGGCTCTACAAATCCCTCAGCTTCCACATCTGTCTTGTGCGCCTGGTACATTTGAAAAATAACAACAAAGAAGACATTAGATACATTTTCTATGGAATGGTAACATGCTATATACATCATTATTTAGCATTATACATGTATATTGTAAAATAGTTTGATGATGGGAAGTACATAATATCCTCAAGCTGAATTTGGAGCCTGCCCTTTCAAGCTCACTCACTCTATCGATAAGGACCACACGTTTCTTGCCATCTAACATGCAAAGAAAATTGTCCAGCTCATCATAATGAAGAACAGATTTGGTTTCCCCACTCCCAAGCCACAACACTGCCTCCTGAATCATTTTCTGAAAGCCTCCACAATGCAAGTTTTGTGGCACAAGAGCCAACTCTGAAAGACATTTAGCTCTGAATTAGAAATGATTTTTCAGAATACATTTTCTTCTTCTCAATTATTTAGAATAATGCTGTTTACTCAACGGTCAGACAAGGGGGAAATAGTGTATATACAGGCCATAGGTGTGAATTTTCTAACAAGATTTATGTAATTTGATCCATTAAGGAAATTAAATTGGAATTATATTATCTAATATTATTTTTTATGTTACTCACAAAACTTTCTGAATCACTTAAGGAGATAATAGAAAAATAAGTGTAATTAGGATTCATAGAATCATACTCAGATTCAAATAGGATATGCTTATCCTGCATATTTTTTTTTACATCTAACATTAGTTACATAACCAATGCTACTAATTCACATCATTGTAAGTCATTTCAAACATAAAACTTTCAATCAGAAGTGATAGGGGACAGATGGCCATGCAGTTAAGTGCTTGACTATAGAGCTTAGAATCCCGAGTTCAATCTCCAGTGAGAACCAAGTGAATTTTTCAGGTTGTTGGGAAAGTTCCCCTCAATCTCCCATGGTGCCTCTTTGGCCATCGCACTAACTGTAATGGTGGGGATGAATAAAAGCACTACAAAAAAAAAAACCTTATATTGGTTTATAGGATCTATGAGATAAACATCTCATCCTTACATGGACTTCAAAGATCAGAATTTTAAAAATAAAATTACCAGCCATTTTCCCATCAAGAGAATGTACCATGTAAATATCTTCAGATGTGTAGAATCCAAGAAATTGGTTTATGGTTAACCATGTAGAAACTTTAGAGCGGTCTTCTTTTTTAGCTGTTTCCACTTTGACTGGCTCATAGGGAAATTTCTTTCTGCAACATACATCAGGTTTTTTTTTTTAATTTTGCTAACAAAAGATCAGATTAAATTACAAATTAATTTCTAGCGATGGGCCAATATATTGGCATTGTGGGAGTTGGAAATATTGGAATATTTTTGTGCATTGAAACATTGAAATTTCAGTATAATTTCCCATACTTAAACCAATTTTCTTGAATTGGTCCTTAAAATTTCTACCCATTTTATGTATTGAAATCTTATTGGAATCAGAAGTTAAGATAACTTCAAAGAAAAAAAAATTCGCTATTTATTTCATTTTTTTAATGTAAAAATTGGTTGGCAGGTTGACACAAGTATTTAAAATATCTTTGTATCTTTGTAGGACAAAATGTTAGTCACAAATATATGATAGCATGGTGGTTAGACAATTAGTTACAACAAACCTCAAATAATCATCTGTCCACACTGACAGTCCGGGGTGACTGATGCTCTCCAAGGCAGATCTCATCCACAGAGGTTTATTGTGTTTGACAAAGTGACCAAAGAAAACAGCAGGATTTGAAATTTTCCCAACCAGTGTAGCACCACGGGGTGCTCTTTTGAATGTCATTTTTTTCTTTAAGTTTGATTTTGAATCGGTACTCACAGCACCATTTGACCCAAATAGCAAATACAGATGCATAAAAAAGCACACGTTTTTTAGTGATGTATCCATTACTATCAGTTCTTCATTCAAACATAATTTTGGAAATTCAGTTATTTCATCTGAAAATATACATTCAAGGAGGAGTAATTTGAAAGAATGCATAAATAGCTGGTAAATCTTTTAGTAGTAAGTAATTTTAGTAAAAATATCAGACTATTTTTTTTAATAGCACAAGATAAAAAAACAATTTATCTTTCTTTTTTATCAATGGTTTTAATATTTCTTTTCTTTTATAGTTTATATTATACCACACATTCATTCTAAATACAGACCCTGCAATGCAATAGAAATTATTTGACCACTTGACATAAATTAAAGCAATTTTTTTTGTTAAGTCCCTGAAAGGATGAGCTGTTTGTTTATCTGTTAAATCCCATAAACATTAACGGAGCCACCATGGAAGACTCAGAAAAGGTGATTGGACATGCCAGGAATTTAACCGGTAAACCATAGCATGCTGATTAGGCAACAGTATGCAGATCAAGTCACAACCAAAGCGCCACCCAATTTTAAGAATTAGGGAGGTTCACTTAATACTTTACTCCTTTACAAAGCTCTATGTAGTATTTTTTTTTAAATCAATTGATGAGCAATATATATATAGTGACCATTGTTTGCAACTAATTAAAAGTATACATATATTTTTCCATAAATATAGATAGAAATCAGCCTGGCTGTCATCCTTTAAAGATTTAAAAGCTCTGTGCAAATGTCAGAGGTGAATGGTTGTGCATCCCTAAGATACAGTCACACTGTGCTCAGAGAGAAGATTATTCTAATCTGTCAACATCTCTTGGTCAACACTTTTTATGATACCAAGTCTTGTAACAGAGAATCTCATCACAGCACTCTATTTCTAGTTTTAATTATTTTCAGTACTAATTAAAGAAATTGTGGTGCAAAGTTGATAGTCTCTATTTAAGTGGAAAAAAAAATTAAAACTCATTGCATTAAAAAACACCTTGGAGCATTTACCAATTAGTCATATGTTTAAGGCATTTTATAAAGTTAACTAAATAAATATAAAAAAAGGTAAAGTTCCCTTAGCCCTGGCTGGCCATGGAGGGCAGATGAAGTGTAGAATTCATCTGTTTCTATAACCTCGACATATGATGGGATTGTGTGGTTAGCACAAAACCCAGCTGCCTTTACTTCCCCAACTAAAGTCAGGTACCCATTTAAAGCTGGGTGGACTTGTGGGACAACTTTACTCCAAATTTAACCTGGAAAAATTCCATGAGTCTCACCGAGGATCAAACTTAGGACAGGTCGACAGTCGAGTATCTACACCACTCGACCATCTGTCCCACACAAATAAATATAACAGGTGGAGTAAATCTTAAAAAAAAAAAAAGGTGTGTGGTTTTTTTCAACATAGCCAATTTTTAAATTAAGTATAGAACTATTCAATATAAATTTTTCACCAAAAATCCTTTAGAACTACTCAGATCTTTATTTCAATTTACCGTCACTGAACAACTGTTTAAATATGCCTAAGGAAATAACAGCTTAAAACTGCTATGCCAAATCTAAAAGCATTAAAAAGGGTAATCCCATATTGCATATTTAAAATTACAAAATTGTTATTGTTAATATTCTTAATATGCTTTTTAAATAATTCAATTTCATGACTTATCATTACAAAGTCTATGTAGCAGTATAAGTTTTTTTTTTAATTTTCTACTCAGTGACTGAGTGAGTCAGAAATAATTGGAGTCATTCAGTATTATAATCTTGTCTTAACTAAGTTTATTTTTTAAGTCTAAGTCTAAGACTTAGACTAAGTCTAACTACATACAATACAATCATCATGACAATCATGAATCATATTTACCAATCACCAACCCTTGATTGGCTTGAACAAATTAAATGAACAAAAAATAATGCCAGCAGCGGTATTCGTTTTCTAAAAATGTCTACTGTAATATACATGTATATAATATATAAGTATCTGATAAACGATTACCTCTACTAAAAAATAGAACTTAAATAATACCATGCCTAAAGATTGCGTCTCAAATGTGCTCAAGGGAAACCACTGCGGTTACTTGACAAAATTTTCATTACCTCTATCGGCCCTGTTCTTGTCAGCAACAATTACACATGCATTCATTTATCGGGAAAAGAAAGGAACTTTATAGTTATCACTATAATATAAATACAACCTTTGTTAAACTCACAGCTTTACCTGTGTGGTCTGTTTTTGTTTTTAATTCAGTTCTGTTAATGTATCGAAGTAACTCGGACTTCTTTAATGTCTTAAGAAGTGTGATGTTATTAAACTCCCCCATGTTGCAAAGGATGATGGGATATACTTGGTAAAACTACATCCCCATTATTCCTGTTTACTAACCTTGTGTCAACTTGTGATAGCATCAAGACATCAAGCTTTTAACTAGTAAAATTTGGTAATGACTGTTCACTAAAAGCTGCAAACAATTGGTAAATCAACAATATTCATTCTGTTATAAAAAAATTGATGCAAAAACTTAATTTTTAAAACTTGACATTGTTGCATCCTTGACTTAAAATTAATTTTTCCTGATTTTGATATACCTCATAATATTATCACATAATATAATAAATAGCATAGGTCAGAGGCCTACTTGTTAGAACTAGTCCCCATCACACACACATCATTACATGTATACATATTTAAATCTTTTGTTTTAACTGTAAGGTCTCAAAGAATCTACTAAGTGTTAAATGTGTATTAATGTGAACTATTGAATCTGAATTATTAAAATGAAATGTCACTTTGTTTATATTATTATAACCAGATCAAGGTTCTCTTAAGTCAAACGTACAAAAATATGATTATCTGGCTTAATGTGTCGGAAATCAGACCATATACTTCATAAGCTGAATTTCAATTTGCGCTTCATTTTAAAAATACCAATTTTTAATTTTAATTACAGTATTACACAAACTGTACATTTTTGAGTCACTCATCATGGGCCTATGACAGATTTTTTAACCTGGTCAGATAATGGCGAGCCAAGATACTCAAGCATTTTATTATACATATAGCCAATAGGGCTCTTTACTTTAACTTCATCTCATGTAATTAACAAATTTTGTGACAGTCTGAATCGAAAGAACAAATTTAACGAACATATTAATTTGAAATCACTCCTATGTAAAGTACATTTTTGCTAGAAAACAATTTATTTTATCTTTTTTTTAAAGGATTTTTTTAAAAAAAATTCTAATACAGTGGATTCCGCTTAATTGGGACACCGCTTAATTGGGACAGCCGCTTATTAGGGACAAATCTCAAAGAAACCAAACCAAGAAGTCAATAGTAAATTTGTATGTTTAATTGGGACAGCCACCTAATCGGGACAAAAAGCCTCGGTCCCGATGTGTCCCAATTAAGCGGAATCGACTGTACATCATAATTATTAATACACAGCTGAAATTTAGTTATTTTCTGATTGTAAATTTGTACACATTTAATTTTCAAAATTCACTCTTTCCCTATCCCTGAGTAGCTTTGAGGAAATGCTTTTTAGAACTGATAAAATGTATTTCCAATAAACTGGAAAAAGTTCATTTAGTTTTTTAGAATTTTTTTAAACTATCATCATTATATAAAGTTCCAATGAAGTATTTAAAAGTTTTTTTATATTCTTTTTGTTTTTGGAGGCCATCCATTTATTACTTCAACAGTTTTAAATATTTTCTTATCTCCCACCCCAAATATAAACTTATATAATGGAACAATAATTAAAAAATGATAACTTTATTATATAATGTTTCATCAACTAACCCCCCGCTTGATCTATATAAGACCAGCTACCAAACACCCCTCACCCTGTGAACATTTTATAAGAAGGCCATAATAGGTGACAAGAGAAATTGTAAATAAATATTTTATTTCCTAAACAATAATACAGGAATGTATTGATCTTCACATCTCTTCAATCAAAATTTAAACCCATTAATAATTGGTCAACCCCTTGTTAATGGATGTAAAAAGAAAAAAATAGGACTTATAAATATTACTACTCATGGTGTAGATCGCCAGACAGTTCCCAGAGAATTGAATCTTTGTGAGTGCATGTGTTTTTTATTAGGTCCTGGCAAAGATCCCATGTCCACCCAGCTTGAACAATAGGTACCTAACATTTGTTGGGTATGTCAAGTCAGCTTGACGTTGTGTCTGCCATACCTTTCCGTCTTAAGGCTTAAGGAAAATCTTACTTTTAGGACTCATAACAGTTTTAATGTTTTTTTTTTTTCATGTGAGTTTGCATGTCTTATTTATTTCCACCATAGACTGATTTATAGTTTCACCTCTAATATTTTTCATTTTTTTTTTGTATTTTTTATTTCAAACGAACTTCTAATGTGAATATTCTACAAAGCAGACAATTTTCAAATTCAGCTATTTTTTTGTGCGAATTTCGCTTTGCTATTCTATAATAAATTTAAATTTGGACCTTCATGCACATTATTTCATTATTGTTTAATTTTTATTGTTATTGTTTATTTCATATATCTCCTTAAAGAGTTAATTTAATAAAAAAAATGTTTTGAGTAGATGGTATCCGGTAGCAGATTTAAGCATAGGATTTGTACAGAGGGAAAGTTTGACTTTTGATCTAGTATCAAATTACACGCACATCTTCCTGGGACATGTTCTTAGTGAAGAGTGAACTTGAAATCTTTTTTTTATGAATTCACCAAACCTTGACCTAATGTTAAATAGATTTCATTTCAGCCCATTTTGATTTATTTTTTTAATACTTAGTGCAAATATCCACCTATTACAGAGCTTACAACCATCTTAAATTTTTTTTTTTAAATATATGTTTTAGCTAAGAATTATTTTTTTATACTTTAAATTTTTACTTTGCTTATTCATAAGTTCTAACAATTTTTATCAAAATAAATTGCACTATTGTTGACAAAATAAACCTGGCGCAAGCACACACTCACCCTATATTACACCACAATTAGTTCTGGCATGCTATAGTAACACACCTAATATGTTTTTAAAAAAGGTTGCTTTATATTTACTCTTAAATTGGGAAAATTTTTCAAATATCCATTATCCAATAAAGAATAATTTGCAGTATTTCTGAAACCAAAAAAATTGTTATTTTTTTAACTTTTTACTAAATTTTTAAAGTAGGTTGAATGTAGAAGTGGGTAGTAAATAAAACCGTGAAGCCAATGCATTAAATTATTGTTATAATAAGTACAATATTCTAAGTTGAGCAATTACCTTGTTACTGATCTAAGTATTTAGGTGATTTAATGTCCTTATGGAAATGTGTTTTCAATTAATATTTTTTTTCTTTTATTTTCTGTTTTCAGATAATTTAAGGACTTCATTTTCCTACATGGATCCGATAGATTCCGTCTGCATTTCTACAGCGTCCAATGAAAATAGGGATATTTCTAATGGATCCAGCACTGGTGCAGCATCACTGAGTGATCATATATTAGAATCCAGTGTAGGCACTTCTAACAAAGAATCTTTTGTGGTTGATCTTAATAAAACTAAGGTAGCTGGGATACTAGATCCTGGTGCTGTACGACTTTCTGCTTGCCCAGCAGAGGGCGCTTTAGGTGCTACTTCTACACGTGGATCATCAGTGAACAGCATTGTGATTCATTTAGACAGGATGAGTGAGACTAATAGCAATGGATATGATGATAGGCTATATGATAATGATGAGATGCATGATGAGAACAGAAGAATGGAAATAAATAGTCTTTTTCAGAGCAAAGGTTCCTCTGAGTCAGGTACTATGCCCCATAAAGTCACTCACAGAAAAACTGATGAGCCTGAGGCAAGTACTCTTCTTTTTGATGAGACACGTGTCACACCTTTGAGAAGCAGCTCTTCTTCCATTTCTTTGAATTCATCTTCTGTTGAAAGTGTGAGTAGTATAGATATGGAGCACATAGTTGGGTCCGCCAGCTCTGAAAAAGATGCCTTTTCCTTTCAGCCTATTATTTTAGATGTTCGAGGGTCCTGCGTGGATAGCAATTTTGAAGCAGCAGTTGATCTTGGTGGACCCTTTCCTGTGCAAGATAACATCTCCCTAACTAAATCATTAGCTTGCCCAACTGACAGAGTTGACAAATCACCAGAGGCTATACCGGAAAATGCCAAGCAGACACTGAAAGGAACCATCGATGCTGCTGGGCCTGGTAAGTCTCAACTGACAGACCCTGATCACAGCAGTTTGAAGTCATTGTTAAACTTGGCAAAGAACACAGCTTTTTCCAGCACTCGCAGCAATTCACCACGTAATATACTGAAAAATGGACGCCAAAGAAAATTAGTTAGAAAAGTAAAAAAGACTGCTAGCCAAAGCTCAATTTCACAAATGCAGACTGTGCAGAAAACTTTGCCTAATAACAAAAATTTGTCAAATTTTTGTGTCATGGTTCAGGATGAGGTTTCTACTTGCAAAGTGGCTGCCATTATGGTGCCAAAAGAAGATGGACAGAAAATTTTCGCGAGTACAAATAATACCCCAACTACTTGTTCTGATAGGAGTCTTCCAGGTGAACTTGTTTCTGGCCAGGGCAGACAACTTGTTTCACAAAGCAACTCATGTTTAGTCACGCCGGTCATGACGCTTGAAGAAAGAATAAAAAACTTAATTGATAGAACTCTAGCAAACGCAAATATCACTGGAAAAGATCTAAAAGGATTCGGTGTAGACTTACTGAAACTTCCCAGTGTCAATGAAATGAACAAGCTGAAAGAAAGTGCCACTGAATTTATGTGTGAGATCTGCATGGAGAACTTTGAACAGCAGAGTGGCCTAGATGGGCATTATGCAAGAACTGTATTCAACCTTATTTATGACTGTCCTATGTGTCTTCAAGCTTTCTCATTCACCAATAAGTGCCAGTTGTACTTACACTGCCGGTCTCACTTGCTGAGAACATTTCAGTACAATAACATCCTCTCATTTATGCCCTATGATTGCAACAAAATAAATCCTCCATTATTACTGGATCATGACCAAAATTCGGCCAGTAAAGATCAAATGGGCAGTTACACTCTTCCTGTGGGCAGAATGATATGTGGTGCTGTTGATGTGAATAAGTTTGACAGTGCTGTATTGAAATGTTCAGAATGCCAAGCTTGTCTACAGCAGCAGTCAAGAGCGATTTACTCTGTCACCAGCTGTCCACACTGCAGCATGTGTTTGCCTAGTCTGTGCGCATTTAAAGCCCACAGAAGGCTTCATTCATTGCTAACATCCAAGATAACGTGTCCAGAATGCGGAGAAGTTGATTTTACTAAAGACAACGCTGTTGAGAACAAGAAAAAAGCCCTGTTTGATCATTTTGACCAGTGCAAACATTTCAACCGGGTGGCTGAGATGAAATGTATATGTGGTGAAACATACATACATGAACGCCAGCTGAAACAACATTTTGTAAACAACCACATTCGCTTTCTCTACAAATGCCAGCTGTGCGCTCTTGCATTTACTCAGCGGGAACAGTTGATTTCCCACCTCAGCTCAATCCACAGGGCCCTGAAAGCATCCCTTATCAGCTCACTTCTATGCACTTACTGCCACGTTATCTTGAAAAAAGTTCCAGAGCTGAAAAAGCATCTAGATGAACATCATCATGCAATGAAAATGTCAGCAGTTTTCAGGTGGAAATGTTTTCTGTGCTCCAAAATTTGTTCTGGTAAGGAAGAGCTGCAGCTGCACTCAGATGATGCACACCCTCACAAACCAAAACGCTGCACCATTTGTTATGCACTGTTTAGCAGCAGGAAAAACCTTGTTGAACACATCATGCAGAAAAAGTGCTTTTCTGCTCCATATTTTTTTCATAAGTGTGCAGATCTTGAGCCAGATTCTTGTAATTTTGACATAAGCTATAATCAGTACTTCAAGTCAGAGTTTATCATTGTTCCTAAGATTATAAGTCCTGTTTTGAATGCAGACACAGGAAAACCAAAATACATTAGAATAGCACCAAAAGCAGCACAAAATTCTTTGTTGACTGTGAATAATTTGTCAACTGAAGAAAATAAACAAGCTAATTCAGTCATATGTGATCAACAGAATGCCGTAAAAAAAATTCAGAATGATACAAAAAATGATCAAGGCAATGCACAAAATGGCAAAATTCTCACATTAAATAAACAAGGTAGTGTGTCAAATACCTCAGTTTCATCTAATGGTGCCAAGTCCAGCTCCAAAAATGCTAAATCTCCATACCATCCAGTAATAGTCAATAAACAGCTTACTTTCCCAAACTATTCAGAAGACACATCCCACAAATCTGTAGAATTAGCTGATCAATCTGCACATGAAATCTCAGGACTGAATTTCAAAGTCCCCTGTCCACAGAGCTTCACTATATCTATGGACAGCATCTTTCTTTGCCATCATTGTAAAGTGGTTTTAGTTGGTCGGAATAGATATGAACACCACATGGAGAAACATACTGAAAATGGCGACCATAGTGGCCCCATAGATATAAGCCAATGTGTTGTTTGCGAGAAGACCGTAAAAAACTCTGAACTATTCTCACATTTACAGAATCACCAGGCTGAAGGAGTCATTATTTGTTGCCGTTGCCAAAGTAGAAATTTCAAATCCATGGAGCTTGCTATCCAGCATGGCAACCGTTTGTGTGGATACCCTGTGGTGACAGATATGGAGGTCAGTGAGAAAAAATCAGCTGTGAAAAGAGGAGCGAAAACTGATGACGGAGAAAAAAGCAGTGTTGGGGCTATAAAAGCTGATCAGGCGTCAGTATTCCCTTGCCTGCTTTGTGGTTTAGCTTTCCTGAGCTTGGAGAAAAGAGACGAACATGTCAGCAGATTGCATGATGGGACCAGAGTAATCTACCACTGCCTTAAGTGTCAGAAAAAAGATATTATCAAAACATTTTCCAAGAAAGATTCAGTTGTTAAACATATTGTGAAGAAGCACCGTGTGGTTAAGAAGACCTCGGTTGAGAAGTTTATCAGAGCAGAAGAGACAAATGCCAGCAATGGTCAAAAGCTGCCTGAAGCTTGCTCATCTGATTCTGATTTCACTTCATGCCTTCCTCCAAAGCGCTTGCGCATGGCATGCGAAGGAGATTACATGTGTGGCAGGTGTGGATTCTCTTGTTCTTCATCTACAGAGTTTTCTGAACACATACTATCCCACAATGTCAGAAAAGAACCACAATGCCCTGAGTGCGGCTTGTGTTTTATTGTCCTATCTGCACTCAAGAAACACCTGTTTGCAGTTCACAAAATCAAGCAAGTCGAAGAATTCCTTAAAAACAAAGACATCCACATTCCAGAGCTTGAGGAAGGGGATGTGATGGAGGATGAAATTTTCCCACTGCCCTCACCTCTCAAGATGGAGTGTTCACCTCCAGCAGCTGAAAGGAAATCACTGAATCCCCTGGAGTGCAAAGTTTGCTACAGAGTGTTTGACACAGAGACAAATTTGAAAACCCACATGAGAAATCATGGGATGGCTTTCATCCGTTCAAAAAGGCACAAAACGTCATTGGACTCATCATAATCCTTCCTGTCAAACAGTTCAAATGTCAAAAAAAAAAAAAAGGATTTCCTTTCCAGAATATTCCAAACTTGTTTTCCAAAGTAATATTTTGTGCACAAGACATTTACTGATTTAGCATTATTTTATTGTCAAAAATAATTAAAAATTTTAGGATTGCATAATTTTGTTATGATAAAGTACTCATGTCATTTTAGACAACTTAAACGATATATGTTGTACTTTGTTTCTGTTGTTACTCCATTTCTTTTATTTTAGGAAAAGTAAGTCTTAAGTTTTGACCATTAATTTTCTATGAAACTGGGATTTCTCTTGTCGATGTCAGATGTTTGCTCAATATTTTCACTGCTTGTTAATGTTGTTTATACATTTGTGAAGACCTTTGTAAACTATACCAATATCGAAAGCCGATCCTGCTGTATGGACAGCTCTAAACTTGTAATCATTAGAATTAAAAATAACTACAATTTATGTAAATGGTCTATTCACGTAAAGAGTACATTAACTATGATCAAATAAATTAAATGAAAAGAAACTCATTCGGCTTGAACCAAATATATTTCTGAATTATATTTTATGTGAACATTTATCTCTAATTTTTCTTCAAATGTTTTGGCAAGTGTATAGATAAAGAGAAAAAAAATCTACAAGGGCAGTAAGAATCAGAATAAATTGCAGTTGACTGAGGAAGAGGTGGGAGGGTTATGAGAAACCAGTATGGTAATGACCAAAGTAGGATTTAAAACAAAGTTGGCAGAAATTCCAATTTGGTTAGTTCCTGGTTTGTGATCAAATGAATTTTTTTTTTTTTATTTTCTTATTAGTGCCTTTTGTACATCTCCCCACTATAGCTGGTTTGCAGTGGCCCTGTGAGACCCAAGGTGGCCATAAATCTGCAACATGGTCTCAGGTATTTGCACCTGTGCCTTGGAGGTCTGACTCGACCTAATCATCCCCCCCCCCCCAGCAGCTTGGTGGTCAGAAAATATACTGTATGTTAAGTTATTTAGCTTAAATGTAGGAAAATGGTATGTTTAAACATACACTAAAAAAAAGTCCAAAATGCTTTTAAAAATCTAAGTACAGGTATTGGAAATAAATGTTTATACTAGTGAAAATCTGTATGGTTTTGGCAAATGCATTCTTCTCAGATGTATATCTATTTTTTTTGTTTGGAGTCTGGTGATCTTTCTACAGCACCTGCAAACAGGTTTTAAATGACCATCGCAGGGTTAATGGTAAACGCGACAGTCTTTCAACTTCATGGTCTCACCAGGAAATCTTATCTTTGAAACTTTTTTTTTTTTTCAAAACTGCCTAATGGTTGTTGTGGTAACTGAGATTTAAATATGTGAATTTTATGTTATTTTATTTTTTTTAATTTAAAAGCATTCTTAACCAGCATCTAGAACTCAAAGAAGAGTTCATGGATTTATGCAAGGTCATCTCAACAGCATTATAGGCCCCCCCTAGGCCAACCAGTG
Organism: Bulinus truncatus; assembly: GCA_021962125.1. Classification (NCBI taxonomy): domain Eukaryota; kingdom Metazoa; phylum Mollusca; class Gastropoda; family Planorbidae; genus Bulinus; species Bulinus truncatus. The sequence continues at coordinate 252,505 of JAGDYQ010000208.1, forward strand.
TGTTACATCTTCTAAGTGAATCAGTATAGTTTATTAACGAGTCCTTGAGCAAGAAATCAGATGAGCCCATGCATTATGATAATCCTGGGTAATTGTAATGAATTATGTAGATTTCATGTATTTGTTCTGAAATCAAATATGGTTAGATTTTTTATTGTTAAACACATTCTTAAACAAAGACACCAGCACAGATTCAAGTATTTACTGTTTATTGAAACAATAAAATTCTTGTTCAATGAATTTGTTCTTGTATGTCATTTCTAGAAAATTGGTGTTTCCCCGGGATGCTTTCAGTTATTTTTTGAGTAAAACGTTTTTATATTTCATTTACAAGTTAACTAAATAAAAAAAAAACAGATGCTGTAGTTGTTCATGATTTAATATTGCCATACAATTGAATATTCCTATGCTCATAAATGTAATTCATTATAAATATATATATCGTTGACTCCATAGCAGACATGACATTAAGTTAAAAGAATAAATAAATATACCAGATTGCCCAAATTAAATCCTAATGGATTGCTGAAAACTGTTCTGGGCTTACAATTTATTTCATAGACTCAGGGTAATTTTTTCTTTTATGGTTTTCATTCACTTTTTTTTTTATACCCTTCTGGCAAGATCAGTTGTCCCTCTTATTCTTATAGCAGAATCATAATGCTTTGCTTTTATTAAAATGTTAAAAAAATATTTAATGATTAACAATCAAAACTACAGGATCAATTATTACATAAATAATTATAGTGGATCATAGATGTCTAATAAACACACTCAGAAAAGAAAATGATGAAATCAACTAGCCTGGGCTGTTAATTAATTTTTCCCTCAGTTAAATTCCCTATGTTTTTTGACTAATTAACTGTATACTTTCCGATTTCTCAAATTAAGCTAAGATTTTGTCTCATATGCTAAAAAATGTTTCCCAGTCTCTGCAACTCTTTTGACTAATTTGCGTTAATATGTAAGCTTTTATGAATTATTATTTTTTTCCTAAGTCTCTCTACATTTATTATTTTACATATTGTAAATATAAAATAATTACAGCTAGATATATTGAATATTTGTGTACTAGTATATGCAGGGCATGCACTTGTCTACATATTTAATTCTTATAAAAACCAACTGTTGAAACGATGTATGAATCACTATTAAAAAAATTTACCATTCACACTTAAGACCATAGGGAGGATTGAAAAAAGATAGTTTGATATTAAGTAAAACAAACATTACAAACAATAAACTCTGTTTAAAAGTCATGTCATATTAGCACCAAGCGTATATTTTAAAAAATAAATGTTTAAAAAGAAAATAATTTTTTTTTCAACCATTTTAAACAAGGTTTTGGTTTAATAAATAAAAAAAAAAAAATCTTCAAGTAAAATTGGAAGCAGCCATTTTACATCACTCAGTGGATCACACAAAAAACTCATGTCACATAAAAACTTCCATGTTCATGTCACATAAAAAAACAATATCAATGCATGGAATGCTAACTATTCGGTTCGTACAGATAAATCTTATCTTATGAAAACAAAAATAAATGTAACAACCATATCTGTGGTCACAACTCTTTCCGAATGAACAGAAAAGGCAAGTGAAAAGTATGACGGTTATATTGATGCACTTAAAATTTCATAAACCTGTAATAAAAGACGAAAAAAATGTATATAAAATCATTAAGCTACATTTTTATGCATACTTTTATTTGAGTTAGGGATCAATATTTAAAACTAAGTTAAGATTCAGGTCCTCGATTTTTTTTTTAACGCTTAGTAATGTTTAAATCATAGGAATAATTCAAAGCTTGTACATTGAATATATGACTTAGCATTAACTGATTAACTGTGCTAAACTCTAATGGTTATAGTTTTATTGAACATTTATTTAAATTGATTAAAATATATTTTTTCTAGCAAGTGCAAAAAAATTTATTTTGAATATTTAAATTTTAATTCTTGACATATGAAATATTAAACCAAAAATCAAAAATGCTCAGTAAGAGATTTATAACAATTAATTCATCACAGTGGTTTTTTTCTCCCATATTCAGCACTACTAAATAAAGGCATAGACTGAATGAATTTAGATAGATTAAATTATTCAGCTTATAAAAATTCAAAAGCAAATTCTTTGATGTTACTAGTTAACTAATTTGGCTTGATATTTAGTTTATATTGATTAGAAAAATGTTTTTAAAATGTTGTCCTTTTAGCTAAGCTTTGACAATCAAAACAACTCTGGACTTCTCTGTAAGAAGTAACATTATCTATGAACAGTGAATTTAGAAAAAATTAATCTATTGAGTTCAAACATGGATAAGCCAGCCTTAGCATGAGAAATGCAGCCCTAACATAAATGTCTCTCTCTCTGTTTACTTTTTTTTTATGTGTTTATCATAGTTGCCCACAAAACCAGGTTTGCCAGTGGCCCAAAATACTGTTAAGACGGCCCAGGTCATAACAGAACATGATAACCATAATTAATAAATTACATACACATCACTGCTATTTACATAAACATAGGATTATTATTGAAAAACAATGATATCTATGGTAACACAGTTCAACAATATGCCATTCCAATCAAGTTTCAACAGAAGTGATTGTCCAGTACAAAAAAAGAAAATAACAGTATATTCCAGTTAGTGAATCATTATTTTCAATGGTGTTATTTTGTGGATAAGAAGAACATTTTAAAGTTTTGCAGTAAAAACAACCATGCAAATTTTTAGAAAAAAAAATGGTTACAATTTATAAACTTATGACAATAAAATAAAAACACATCAATAGAATCGTAAAGTATAAAATAAAAAAAAGGCATGATCTGCAAGAATTTCTAAGAGACATCATATGTAGCAAATTAAAAATGATGAGGAAAGTTAATGTGAGAGAAATTACACTTTTGAGGCAGAGCTTGATAAAACCATGTTTTCGGAATTTAAACCTTTGGCAAGCGAGAGCGTGGAGACTAATAAATATAATTTTTGAAGAATAAAGAGTAGTACAACAAGCCAGAGCCAATAATGGGCTGTGTAGAGCCAAAGGAGAGAGAAGGATTTTCTCAGCTTAATTGTATTAAACGAAGAGAAAGCAATGTAAAATGTGGCAACTACAAAGTATGCAATAAAAGCCTCAGTGGTTTATACACAAGGTAATATGTAAGTTTTTTTTTTTGTTGAGTTGAAACAGAAACGGCAGTTAGTAGTTCAGATTGACAAAATAGTATTATAGAATATGTGGTGCGACATTTTAAAGATCCTTTTTTGCATTGTCTTTCATTATGGGACGGATGGCCGAGTGGTGTAGATACTCGACTGTCGACCTGAGAGTCCTGGGTTCGATCCCCTGTGAGGCCCATGGAATTTTTCCAGGTAAAATTTGGTGCATAGTCGTCCCACAAGTCCACCCAGCTTTAAATGGGTACCTGACTTTAAGTTGGGGAAGTAAAGGCAGCTGGGCGTTGTGCTAACCACACAATCCCTTTATATGCCGAGGTTATAGAAACAGATGAATTCTACACTTCATCTGCCCCAATGGCCCGTTAGGGCTAAGAAGGGAACTTTACTTTACTTACTTTTTTCATTGTTAACATCACAATCTAATCTGTGGTAAATACATGGATATTATTCACACAGTGTTCCTATGGTCTCGGGTAAGTTCAACTTTTGAATTTAGTAATAAAAGCCTAACAAAGTATAAAAATCAGCCCTAAGTGCTGTAAAAGTTTGTAAACACCTTTGCTTATAAAAGATATAAAACCCTTTTCAAAAAAGCCTCCAAAGAAAAAATGTCTGAAGTAGATGGTAACAGCTACATTGGCCATCAATAAATAACAATGTCTGTGAGTTGATGTGAATTGCTGGAGTTTTTTTTTTATAAACAGTGAAAGTGATGATTTGTACAGATTGTAAAGTACTGACTTACTGAAGGCTTCAATATTAACTTTAAAACATGTCAATGGGTAGTTTGTGTTGGCATTGTATCAATTTCACCATTTGTTCTAGTGAATAACTTGTGTGGTTGGGAATCTTATTGGGGCTAGAGGGTACCCAAGTGAATAATATAAGAACCAGAAACATTTTCAGCACAACAGCCATCAGAGACTTGCATCCCAAGAGCCCACAAACATTTACAGCCCTAACAAATTATAGGCCTATCCTGTGAGCCAAAAAAAAGAAAATTTCCATTCATAAGAAATTTCTATCCTCATAACCCACAAAACAATTTCAGCCAAATGATGTGTTTCAATATGTAGCAGCCATAATTGGCTGAAAAAGCTTTTAATAAATAGTCATTTTTTTTATGCATGTTGCCTGATAAGAAAGAATGACAGTTTTATCCAAACTTCTCTTTCTCAAACATTTCGTAAAAATGAGTGAATTTTATTTTCCTTAAATGCTCCTAACGGATGTAGAAATTAAAAAGATTAATAAAATCAAGGTGTGGTGTATAATTTTTTTTTTACTTTTGAATTCATTCCTTAATACATGTGTAGGGGAAAAAAATCTATTTAATGTACTAAAGACCATTATGGTTTTATTTTTTCGACAGGTTGAAAAAAAAACAATACTGGTTTTAATATTGGTAGTTAAATGTTGTAATGGACTAGATCTCCCTTACTCAGAAATATAATGACTATTTTTTTTAAAGATCGTTTTTATCATAAAAATTCGAACAATTAAAAAAAGATAAAAAAAAAAAAACACAGAAAAGTCATACAGAAACTCATCAAGTATTTAAGGGCAGGAATATTTTATCAGTAATCCTCCTTCAATTAAGAAGGAAATTCTGATTCGGAAACTTCTGAAAACAATGATCAGCACAGGTTTCATTAGTTCCAAGATAAATTTTTTATCAGACTTTTACAGCCCATAGGAGTTTTTCAACGACAAGAATTGTTGATTGTGCATTCTAAGAAACAGAACTTATTAACAAATGACATTCAAGGTCCCCCCCCTCCCCAATCATCTGTATATTATTCAGCAAATTTTAACTATTTATAGATAAGAACTTCCTACAGCAGTCTTAAGAAAAATCATTTACTAAAATAAAAATTGTTAGCATTAAAAAAGCAGATGAAGCTTGATGTAAATGAAAAAAGTTCAAACAGTGAGTGAGCAAAATCTATATCAAAGTGGTTAGATCACAGACTTACCATGTCTGTCAGTACAAACATGCAGATAACATTTATACATATAACCAGTGTCCGCCAGTACAAACGTGCAGATAACAGTTACACATAAAACCAGCTGTTGTTTCTTTCAAACTAATGTACACAGAGCGATTCTTACATTTTCAGGAGGGGGAGGGAGGGAGGGGTTGAGGGCCTTTACAAGTAGCAGACTCCTCTTAACTAGCAAGGTGGTTCAGAAGTATGTACTTTAAAATTAAAACAGATGAACCCTTTAAAATTTTTTTCATTTAAAGCTAAATAAAAGGCCTAAAGGGCTCTAGGCAGGTGCCTAATAGGTTTACCAATCAACTATCAACCTGAGGGTCCAAGGTTCGAACTCTTATGAGGAGCAATGGATATTTCAGGCCATGGTTAAGGTCCGCTCTATGTCTCCTGTGGTACCCATAAATCCATTGCACTGGCAGCTATGGTAAGGATGAATAAAGGGCACCATAAAAACAGCCCCAATAGTGGTTTATAGGATCTAATAGATTTCATCTCATCCTTAAAGGGACATCACACACCAATCAACATGAAACATTTTTATAAAATTCACCAGAAGAATCTTTCAGAACAAGCCTTAACTACACTGAAAAATGTAGCTCAAATAGTAAGCATAAGCATATATGCCAGTGTATTATTGAAATAATATTAATTAGTAGGGAGAAAACCATAAATAAGTTAAAATCATTTGCATGAAAAATGTAGCAACATCTCAAAAAAATGCTTTTTAAAATGAAATAAGATGAAACGTTCAATCAGTGTGGCTTGGGGTCATAGTAGTTACAAGTGTGGCAACAAATCTTTTTGTAGTGCTGGTACTGACAAAGTCGTGCTTGTCGAGCCAGATGGCACCATCGCACATCCTCGCTGTCTGAGCAGGAGGAAATTTCTGAAATAAAATAGACTTTATAATGCTGTCTGTTTAGCTAATTATTTTTTTTCACGTTTTAAGAACATTAGAGTTATTTTATTTTCCTGTCAAAATTTTTGAATAGTTAATAAGTAACGAAATTTAATTTAAGAAAAAACTTTTTGAAGACCAAGTATTTTAAATATGAAATGTTTCGAAAATATATCTGTTAAAGTATATTTCAAATTTCAGAAAATTTCTGATAATCTTAATTCCAAGAATTTTGAGATCCATTAACTGATTTAAGATGCTTAATTCTTTTCACTTACAGGCAAAAATTTTTCATATAATTTTAATTAAGTAAGTTGCCAAGCACTGCAGGAAATGTTTTTTTTATTTTACCCATTCATTGGCAGAACTAAAATTCTGATTCAAATGTGTTTAAGACCATCGTAAAAAACAAGTTCATGATCCCATAAAAAAACATATATAGAAAGGATTAAACAGCTCCAATAAAAAACTGTTTTAAAAAATTATCTCATTTTTAAACAGCTAATACTGCTATCTAGCAATGCCACTGTATGAAGTTCATTATTGTAGTGATTGTAAAAGTCAGTTTTAATTAATAGTAAGATCATTGTTCTATGTTAAATTTTTGATGGGTTATATCATGCATAATTTATGCTTGTCTATGCTATGTTACAATGAGAATGCTTAATGAAGAATATTATGATTCAAAGAATAGTCAAAGAAAAAAAACTGTATTTTTTAATCCATTTTATTAAATTAATATAAATACATTGGAAAACAAAAGTTTCTAAAATTATTAAAAAAAAACCATAAATTACACACTTAATAAACAGTTGTTCAAGAATGGACAATAGTCACCAAAATTAAGTATTAAAAGAACACAGATAATTTTTCCCAATCATTACATAATAAACAGAACATCACAATTTTTAAGATCAAAAAAAAAAAGGAAAGAAAGAAACAAATGTTATTTATATAAATTAGATATCTAAGAAGCTACAACTAGACTAAGATTTCTTTCTGTTGTTTTTTATTCTTTTGGCCTCACCTGCACTAGCAGCTGGGGCTGACCAGTCCATTTGCACAGCATCGTTGGATGTGGTCACATCTTCTGAGGAAACCTTCACATTGTTGGATACGCATGGTTGAGTGCTGCATGGCTGCCGCCTAGAGGGTTTCAGGGCTTTGTCGCAGTCTGCACTCTGCACATGGTTGCCATCCAGGCATTTGATCTCTCTGGTCCTGACTCCAGTGCCGCATGTTTTACTGCACTGACATATATAACAATTCAAAATGTGTCAACACTAGGCCGTAAAAAAATATTATCTACATCTGTTAAAGGCTTTATAAAAAGACATTTATGAGCAAACTGAAATGGGAATGATTTTAAATTGGTACATCTTTTTCAATTAAATTTAATGTTTAAGCCTTTGGGTTTATGGATCTATGTGATTCAAGGTTATAAGGAGGTTAGAAACTGTTTCTGCCAAGAAAACTAGGTTTAAAGTTTAATTAAAAACACCTAGTAAACAAAGACATTTAAAAATATTAATAATGCAATAATCTGTAACATACATGTCATGCAGAACATAAAATTTGAAGTAAAAAAGCATGTGATTTTAACTAATTTTTTAGCTGCAGTTGCATATTAGTTTCAATAATGGAACAATAAGACAAATTCAGACCAAAAAAAAACAAAAAACAAATACTTATTGGATAATATATATAAATATATATACATGTATATATATAACTTAGAGACAATATCACAGCTAACAAAAAAAAAAAACTGGAATGAATGATGTACTGACCTCTGACCAAGTCGACATGTACCAGTCATGCTTGCAATCAGGCGATGCACCGCAAGGTTCATTTTGCACAGGTTTCTCCTCCCTTAGGCAGTTATGTTCTTTGACAATTTGGTTGACCTTATTGCCGTGATGTTTTATACAGAAAACATCTCTATGACGAAATCCCTTTGTGCCACAGGTCACATTGCACTGTTTGTCAGTAGGGAGAAAACAATGATCAATAACAATTATTTTTCAGGAACATTGAGTGTTTTTTTTTTTTTCAGGATAACTGAAATAATATGAAAATAACATCATTAAACATGAACATTTTCTTTAACTGGTGAAATTTTAAAAAATTTAAAGAAAAAAGTGTCCAGCCAAAAAAAAAAAAGGAATGAAATAGGCCACCCGATTTGAGCCAAAAACATCTATAACAAAGCAATAGTATACATGTAATCATTCAATTTGTAAAATATCTGTTCTGACAAACTTCTTCCCAGATCATTTTTAAGTTAATAAAGACCATCGCAAGTGTGAAACCTTAAGAAAAATAGTTAAGTAAAATTATAATAATAAAAACATTTTTTACTTTTACGGAATGAATCTTCGCATAGAATGATGCATCAAATCAACTTCATTCATTCAAGTTAAATAATGATAATGACAAAAAGTAATTTAATAAGTTTTGATTTTTTTTAAAATAAGGTAGAATTAATTTTTAGAAGATTCTTTTTCTCAAATGAACCCCTTTTTACAATACAATGCCCATTTCTTGATTTCTATATACATCTTCCCTTTGATTAAAGTTTAATTATTAAGTTGAAATGCCTATAATGCTGAGTCTTAAAATACTAAATTTTTTAAAGTTATAATGCACCTGCCCATTGTCCTCCACATCTTTATCTCACTTGGTATTAGAATGTTAATTGTTTAAAAATATTTGTACATATAGATAGATATCAGATGATAACTAAACACAGATGTATTATTTTTTTGCAATGATACAAGAAACATAAAAAAAAAAAGAAACCCAGTGAAAATATTTGTAAATTGTTGATGATAACTGTTTACAATAACTGAAACATGTAAAATATTTGTAGATTGTTGATGATAACTGTTTACAATAACTGAAACATGTAAAATATTTGTAAACTGTTGATGATAACTGTTTACAATAACTGAAACATGTTTTCTTTGTCAAATATTTAGTCCAAAATTAAATCTAAAACAGAGACCTGTAAAAAATATTTTATAAGTCATTGTCTTCAATCTGTTTTTTTTTTTTGGGTAAAACCAGTTCTTTAGTAAGTAAAGTTACATTCGTATATGACCAGATTTGGATAGTATTAAATTCTTGTTTACTTAAAATATGAATTTTGATCTAAAAATGTAAAAGGAAATTTATAAAAAGCAGTGAAAAGAAAATAATAAAAAGTATGTCTCTCTTTGATAATGAAAACCTACAATGGCTTGATTAAAAGAAAAACAAATGAGATGATGTCCAGGTTTATATTTAAGTTCAAAGTGATGTATTGAAAAAAAAAGAAAATATTTCCCATAACAAAAAGAATAAATATGATCAAATAAAAAGCTTAAGAAAAAATAAATTACATGTGACCAAGGTCCTGTAAACCACTGACCACCACATGGCTTTGAGGTTTTACAAGATTTCAGCTCTTGTGGTTTATTAGTTCTCCCACATTTAACGTCATCCAGCTTGGAGCCGTCAGGGGAGAGACAGAACACCTCTCTAATGTAGTGACCATTGCCGCACTCTGTCGAACACTGGAAAAAACACAAGGTTAAATCATAAGACTTTTTTTCAATCTATGAAGTACATAAGATAATTAAGGTAATATTGATTTTTATATTCTAGGAAATTATAAAACTCTGTTTTTGTCAGAAAAAAATCTAAGTGCACTTGGAATAAGATTTAATTCTGGCATGAATAAACATCTGTATTAAATCATTACTGTTAAGAAAATCAAGGACTTGAGAAAATGCTCATATAGCCATATGATTGAAAAAAAATTTGTTTAAAGAGAAAATCTGACCTGTGTTGACCATTTGGAATGAAACCACCCCTGGGCACAAGATCCCATGTTGCAGATCTCCTCTGAGCCTGGTCTAGTGTAGGAACACAGGGTCTCACTTGCAGGTATAGACTTGGCATCAGTGCAATAGACATCCCTCTTTCTTTGTCCAAACCCACATTCTACAGAGCACTATTTAAATACCCAAAATATTGTGTCAACACTTTTTGGTATCATCTCCTATCTCAATGTTCTTTTGCTAATGAATAGACTATTTATTCGTATATAATTAAAACTTGACATGAATTTTTTTTTTTTTTAGATTTCAAGTGGTCAGTCCTCAGGATCATTTTAGGATTGCTGCAGGACCAAAGGAAGTCAACATTATTGCCTCTAAATGTTTTTTATGAAGTCCAAAAGTCATTGTCAGCTAATTATATTATTTAGTAATAAAGATTACTATTAGTATTATAAAGATTATTATAGGTCCTTGGGACGGTGTCTTTACTGCGTATATTAGATAAGACAACATTGTCAGTTGATTGAACTGTCTTTTAAATCACCCAATTTCGCTAACACAATTATTTAGCTGTTTTAAAAAACCTACTATTAACCCCAAAATAAAACACATTTGTATTTGTTAACTAAAACACTTCTCAAAATTATGTGATTTAAAAAAATTGTAAAAGAAATTATGTTTTCTTACAGTGCTCTAACATAAATCAATTATTGTTTAACGTATTAAAATATCTACTGACTTTGCTCCAGTTGGACACTTTCCACATATAACATGGATCCAGCTGACAGAACTGTCTCGTTGGTGGCTGAGGCTGTGGACAGCTGGAAGAAGACACAGAGATGCTCAGGGTTGGGGAGATTCTCTGCTTACATTCTATCACTCTTTTCTGGAGACCTCTACCACATGTGACGCTGCATGGACCCCACTCATTGAGTTCCCAGCTAATTATCAAATTAAAAAGATATATATCAAAATAAATAAAAATCTTGAAAATTCTTTTAATATACTATTTTTTTTAAAAGGCTCATCATGTCTAAATACGTTTTTTTTTGTCAACTTAGTCATTAAAAAATGTAACAATAATAGTACTAATAAATAAAAACAAACAAAGACTTGATAACATTTACATATAAGTAGACGTCTTTTATTCAATTAAAGTTTGTCAATAATTTTATGTCTTTTATGTCAATTATCAGTAGCTCCACAAGAATAGAGGCACCATGCTGATCCAAAAAATATACATTTCATAATTGTGTGATTTTTAAGCTGGATAATACTGCTGCAACTATAAATAACAGTGATCTCTTTAACAATAATATATTTTCTAGCCCTAACCCTTCAGGTACTTTTATTAACAAAAAAAAACAATTTCTTGTCTTTTATAAATTAAATCAGTTATTAACAACTTAGTAATGGATATATTACACAAAGCATTATTCACATAAATCCATAGACTACTTCAGAGAGATTCTCACATTTTTCTTACCTAGCCCCACAGGGCTGAGTGTTACAAGATATGATTGTAGTGGCAGGCTTTTTTCTTTCATCACAGTTTTCTGGAATAACTTCAATATGAGACCCCTCCTTGACACACACCACGCGTGGCTCTTGAAGACCTGTAAAACAAATTTCATGATCTTAGTAGCAGTAAAAAAATAGACATCCATTTAACATAATATTTAAAAAATAATATAAGGAGAGACTATTTTAAAGCTACAAAAGACATCAAAGCAAATATAAACCATTAACTTACCACCATTTTTTTTTTAAATTAAAAAAATCTTTGAAGCTATACATACTAATGGAGTAAATCTAACAATTAAACTAAATTATACATATACCTCAACAGTTGGCCACTCTTTATAGTTTATATGCATGGAATTTTGCTATAATGACCTTTTTAAATTATGGTACTTTTTTTTAGTTACAGACCAGAATGTTTAGTTACACTACCAAAATAAATTTGGCCAGATGGTATAAAAACAAATGAACTTGAAATTAATTCTGGTTTTGAAATTCAATTCTAAACATTTCATTGCATGTTTTTTATTATAAAAATACTTTTGTGCATATGGTTTGCTTTTTGAATTTCTGTTTTTTGATATATTGCTCTGCACTTTCATATTTAAGTAAGCATTTTTATACGACATAAAAAAAAAATAAAATGCTTTATGACCTAAAGACTATAATATTTAATTTACAAACTTGGAACAAATCCGATTAAAATATGTATTGGCCTGTATAAAAAATATTGATTAGTTATACCACTTTTCGCTTTACTGCCCACTTTTTCAGAGCGTATCTCGGCCATAAACTGACATATAGGTGAATAATAAAAGCATAAACTTCTTGATTCCATCAATTTCCAGAAAAAAAGTCTTCTAAGAAATACATTCATTAAATTTGTTACCAGACATGAATTATAAAAGGAAAAAACATTTTTTTTTTTACTAGTGAAGATGCTAGTTTTGTATTTCCCAAAAAAGTGATAGCACGTTATTATTTTATGAACATCTGTTTATTATCGTGTGCAAAAGGGTTTTGTAGTCCAAATCAGCGTTTTAAGATAACCTAAAAAGTCAGACAAAAGTGTGTGCTCTCAGAAAAAAGGATATTAGGGAAAACAAAGTTAATGGTTGATTTATCACCTCCGCCACATGTTTCAGTACACGGGGTAAGTCCCGAGATTCTCCAAGAGTAAGACTGCTGGGTGGCTTGTTTCTCTGATAGCCTATTGTCATGGCCACTGTAGTAATTATCAGCATGAGACGTTCTTTTCTGGTTCACAAGAGAGGCAGCAATCACTGCTGGGAATGAGGATGGCAGCTGTTGCGGAGGATGGTACTGTGTTGTTGCACTAAACTCCGCATACCTTAATATAATTAAGATAAATATACAATTTGTTATTTGACTGATGAAATAATTGTACTATAAAAAATATATTAGTAAAAAACATTTTAATGGTCAAAACTCAAGAAACTTGGAATTTGAGCAAATATTCTGAAAACTTTTTCAAGTTGAGCATAAATGTCATCTGTCTAAGGAATTTGAAAGCCTAGAACATTGTGTATAGTGGTTTTGAGTAGCTGTCCCAAAAACATAGACAACTTTTAAGCCTAACATATGTGTTGTATCGTAAGCTTTGCCCTGGTCAAAATACTGAGCAGCTACTGGCAACTTAGTGTATTCAACATTCAAATATGATATATTTGGTCTTAAAATTTGAAGGTTGTTTTCAACCTTTTTTGTTTTTTTTGTGGGAGCCAGCAACAAATTAACCATTCCATTTTACTACATTTTATATAATTTATATTCTATAGGATTATAGGTAAGTGCTTGTTTTAAATTTTGGCTATATCGCCTAATATTTACTTTATAATTACCAGCCACAACATCTACAGCTGATATTAAACTAGTAAGTAACTTAGCAACTACGTATAAGTGGCTTGAAATTAAATGAAAATGACCACCGGCAATGCATTATTGGATTAGCTCACAGATCAACCCCAGCTTAAAAAAGAAGAAAAAGAGGAAAAAATAAAGAAAAAGTAACTAAAATGAGAAGGTGCCCCCTTGCTGGGTATACTATTGGTGCCTCCCTGCTTACTTTGACCTGGCTATGGGCCTGTCACAGGTTATCCTTTATGGCTTTATGGTCTTTATCAGTCAGTAAAAAATTACTTCCCTTCTAAATATTCTAATTAAGATTTAATCGCAAATGAGGTTGTTTTTCTTTTTTTGATTGGTATGTTACATGAAAATTGTAATGTCACAGAATTGTGTGGAAGTTTTTATGCATCATTGGAAAGACCCTATTAGGCATTAGGCATGATTAGCCGCATTAGCCATTGGATTGGTCATTGCCATCGGTGATAGGAAGCGATTAGCCTAGGCCCATTGCAACTAACAAATTATATCTTAGTTTCAATTTATACATTTTGCTTGCCCAAAAAGCTTTATCAAGAATATTAATTATAGATTTTATTTTTAGTCTCACCTTCCATCGTCAAAGCTGTCCTCATTTTCCAGCCATGTCGGTTCTTTCGCTTGACTTATGGCAGAATGAGAACGATGTTGTTTACTATCAATCATGGGGACATCACCCAAGTCATCCAGTTCATTCGTATGGTAATAGTGCTTATAGACAATAGATGAGTTGCCCCCCTTAGCATAGTGCTGGATGTCGCCATGGCGATGGTTGGCGTCTGTTCCAACCGAATGGTCACCTTTCAGCTTGGGACTTTCGTTCACAAGCACAGACTCTTGTCTTACACTGGGTGCCGTAGAGTGAGATTTTTGTGAGTGATGATGCTGTCGCTGGTGATGATGATGCAGCTGTAGTGGGTGAGTTTGTTTTTTCAAATTATATTCTGCAGCCAGGATAGGAGTTTTCCCGTGCCGTATTCTGGGTATAATCTCTGAACGGAGTTTGTTTGGTTCTTATCAAAAAGATAAAAAAAAAAGTTAGATCAAATTATTAAACTGCGGAACAAAGTAAATATTCCCCAGTCATTCATTATTATTTAATCTATCTATTAGTCTATCTTTCATTTATTTATTTTGCCAGCCAGTTTTTAAATAATTTTTCACTTGATTAATATTTTCGAAACTGTTCTGTAATGTTACCTTCGTCTCTCTGCTCTGCGTCTCCACGCCCAGCCTCGGGGACTACCAGAGGACCATGGCCATCTTGTGAGGCTCCGGACAAGTCGCGATGGTGACCCCTGACGAGAACAGAGCTGTCCAGGTCGACACTGTACTCATATGTTATCCCAGGATTCCTTCCGAACGAGATCAGCTGGTCCAGTAATAAAATACCAATACATTAAAGTACAAATCAGTCACAAAACTATCAATCATGATTTAAATTAAAAAAAAATGTATCTATCTATGTATCTATCTATGTATCTATCTATGTATCTATCTATGTATCTATCTATATATCTAACTATGTATCTATCTATGTATCTATCCGTCTGTCTGTCTCAACCAGCTTATTATCACTTCTCTCTTTTCCTTTTTTTTCTCTTCAAGATGTCCACAAGCCGCTCCGCTATCTCATCTCGACTCCCCCCCCCCACCCACCTTTATGTAAAATGAGGACACACAGAAATACCGAGTGTTCAGTTATGACAGAACCGGCTCAAGAATTACTGGGCCCAATTGTATGATTTATGGTGAAAGGAGGGACGACGGAGGGTGGAGGGGGCTGGGAGGAGGTTGCAAAATCATGCGATATGGCGACAGATCTGACAGAGCATTAAAATAGGGGAAGGGGGAGGGGTGGACCATTATATACACAAAAAACAACACCATCTACAATTTCACACTTGATACCGCCATAATCCGCCATTAGGCCAAAAAAGAAAAAGCACACACAGGGAAGGACCAGTGTGACATCAAGTCGTGTCACACTGGAGTGTCACGTGTCAAGTCACACCTAGTGCCGGTCCCCTACCAACCTCGACTCTGACGCTCGAGTTGAGCGGGCCGGGCGCCAGGAGACATTCGCCGTTGCATCCGCCGGTCGCCGTTCTTCTTCTGTAGGAGAACGTGGTTCCGGCGCCCTGCACCTCACCTTCACCTTGGAGCCTCATCTCCCCGTTCAGGAAATAACCTTTTGTGGGCGCGGACAGTGCTGAAAACGTGACACGAAAAAAAAAATAATTAAAAAAAAATATTTTCTCATGTGTAATTTAGTAGAACAGAAAAAAAAAGACAGAATCAAGAGAGACAAAAAGAAAGAAAAAAAAATGAACAAATAATTGGTAAGTTCATTTTGGTTCACTCAGCGGTTCCTTTTACAAAGTGTTTGCTAAAGTGTGGAAGAGTTTGGCGGGGGTGTGGTGGGGGGGGGTGTGCTCGCTGCAGTGGACTGATAACATCGATCGTATTAACTAACATGCACGGCTATCGAATGCTTGAATGCGATGAAATGAGAGGAAAACACGAAATGAGAGTCCTGAAACTATGACAGTAAAAACAATGCATGCATGCAAGTTATACTGTTTGTTTTTATCAGGGTTTCATAGTAATACGAAAATTAAAAAAAAAGTGGGCTACGCAGATGTCGAAAGTTTGGGACGCACTGATCTAACATAACACAAGGCTTCCCAAATCGAGGCACGTTGTTGCACGGGTGGGTCCCAATGATAATAAAATCGTCCAAAAGTTTCGTTGGGCCATATTGTTTACTTCTTATAAGTTATTGGTTATTTACTTTTCTACATATTTTTTGTTATCCTTTTTTATTTATAATTCTTTCTACATATATATTTTTTTTTCTGCGCGCCTTTCACTTTGTATTTTATTATCTCCGCTAGGATTTCTATCTGTATGCTTCTACATCACTGACCCGTATACGTCTACATCACTGACCTATATGATTTCTGCTCGGGCCCATTTCAGTGATTTTGATGTTCCTGGCACCAGCAGGGATGACCGTTACGTCACTGTACCTCCGCGAAGGCAGGTGCGTCCTCGTGTAGATGCCGCGAATGAACCGGCAGGTGGAGCCGTCACCCGCGCACACTCCGCACTTGTCTACCGGAGTCTCGGAGCCCAGGACTCCGTCACAGCCCGCCGTCTGGTGAGACATGGAAATAAAACATTATCAAAATATAATAAAATACCATCAGTGGCATCACTAGGGGCGGGGGGCTGTGGGTGACACCCACCTTAGCGACGCCACTGAGTACAACGAAACATCGCGTTTCTTCGATAATTATTCGAAAAATAAAAAGAGATTGTGGAAATCTGTATCGTACGAAAAACTGAGACAACTATTTCATATAAATAATGTGGGATTCGAATATAAACATTTTAGGTTGGCCATACATTCTAAGACATAAAACTAGTCTGATTATATGTGCCTATATGTGTGTGTTCGTTGGTGAGCGTGTGTGGGTAATCTTTCGTCATTTGTGAAATTAAATATGTCTGTTGAGTTTAACATTGTCGCAAGTGCTCAAATATTCGTATGACAGATAGAATCGCTATATATATATATATATATATATATATATATATATATATATATATATATATCTGTGTGTGTGTGTGTTTTGTATGTGCTTATGCATGTGTGTGGATCCCATAGCAAACGAGAGAACTGTCAAAGAAAACAGAAAAATCTCCAGTCATGTCTGTTTCTCTTTACCTGGGAATTACACACAGACAACGTCAGTCTTCTCGTTTAGTGGCACATTTCTAGGTTATCAAAAGGTTGTTAACTTGCCCTGACATTCATTACCGTCGAGACAAGGATTCGGTAATAAAAAAAAATTGTCGTCAAGTGATGGCGACCATCTTTCAAGACGGTGTTAAGATGGTATGCTCATGCGTCAAAGCCGGTTTTCCATTATTTTATTACTTTCGCGGCATTGCTGGAATACATGATTCCCGCGCCTTCTCTCATTGGTCAGTTTTGTTTTGTTTTATTTTTAGTCAGATGAGGTCGTCGTAAGGCAGGGTCAACCCCTGAATATTTAAGCCCAAAATATTTTAAAAAAAATACATTAAATAATAAATCTTGATTGAATTGGGCCTCGTTAGCTATCACACACGTAAAACTCGCGATTCAAGACAAACAACACATTATCTAAAGGCAAGCTAAGGTTGGAATGTCTGTATTAAAGCCTTTTTAGACAATCGGCCCCCATGGTGGTGGGGTGGAGTTCATCTGTTTCTGTTGCAAATAGAATTGCATGATTTGTGGAAAGACCTGCAGCCCTAAGGGCATTGTTTGGTGCTGAAGAAAAAAAAAACGTCCGATCATTAACCGCGGCTGGAAACCGTAACCGGGGCTGAAAACCGTAACCGGGGCTGGAAACTGTAACCGGGGCTGGAAACTGTAACCGGGGCTGGAAACTGTAACCGGGGCTGGAAACCGTAACCGGGGCTGGAAACCGTAACCGCCCCTTTGGCAACTCTACTAATGAGCCACACCGCCGTTATCATACGATACTACAAATCAAAAACAAAAAAAAAAGCGAAATGGAATTAATGATTAGTCGGTGGAGATGAGGATTTTATTATGTGTTATCATTATACAGAGAGTTGTTGTTCCTGCCATTCAGCACTGACCTCACAGAATGTGTGAACTCACCAGACATTGACCATTCATGCAGACCGCAGTATTATTCTCGTTGCAGATGACGCCATCGTCCACCACATCCTTGAACTTGGCGTAGTAACCGTGGCCCGCGGACTTGCAGGTCAATTCACAAGGTGTAGCACCTGCGCACAGATGGGAGATTGCATATGTAAATAAAACCATACCGAGCAGCAGTGTAGGCCTACCTGGCAACAAGACATTCAGTGCTACCAGAA
The DNA here is from genome assembly GCA_021962125.1 of Bulinus truncatus. Taxonomy (NCBI): domain Eukaryota; kingdom Metazoa; phylum Mollusca; class Gastropoda; family Planorbidae; genus Bulinus; species Bulinus truncatus. The sequence goes on from JAGDYQ010000208.1 coordinate 270,739, forward strand.
AGTTTTCGGCCACTAAGGCTTTGTAAAATAATCATGATTCTTTTTTTTAGCTAAGGAACAGGGTTTTTTTTTGTGTAGCACTTTGCCTTAAAAAGTAGGGAATTTACGAAAAGTAGTGCAAAAGTGGCAACACTGTTCACTGTTTTTAACACAGTGGGTTTTAAATATACAAGGGTAAGTTTCGTTAATTGGAAGGCGTGACACTCTTTGGAAGCTAGTAGTTTAAATAGATATAGTTGTATAAATCAGTTTAGTGTTCTGTGACCATGTGACTTTAAAATCTGACAAGATCGCTCCTATTGATAGGGAACTGTGCGATCGTCCTGGGCCCACACTTCTTAAAGGGCCCCAACCAATAGAAACGCCGATTAAATATGGTGCTTTCTGGGCGCCGATAAGTAATTTTGCCTAAGCCCCCCCCCCCCCACCGCCAACATCCCAACATATATCACTAAAAATTGTATGCCTTGGTTCTTGAGATTTATCAACTTGGGTATTAGCACTATAGGGGATTTAAGATTTGGGATAATCAGCAACTTTAGGGAATTAGCACTTTGAGCAATAGCACTTTTGGGGGATTAGCACTTTTAAATGGCCAGCTCATACCATCGAACTAGTTAATGAGTACATTATGCACCGTTTAGAAGGTTACTTGCAGCTCTTATTTTTGTACAATGGAGTCAATTCTTAATTTAACGTGAGCACATACAGCCCCCTACACATACACATGCACACACACACACACACACACACACACACACATATATATATAACATATGGCTAACATCTGTAAAGCAATAGGATATAACCAGAGACGTGGATGTAAAATGTAAAGGGATAAGGGTTGTTCCAACTGCCTCCAAGTAATTTAACACATATCTTCGTGGTAATATCGAAAGATAAACAAAAGTGTTAAAAAAGAAAAGAACGGAGATGGATTTGGGGGGGGGGGGGGAAGCACCCGAGAAATGTCACAAATTCAAATAAACAAATGTCGGGCGAAATGTCTCATAAGGTAAAGGTTCATGAAGTTAAACAATATAGAGTGGAAAAAAAAACGGTACCCGGATTAAACATCCATAGGACAAATCCTCGATAGGACAAATCTTTCGGACAAATCCTCCATAGGACCAATCCGAGCGGACAAAAGCCCAATAGGACAAATGCAAGCGGACTAATCATTCATAGGACACATACTCCATGGCTAAAATGTTAGGGGATTAGGAAAAAAAAATAAATTGAAATGCAATATTTAAGTTAGATGTGAAATGATGTTACATGCTTTATTTTAAGTGGGGGTTTTTTTGTTAACTTTATAGGACCTAAGTTCCTTCCCCCCCCCCCCCCATCCCAATGAGCCCTTTGACCCACGATGGGGAAAGCCAGTGGCAGCTAATTTACATTATACTATAGTAATACATCTGTAATGTCTTCATATCTCGTTATGTGAATCATTAAAAAAAAAAACCCATCCAGTTCAAATAATTCTTTATGTTTACGTTTTATAAAATTGACTTGAATATTTTTTTTTTAAATTTGGAACTTGAGTCCGCTGTGGGGTTTTGTCCCATTGTGGGGGGGGGGGGGAGGGGGGTGTGAGCCCTACACTCAGAATGAACACGTACGTTTGTATTTACGCAAACAAACATATCACTCTACCAAGTACTCATATAAACCCATATAAACACCTTATGTAATGCTCTCTGACATCACACACAGGCATACCGACATATATCCACGCATTGTTGATATAATGCTTCCACAATACACATACAATCAGTGGCGTCATTATGGTTGGTTTCACCCGGTGCAGGAAAAGAAAGGTGTCACCCCCCCCCCGCTTTTTTTTTCAATGTCATGAAACCACGTGACTACATGCGTATTAATTTAGCGCGTTTGCAAATAACACCAGATTGACCTGAGCAGATTTGAATTGTGTTCATTTACCTAAGCTCCAGACGCTCTGTATGGTGTTACCCTGTGCTACTGCTCTGTATGGTGTTACCCTGTGCTACTGCTCTGCATGGTGGCACCCTGTGCTACTGCTCTGCATGGTGGCACCCTGTGCTACTGCTCTGCATGGTGGCACCCTGTGCTACAGCTCTGTATGGTGGCACCCTGTGCTACAGCTCTGTATGGTGGCACCCAGTGCTACTGCTCTGTATGGTCGCACCCTGTGCTACTGCTCTGTATCAGGCACCCTGTGCTACTGCTCTGTGTGGTGGCACCCTGTGCTACTGCTCTGTATGGTGGCACCCTGTGCTACTGCTCTGTATGGTGGCACCCTGTGCTACTGCTCTGTATGGTGGCACCCTGTGCTACTGCTCTGTATGGTGGCACCCTGTGCTACTGCTCTGTATGGTGGCACCCTGTGCTACTGCTCTGTATGGTGGCACCCTGTGCTACTGCTCTGTATGGTGGCACCCTGTGCTACTGCTCTGTATGGTGGCACCCTGTGCTATCATGCTCTGTATGGTGGCACCCTGTGCTACTGCTCTGTATGGTGGCACCCTGTGCTACTGCTCTGTATGGTGGCACCCTGTGCTACTGCTCTGTATGGTGGCACCCTGTGCTACTGCTCTGTATGGTGGCACCCTGTGCTACAGCTCATGTTATTAACTATGACTAGACCGAGTTCTTTCTTCTATGAAATTTAGAATTGTTCATTTTGGTGTCACCCCTTTGTTGGTGTCACCCGGTGAGGCCAGCACACCCCGCACCCCCTAATGACGCCACTGCATACAGCCTAAGTAAGGTTCCCGTAGTCCAAAGACACACAAACACACACACACAAACATCTACTTACTGTTAATGTAAGGCTCCCAGACGTATGTCCGATGACCGTAGTGGAAATCGTTATGTTTGGCGCACTCTTTGGTCCGATAATCCGAAGCGTCAGAACAGTTCTGAAATAACATTAAAAAGAAAAAGAGCAAGCTATAAAAAGAAATGGTGACTTTACACAATGAAATGGTGACCTGACACAATGAAATGGTGACCTGACACAATGAAATGGTGACACGACACAATGAAATGGTGACCTGACACAATGAAATGGTGACATGACACAATGAAATGGTGACCTGACACAATGAAATGGTGACCTGACACAATGAAACGGTGACCTGACACAATGAAACGGTGACCTGACACAATGAAACGGTGACCTGACACAATGAAATGGTGACCTGACACAATGAAATGGTGACTTGCCAAAATGAATTGTCGCACGGAGAGCAACACCCGCTTGCTAAAAATCTCACACATACTCGGTGCCCTTCAACACCAGGTCGTTGTGGTGATGAGATGCTAAAACACACTCTGTTGACTTCTGTTTGAAATGTCACCCCCCCTCCCACCATGCCCCGCCACCGCGGTTCTAGTTGGAAGTATGTGGTAATATATGTTATTCATATCAGGGTCACAGCGCTCTGCCCACGTATTATTATAGGGGAACAGCGATCTGCCCAAGTATTATTATAGGGGGCACAGGAATCTGCCCACTTATTATTGAATATACGTAATGGTGGGTCCGTTTTGCGTTTTTTTTTCTTGACATAAATATAATGGCTGCAGTTTATGTCCACTATGTAATAAAATAACCAAAAATATAAACAATATACAGTGGATTCCGCTTAATTAGGACACATCGGGACCGAGGCTTTTTGTCCCGATTAAGCGGCTGTCCCAATTAAACATACAAATTTACTATTGGCTTCTTGGTTTGGTTTCTTTGAGATTTGTCCCAAATAAGCGGCTGTCCCAATTAAGCGGTGTCCCAATTAAGCGGAATCCACTGTATATTAAATCGGAGATTTTCTTCCGAAAGGAGGCCGGGCGAGGGGGTTAAGAAGGAGGGTCTCTGGTGTAAAATTAGAGGTAGAGGTGGAAGGGGGAATTTAGAGTTATGAAAGGGGGAATTTAGAGATGAAAGGGGGAATTTAGAATGGAAGGGGGGAATTTAGAGATTACAATTGACTGACACTTTTAATAAAACTTCCCTAGCCTTTCTGTGAGCACTAGCCAACACAATTTTCTTATCTATTTCAATCGTGTTTAAAAGCGTGAAATGATCGTCTGCAAACAAAGAAGAGAAGAGATCTCTGCTTAGGATATACCTACGTACATCTGTCGTCACACATACCCACGTGCCTCTGTCGACACATATACCCACGTGCATCTGTCGTCACACATACCCACGTGCCTCTGTCGTCAAATATACCCACGTGCATCTGTCGTCAAATATACCCACGTGCCTCTGTCGTCAAATATACCCACGTGCATCTGTCGTCAAATATACCCACGTGCACCTGTCGTCACATATACCCACGTGCATCTGTCGTCACACATACCCACGTGCACCTGTCGTCAAATATACCCACGTGCACCTGTCGTCAAATATACCCACGTGCATCTGTCGTCAAATATACCCACGTGCACCTGTCGTCACATATACCCACGTGCATCTGTCGTCACACATACCCACGTGCCTCTGTCGTCACACATACCCACGCGCTTCTGTCGTCACACATACCCACACGCACCTGTCGTCACACATACCCACGTGCATCTGTCGTCACACATACCCACGTGCATCTGTCGTCACATATACCCACGTGCCTCTGTCGTCAAATATACCCACGTGCATCTGTCGTCAAATATACCCACGTGCACCTGTCGTCACATATACCCACGTGCATCTGTCGTCACACATACCCACGTGCACCTGTCGTCAAATATACCCACGTGCACCTGTCGTCAAATATACCCACGTGCATCTGTAGTCAAATATACCCACGTGCACCTGTCGTCACATATACCCACGTGCATCTGTCGTCACACATACCCACGTGCCTCTGTCGTCACACATACCCACGTGCCTCTGTCGTCACACATACCCACACGCACCTGTCGTCACACATACCCACGTGCATCTGTCGTCACACATACCCACGTGCATCTGTCGTCACACATACCCACGTGCCTCTGTCGTCACACATACCCACACGCACCTGTCGTCACACATACCCACGTGCATCTGTCGTCACACATACCCACGTGCCTCTGTCGTCACACATACCCACACGCACCTGTCGTCACACATACCCACGTGCATCTGTCGTCACACATACCCACGTGCCTCTGTCGTCAAATATACCCACGTGCCCCTGTCGTCACATATACCCACATACATCTGTCGTCACATACCGTTCCGAATGTATGGCTAATGTGTCTTTTATAAAAAAAAAAAGAGCTTACAATGATAACAAGGATTTCTTTAACAAAATAATAAAAATAAAGAAACATAAAGCAAATAAAGAGACCTATAAAATATAAAGATAAATTTCATCAGTTAGCGCTTATGTCTACCATCCTCACGAGGGAGTATAAATTGCGCTTTAATGGAGACATGCTGAACAGCAAAAACAAAAACCAGTGACTGCCATGACACAGGGACATATCTGGCTGTCTTTGTTCATGAACGTAGGCCTAATCCCCGGCGATTCTGTTCAGAGACCTACGCTAGCAATAAATTAAAACAGTAAGTAGTCCTGGCTAGACATGCTCATATTTTATTTAAATGTATACGTTTATTTTTTTTTATTACTAATTTAAAAAAATAAAAAGTTCATGCTGAACAACAAGAACAGAGTAAGAAAAGGGGGAGTAACTTACCCGCAAATTACAAATTTGAAACTGTTTTGACGGCCCCTGGCATACTTTTTCACTCCCTTGTCTGTAAAATGGAAAGTTGTATTTTTGAATAAACAAATGTAAATGTAAGAAATGCATGAAAAGGTTTTGTAAAAACAAAAAATGATATTGTTAATATGAATGCGGACTGGATAATGAATATTTCATTCTACCTGGAAAGTTAATCTTCTCACATAATTAAGTCATAATATAATCAAATCTTCGCCCTGTGAAAATGTCTTTATTATTATTATTATTATTATTATTAATTACTGAAATAAATTTTAAGTAAAATATAATTTGTACTGGTACAACGAAATTTTTTTTTTATAAAGTATGTGTACATACAGGGGTGGACTTGATGCCCCTGGCGCAGAAGAAAATATTGGGCCTTTTAGGAAAAGTGAGACATTAAAGGATTTTTAATTGGGCTTTGTGGGGCCCCTAATTATTTGGGGGCCTTGGGGGCGCGCACGATGCGCCAGTCGTTAAATTCCGCCTCCGCATGTATGTCATTTAATTTGATTTATCTAAGAGCAATCTTTTAAGATGGTTGGGTGGTGCTATTGTGGTGAGTCGGATCATCATTACGAGTTGATTCTAGTGAGTCGGATCATCATCACAGGTTCAACTCCCGGCGAGTTCCGGTCACCTAAATGTCTCCCGTGGTGCCTCCATGGCCACATTACACTATCGGCTTTTGTGGGGACGAAAGAAGGGACTTGACATACACCGACCCATTTGTGGTTTTATGAAAGGGATAAACATCCCGTACTTTCAGGAGCTTGTAAAAAAAATATGAGCAAGCTTAGGTGGCTGGCTAGGCCCTTTGGTATTGAGTCGGGACTGATAGCTCACCGTGTTACCATTCACCTCTTGTCTCCATGGACATTGCACTACGGTGGGGGGTGAAAAAAGTCTACTACAAAAACCGTCCCACTAGTGATTTAAAATATCTCAGAGCTAAACATATAATCCTTTCTGGAAATTTACAAAAAATAGAAAAAAACAAAACAATAACTGCTAAAAAATTAAAACGGTGTCTGATGAAATGAAACAAAATATTCGTGTTTTGTTTTTCAAAGTCTACATTGTCACACACACACAAATATATGTGACATTTTCTTATCTTTCACTATCAGGAATGTTTATTGTTTTTTATACTAAAATTTTACAGTGTTTGTTACAAAAAATATGACAAGACTGCCATGGTAGTTTATTTGCATGGAACAAGAAAATGGAATTTATAATAATAACAATAAAGAATAAAAACTTGACTAATAAATTATGTTTGAAGTCTGCGTGGTGCAGTATTTATTGACATACTTAAATCTATACATGTCAAAGATGACGGTCAGAGACGGAGTTTATCTTGTAACTTTCTACTAGGTACCACAAACTGATTTTTTAAAATGGGTTTACAGCTTTTTTCAACATGAATATTGCAAGAACTCGAGAATCTAAGATGGTGGACATCAAATTTATTACTATAGCTCAAATAGTTTAAGAGATATAAATTTTTGAAAATGTGACTTTTTCATTTTTTCACAACACCTTCAAAAGTGCCATTTTTGCCAAGCGTTATCTGCAAAAGTATTTCCTGTACACCAAATCATTTACATTCAATACAAACACAAATATACATAGAATAAACTCAATTTTTTTCAAAGGTGTAAAATTATAATATCATTAAAATTTATAGCACTGAAAATGGGTTTTCATCATTTTTTAGAAAAAATAAAAAGGGAGATAAATTTTCAAAATTCGTGACATTTCAAAAAATCATAATAAAATTTGTAATCAACACACATAAGAACTAATTACATCAATCTGTAGGGTAACTTAAGCTCTATACATTCAATTAGTCATAATATCTTAATATTATTTATGATTAATATAATAAAGGTTAGAAATAGGTCGGGTAATAAAAAACTAAAAAATTTGTCATTTTCAAAAATTCACAAAAAAAGAACTGTTATGTATATATTCAACATTTATATATAAAAATGTAGGATATACATAGTTCTTAACTATAAAATAGTCGTTAGACCAATTACTTGTATATATACAGTACAGGGATGGATAAATCCATGCATGTAAAAAATCAATAAAAATACTTTTCATTAGGGAAAAATCCACTATTAAGTATTATTTGAAAAGTTATATTAGTAACAATAGTAACCGTAACATTAGATGCATACATTACAATTATATTCTAATTATTTCATAAGTCATGGAAAGCTAACAAATAATTTACGCATTTTACCACTACAGGAGCTCACCTAAATAAGTGCAACTTTCGAAATTTAAGTAATTTTACTTTTAAGTTAATGTAAGCATATACCATTTAAATGAGTTATTAATGTACCATTCAATTGATCAGCAGGACCGCATTTAGACGTCCTAAGGCCCTAAGCTATTTGGGATATAGAAATGTTCCCTTAGCCCTACTGAAGTTTAGTATTCTTCTGTTTCTATAACCTAGACATATGAAGGAATTGTGTGTTAGCACAACGCCCAGCCGCCTTTAATTCCCCAACTTAAGTCAGGTACACATTTAAAGCCGGGTGGACTTGTGGGACGACTTTGCATCAGATAACATGTCGACAGTCGAGTATCTACACCACTCGGCCATCCATCATTTGGGATATGGGGCCCTTTATAATTCCAGAAATTAAATGGCAGTGTCAAATATTTAAATAAATATGACAATTGCTCACTCTAACAATTTTTGGGGGCCTCCTAAAAAAGTGGGGGTGCTAAGCTATAGCTTGTGTAGGTTATATATAAATCCTGCACTGTTGATCAGCATCATTCCCTTCTTTTTTTATTTCATCTTTCAATACCTCTCATAGTAATAAAGGTTTATTTCTGGAGCTTTTCAAAACACATCTGTTTTGTTTCAATTCATGAGATAATGTACTGTTTTGTTGATCATTTAGTGATTTTAACTCTAATTTCTTCTTGATATAGTACTACTATTTCATCAAGGACATTTTTTCCAATTATTGACCCTACCCAGGCCCGTAGCCAGGTCAAAGTAAGCAGGGAGGCACCAATACCCAGCAAGGGGGCACCTTAACCTTTTCTATATTTTTCCTCTTTTTCTTCTTTTTTTTTAAGCGGGGGGGGGGGGCACTCCACACCTAGCCGGGGGGGGCACGGCTCCACAGTGCCCCCCCACCCCCTGGCTACGGGGCTGACCCTACCATTAAAAGTTTTATTTGTTTTTAATGTTTTATTATGTTTTAATCTATTTCTCTGTTTGAATGTCTGTTGTTTACTTAATATAATAAATAAAAAAAATGAATGAAAAGTTCATCAGTTAATCTATGTAGTTTTGAAAGAACAGACTCCTTCAGGGGACTGTGTATATTTCTCTTATTCACTCTAAAAGTTGCAAGGCTTTAAAATATATAACCCACATTCAAAATTGGTCCAAATAAGTTACATAATATACTGCTGATATGGTATTTAAACACATAAAAGTCTTTTCTATGTGTTACTTAACTTGATTACCAGTTCCTTTTTTTTTTGGATTTGTGAGAACCATGTTTAATTAAAGCTAAAAGATGTTCACACGTCAATAATACTCAAACTGAACTAATATTAATAATAAGATACTTAATAATAATACAAACGCATGAGTGGCTAAGAAATATTTTAATAAAAAAAATACAGGCGTAACAGTTACATGAGTCCATGACTTGCCATTTTCCTCTTTCAAAACCAGAGTTGAAGAAGTCATGTATTACTAGTCTAGTAGACAAGGCAATAAAGGTATCCCTCCAACTAGCACAGAAACCTTCTATAAAGTATTGAGTTGTACACCGTCTGATAAGGATAATTATGACATTTAAAAATGGTTCTGACTTAAATAATAGTGAATTTAAGCATATACTAAACATACACAGTTATATTACAACAATAATTGAAAAAATATCCATTCAATAATAGTTATGTTAATTCGGTCGGCCTACAATCTACTATATGTTTACATTGACAACCAATTATCGACCACATGACCTGTTATATTTGTTTAAATTTGAGACAATAAAACTATCTAACAACGGTAAAAAATATATACTAGTCAATTTTGAATATGTTATCTCTTAGAAAATATTATTATCTCTCTAAAAAAGTAGCCAGAAAAAATAGAAGTGTCCGCAAACATGAGGGGTATCGTTCAATGTACAAAAGCATCAAAATGGCCTCGAGGTTTATCATATTAAAGTTATTATAACTACAACAATAAACATTTCAAAAGAAATATAAAGCTAAAAGAGTAAGGAACAAATAATGTAACTATTTACCTACAAGTTTTTATCGTTTTTACTTACCAACTAGGTGTTTAAGTCCCAATAAAGTTCAATTCATTGTGACTGGTGTAGCGTTGCTAACTTGATTGTCGGCCATTTTCACGGTCGTGCAAGAATGGGTGAAAAATGTGTGTTATATGCTATTTCTTAGCGCTCTGCGCTTTTGGGCCATGCTTACAAATTAAGTTTTATTATAACAATTTAAAAGCAAAATGGACGGGCTTTCTAATGATACTAAAGAAAAACCTTCAAAATTAAAAAATCTCAAAATAATTTACTTTTTATTATGATTTTTTTATATTAAAAATATTGTTAAATATAATTTAATTAAATGTTTAGTATCGTTGTAAAGGACATTCATTTTCGCACACATTGATATATTTGACATTACTGTAGGACGAATGGCCCAGAATCGCACGGAGATTGAAATTAGGATAGTCAAATTAGATCGCGCGTCGGCCGGTAAAAAGTGACTTCGGTGATGGTTTTCATTTTAAAAATGTAACCTTTTGTTCTAAATCTACGTAATTAAAATTTACATATTATTGTAGGGCTTACAAAATAGTTTAAAATGATATAATTGTTTATGAGATTTGATCAGTTTTAAGTAGAGAAATCATTAAGTTAAAACTATCCAAATATTGACTACAGTGACGCAAAACCACGATTTTGAGCCAGTTTGTGGTACCTATTTCTACACATGATTGTCAGTCACCGAACCCGGGATTAATCTGCACAAAACACAAGCACCGATAAGAAAGAAGTGAAGTGCACAGTTAACCCAAAAGGCCAGCTTTGCGTATCAGAGAAAATCCTAACATGGATTAACTATTTGGCTAATACGGTTGTAGCCAAAGCTCCTGGAATGATTGCACATTTATCATGGTACACGGGTTATAAGTTCTGTTTGACTGCTGATATCATAAGAAGAAATGTTCCTCACTTTTATATCAGAAGGCTTGGCGGTGTAGAGCGCTCCACTGCCGACCTGAGAGTTTCGGGTTTGATCCTCGGTGAGAACCGAAAGACTTTTTCCAGGTCGTAGTAAAAGTTGATTAATGTTTCTCAAGTCCACCCAGTGGCGTAGCGAGGGATGGGCAAGGGGGCTATCATGCCACGGGCGCTACTCACAAAGGGGCGACAAATGGTATATTTTACATATAATATTCTATGCTTTTCGAATGGGGGGGCGCTAAAAAGGTATTGTGCCCCAGGCGCGAGTTAAGCTCGCTACGCCATTGAGTCCACCCAACTTCAAACAGGTACCTGAAGTAAGTTGGGGAAGTAAAGGAGGGTGGGCGCTGTGCTACCCTCAGAATTCCTTTATATTCCATGGTTACAGAGATAGATGAGTTCAACACTTCATCTGTGGGACGGATGGCCGAGTGGCTTAGATACTCAACCGTCGACCTGAGAGTCCTGGGTTCGATCCTCGGTGAGAACCATGGGAAATTTTCCAGGTGAAATTTGTTTCAAAATCGTCCCACAAGTCCACACAGCTATAAATGGGTAGGCCTACCTGACTTTAAGTTGGGGAATTAAAGGCGGCTGGGCGTTGTGCTAACCACACAATCCCTTCATTTGCCGAGGTTATAGAAACAGATGAATTCTACACTTCATCTGCCCCGATGGCCCTTTAGGGCTAAGGGAACTTTACTTTACACTTCATCTACTTCGATGAGCCCCCGAGAGCTTAAGGAAACTTTTACTTTTTTTTTTCTTTTATCCTTTATTGATTGCAGTGCATCTTATTTCTGAATGTTTTCATCTCACAGAAAGAAGACATTGATGAAATGAGAGATTTTTCTAGAATTTATCTACAGTTTTACCACTAATCTGAACAAAATGACCATTTTCTGAACGAACTGTACTACTATTGACTGTCTTAAATATACTTCGTTACCATTGCCTGTGAAAAAAAGAGGTCAACGGAAGCCCGTTACGATAAACGTTAAGTGCTTCATCGCAGCTGGGCCCCAAAGGTCAAGAGGGCAACTCACCTGTGCTCCGCGTGACACCGTCGTATTCTGTACGCAGTGCCGTAGCCGCAGGTCTGGCTACACGATGACCACCCCGTCCAGGGGCCCCAGTCACGTGAGACTCTGTGGACCGTCTGTGGAGGGGAAAAAAATAAAACAAGCCAATGAGTACATCTTTTTGTTTTTTTAAAAAAGAAAGTAAAAAGGAGAGGGGGGCGGGCGGGGCATTTTATAACGAACTTACATAGGGGCATGGGTGGATGGTGGGGCTGGGGGGGGGAGTGAGTAAATGTGTTGATTGAAATACTTGAAATGGAGGAGGAAGAGAGGATAAAGTCTAGGGGGGGAGTTATATTGAGGAGGGGGAGGGCGGTTCAACGACGGTGATGCTAACGAAGATGTGAACTGGTTGTCTTAATTAACAATCCGGGCCGTTTCCTGCTCTGATATATATATATATAGAGAGAGAGAGACTGTCGCAACGGGCGACACAGTATACGACATAGGGGCGACACAGTATACGACATAGGGGCGACATAAGCTGATATATCGAATGATATTTTGCAGACAAAAACAAACATTTATATTATATTAATGTCATTGCTTGTCGTGGGACCCAGGGTCCCTACGTAGAAACTTTCAGAAATATTTAGGGGCCCCAGGTAGAAACTTTCATAGAGATGTAGGGGTCCCAGTCAGAAACTTTCATAGTGGTGTAGGGGCCCCATGCAGAAACTTTCATAGGGATGTAGGGGCACCAGGCAGAAACTTTCATTGAGATGTAGGGGCCCCATGCGGAAACTTTCATAGAGATGTAGGGGTCCCAGGCATAAACTTTCATAGGAATGTAGGGGCCCCAGTCAGAAACTTTCATAGGGATATAGGGGCCCCAGTCAAAAACTTTCATAAGGATGTAGGGGCCCCAGTCAGAAACTTTCATAGGGATGTAGGGGCCTTAGCCAAAAACTTTTATAGAGATGTAGGGGCCCCAGGCAGAAACTTTCATAGAGATGTAGGGGCCCCAGGCAGTAACTTTCATAGAGATGTAGGGGTCCCAGTCAGAAACTTTCATAGTGGTGTAGGGGCCCTATGCAGAAACTTTCATAGGGATGTAGGGGCACCAGGCAGAAACTTTCATAGAGATGTAGGGGCCCCAGGCGGAAACTTTCATAGAGATGTAGGGGCCCCAGTCAAAAACTTTTATAGAGATGTAGGGCCCTCAGGCAGAAACTTTCATAGAGATATACGGGCCCCAGGCAGAAACTTTCATAGATATGTACGGGCCCCAGGCAGAAACTTTTATAGAGATGTACGGGCCCCAGGCAGAAACTTTCATAGGGATGTAGGGGCCCCAGTCAGAAACTTTCGTAGAGATGTAGGGGCCCCAGTCAGAAACTTTCATAGGAATGTAGGGGCCCCAGTCAGAAACTTTCATAGAGATGCTGAGGCTCTAGGTAGAAACTTTAAGAGATGTTTATGATGCCTCTGGGTATAGTAGCTGTTGGGGGGGGGGGGAAGGTCTTTAAGCTTAACCCGTTAAAAGAATTTAATTAATAATGAAAAAGGCCCACAATTAAAAAAAAAAGAAACCTAGTGGAAGTGTATATTCGTTTTATTAATAAAAATACTTTTTTATTTTTTAAATTATTTTAAAATGTCAAGACTTTGTGACACCGTGCCTCGCCTAGCTAATTATTTGTTAAACTATAAGATTCTTGTGACAGACGGTGAGAGAAGTTGTAGAAGTCCACTTAAGAAAAAAAAAAACAACAAATTTTTTAGAGTTACTGTCCCTTCAAAGCTGAGCAGTGACAGGCCAGCGTTATCACTGTCTTTCTCATGACGTCAAATTAGACATTTTAAAATGTAACGTCACGTGTAGACTTTGACCAGTGAGATGAAAGTGAGACGGTTTAGAGGGCGTGGTGGGTTTCATTTAATAATTGTATAAATTATATAAATTATATATATATATAAATGATTTTCTTTTTCGCTCGTGCAAAAAAATAGAACAAATAATACAATATTCTTATTTCGCGCGTGCCACTAATGTATGCCTTTATACTAATTTATAGTAGTATTTATATAGTATTTAAATTTGTTGCTTTTCAACTCTTCTGTGAATTAGAAATAACTTTGCTTACCAGTGACCAGCACAAGATGACAGACACCCAGCCAGCCCCGCCCCTGCCACCCTCCATTACACGTTGTCTTTTAAATGACGCCTGCTGATACCAATTTTCGCCCGCAAAAAGTAATCATTGAATTCAATATCACTAGTAATCGATTTCTGTTATAGGCATACGGTTATATATATCTGGCGACTGGATGGCAAAGTCGATAGTGAACTCGACTCACATGCAAAGGGTTCAGGGTTCAATATCTGGTAAAGAAAAATATTTGCCGCTGAGTTGAAGAGGAGATGGGCGCCACCAAGTCTATACGCCCCACAGACTGGACGTTCGAAATCCCCCAACGACCAGATTGGTTAAGGAAATAAAAAAAAATATGTATCGTTTACAATTATTATTATTTTTACCATTTACTTATTTCAAACAATACCCATCAAGACATTCATAAATATCATCGCAGAAAATAATGAAAATAAAAAAATAAAAAATCGGCCAAGAGGTTACATACTTCTGGAGAAGGTGTTTCTTTTTAATAAACGACTGCCTGAAAATAAGACGCCATTTCACATTGTAGTGCAGAGGCGTACCTAGGGTGGGGGGTGGAGAGGGGGTTTCGAATTCGAAAGTTCCCCCGGGCCCCCAATTTTTTTTTAAATTAAATATTAAGTACATTATCTGAAGTCATGGTGTCGAATGTCAAAATGCTCGGGCCCCCAAAGAGGCCAAGCCCTCCCCCGGGCCCCCAAACAGCTAGGTTCGGCACTGCAGTAGTTATACTCAGGGTCGTTATTTTTTGAGGTGGTTATGTCCACGCTGGTTTTTTTTTTTAAACAACCGGTCGCGTTTTGTTTTCTACCTAATTGTCTTTAATAAAATGTAAACAAATGCTGCAGAAAAAAAATATGCTGCAAAACTGGTCTCTGAGAATGTCATAATTTAGGTCAGTAGAACGTCAAGGAGACAATTAACCACGATGACAGGTCTTGTCATATGAGAATACGGGGGGGGGGGGGGGGGAAAGGGGGTCACTTCTGCTTGTACAGCGGGATATTAACATTAAAAAAAAAAAAGCTTCATTTCTAATGACACGTCTTTTTGAAGAGAAATAGCGGGGAAGGGGAGGGAAGAGGGGGAGAAAAGAGTAACCTGCCCACTGTTGTTTTTAAAAAAAATCAGTTTGCAGTTGTTGTTTTTGGTAACCTCCCCAAAATATCCTGATTTCCCTCCAAAAACCAATACGGCCTCGGAGATGGTGGGTGATCGTCTGTCTGCTCATGCCAATGGGGGGGGGGGGCGTGGAGGGTGAAAACAAAATAATATCGGGTACGCCCTTTAGTTAAAAATAAAATATAAATAGATAGGAGTGATCTCCCGCTATATCGAAAATCTCGCCGTATAACGAACGCCACTGATTCAGCCCGCAAATCTCGCAAAATGAACGAGAAGCAGCCCCGTAGCCAATGGGGGGGCACTGGGGGCCGTGCCCCCTCCCCCCGCCCTAGGTGTGGAGTGCCCCCCGCTTAAAACAGAAGAAAAAGAGGAACAAATAAAGAAAAAGTAACTAAAATGAGAACGTCCCCCCCCTTGATGGGTATTGGTGCCCCCCTACTTACTTTGACCTGGCTACGGGCCTGACGAGAAGTCCCGCATACAGACAAAAAAATATTATTTTTTTTTTATAAGTAAAAAAGAGATGTTCGACTCGGGCCATATATGTATAGGCTGAAGAGAATATTCTTTCCGAATGAATCCTCCATATTTAAGTTATTTGTAGGGTTCCCCGCCCCCCGGAATTAAAAAAAAAAAAGTAAAGTTCCTTTAGCCCTTAAGGACCATTGATAATGAAGTGTAGAACTCATCCGTTTCTGTAGGGATGTAATATGTAGGGATGTAATATGTAGGGATGTAATATGTAGGGATGTAATATGTAGGTATGTAATATGTGGGGATGTAATATGTGGGGATGTAATATGTAGGGATGTAATATGTAGGATGTAATATGTAGGGATGTGATATGTAGGGATGTAATATGTAGGGATGTAATATGTGGGGATGTAATATGTAGGGATGTAATATGTAGGTATATAATATGTGGGGATGTAATGTGTAGGTATGTAATATGTGGGGATGTAATATGTAGGGATGTAATATGTAGGATGTAATATGTAGGGATGTAATATGTAGGGATGTAATATGTAGTCATGTAATATGTAGGGATTTAATATGTAGGGATGTAATATGTAGGGATGTAATATGTAGGGATGTAATATGTAGTCATGTAATATGTAGGGATGTAATATGTAGGATGTAATATGTAGGGATGTAATATGTAGGGATGTAATATGTAGGGATGTAATATGTAGGGATTTGTGTGGCTAGTACTAAGCCCGCCGTATTTACTCCAACCAACTAAAGTCAGTTTCCAATTAAAAACACGTGTGGACTGGGAGACATTCAGCAGTACCAGACCATTCGGACGCCATTACATAGATAAATGATTTTTTTCGAATGAATGAGGAAATGAGAAAATGATAATATAATAGCATGAAGAAAAAAATAACGAAATTTTAAGTAATATAATAATACCACTAGACTTGCTGATGACTGTGTATTAGCAGACAGGGTAGGGGGCCCGGGTGATCATCCAGACGGAAGGACGGACAGAGACTTACAAATGGCCGCGCTATTCATCGATATCATAGTCCCGAGCGATTTTGAAGGGGAGGCAATCTAGACAACTTCCAAAAAAAAAGGATTAATTATCTGCCCGTGCTGTAATCCATCTTGCTAACAATCAAACCATCTTTTTGTCGATCTAATCAATTTTGTAATTGATTAGTTCCCCCCCCCCCCACTCCCACCATACGCACAATTTGCAGCTCATCCATCCAGACGTCATGTTCTTCATTATCAACGTTTTTACCAGAGGTACGCCCCACGATTCATCAAATTCGGCTGACCAGACACAAGCCTGTTAGCGGGCTTGGGTATAATACAGACTAATGGAATACGAAAGTTAACAGGGCTTGATTGGAGTGCGCCGTAAGACGAGACCGTTGTTGAAAAAAACGAGACCAGTGTCGGAAAAAACGAGACCAGCGTAGTTAACTGGACCAGCGTAGACAATGAAACGAATCATCAAAAGCTTTCTATATCTATATTATAACGTTTGAGCAACCAAGAAAAACAACATTAACTACCCAGCACCGTAGCGTGAAAATTCTACAGCAGGGGCCAGGCAATAGGAGGGGGGCATATAATACATTTTACTAAATAGAGCAAATAAGCAGAGGGGGCCAGACAAAATGCAGGGGGGGCCGGCCCCCATGACCCCCCCCCGCACGCTACGGGCTTGTAACTACCCCTTGTGAAAGTCTGAAGTTTTCTTTTTTCAATAGTTTTATCGCTATAATATTTCCTTTTGTTTAATATTTTAGTAATTTGATGACGTCATTCGCTATCTGTCTGTGTGCTTAGCACCGTACCCCATGAACTCTACAATTCATCTGCCCCGATGGTGCTAATGGAACTTAACTTTAATATATATATATATATATATATATATATATATATATATATATATATATATATATATATATAAATTGTGATTGATGGGTGGACTCAAGTCTGATGAATGAAAGGATTTAATAATAAATTGAATTGGAACAAAAATATTGGAGTAGCCCGAAGAAATGTTGGAGACGCCAGATGAAATATTGGAGTCGCCCGATGAAATGTTGGAGACGCCCGATAAAATGTTGGAGACGCCCGATAAAATGTTGGAGACGCCCGGTGAAATAGTGGAGACGCCCGGCGATCCGGTTACATTGTCATTTGCCACCAGAGATTTTGAAGACGCCGCATTTTGACACCTTGCTTGAACACAGTTGTGTTTTTCCTTCAGTTATGTTTGTAAATGTTATTGCAAAGTCACCCTGTACAAGATAGATTGTGTACACGAGAGACTGTGTACTATGATAAGGAGGGGGGAAAATATTTTTATAAAAGTATCTTCACGTCAGATTGTTTCAATAAATTACGTTTTTTTTTTGGAAGGGAATACAAAGGGGGAACCACTGTGGCGCAGGTAACTTAATTCTCTAGGTATCTAGTTTCCAGGTGTTAATTCCTCACTGTTGGTGGTAGTAGTGGTTGGTGTGACTGCTAATGTCGTTTCGGCTGTTGTTGGCGGTGTTATGTTAAAATGTTGCCCGAGTCAACAAGTCTATAGGGGGGCCCAGTTTCCAGGTTTAGGGCGGTTGTCTTTTTAAAAAAAATGTAAAACAGGAACTATAACTCAAATGCCGGGAGATGTTTTGATAGTTAACATTGTTAGAGTTACTTCCCCGACAATGCAAAAAAAAATGTAAACACCCCTTCAACCCCCTTCTCTCCCCCCCCCCCCCGCCTTACATCTGCCGCCTCGTGTGTTGGATTGCGAAAGTTTTTTTTTTCGCAAAAGAAAAGTCGCAAATCATAATACTATATAAATTCTTAATTTTTACCTCGTAGGCGGCCATTACAAACTGTTAAATAGGGGAGAGAATTCTAATACTTCGGTCTGTTTTGCAAATGTTATATAACTTTATGTTGAGATTTCTATAGTCAGTTCGTCAGTTAGCTAGTAAACAGTAGGTAAAGATTTTCTTCAGCTCTTCACGACCGTCGTAATAGTGAGGCATATCTAGTAAACAGTAGGTAAAGATTTTCTTCAGCTCTTCACGACCGTCGTAATAGTGAGGCATATCTAGTTAACAGTAGGTAAAGATTTTCTTCAGCTCTTCACGACCGTCGTAATAGTGAGGCATATCTAGTTAACAGTAGGTAAAGATTTTCTTCAGCTCTTCACGACCGTCGTAATAGTGAGGCATATCTAGTTAACAGTAGGTAAAGATTTTCTTCAGCTCTTCACGACCGTCGTAATAGTGAGGCATATCTAGTTAACAGTAGGTAAAGGTTTTCTTCAGCTCTTCACGACCGTCGTAATAGTGAGGCATATCTAGTTAACAGTAGGTAAAGATTTTCTTCAGCTCTTCACGACCGTCGTAATAGTGAGGCATAGCTAGTTAACAGTAGGTAAAGATTTTTTTCTTCAGCTCTTCACGACCGTCGTAATAGTGGGGCACTAAAAGGGGCGGTCTGCCCCGGGCAGCACATACTTTGGTCGCCAGGAAAAAGGGAATGGCATTTTCATCACTTGAAGTATTATTGTCAAAAGAATGGGCGTGGCTTAATTCATATGTTCGCCCAAGGCGTCATTGACGCATGTTTCATGACTGAATTATGGATCGACGGTTTCTGTTGGAGCGTGGTCCCCGAGCATCTCAGGAATATGCCCAGCCCTACTTTTTACTCCCCCCCCCCCCCGGCCCGTTTAATGTCAGGTAAGCCGGTGGGAAGGGGGGGGGTGTGAGACAAAGAAATAAAAAAAAAAATTTAAATTACGATTCAATGACAGGATCTAGTAGGCTTACCTCTGATACAGCCTGTTGACCACTGGCCAGTGACGTTAACAGTACAAACCAAAAACCTTGAGTTAGCCTCATGTTACACCTGAACACATAAAACAATAAAATGAGTTAACAAAAGACATTTTAAATATATATATAGAGAGAGGTGGGGGGGGGGGGAAGAGGAGTGTGGGCGTTGATTCTAATGGTCAGTGATAGAATTATTTGGTAAATAATCAAAGAGTTAAAAAATGAAAATTAATTGTCCCCACTTCTGAACCAAAAATCTGCAGTGTCATACTAAAAATTACATTAAAAATTCATGCATACATGTAAACAGAGAAAGTATAGGAGGTGTCGTTTTGTTTAAGGATTGGGGAGGGGGTGAGAGGGTTCAACCCGAATAAAAGAGTCGGTTTGTATTAACGCGCAAATAGACTATCACCTGAAACCTTTACTGCCTGATGCCGGCATCCCAAAATTAATTCAATGATACTGCCAGGCCCTCGGAAGGTCATTTAGCTTAGAGCCCTCAAATATCTCAAGAAATCTGCCAAAACCCCCCAATCAACTATCTCCCGAAATCTGCCAAAACCCCCCAATCAACTATCTCCCGAAATCTGCCAAAACCCCCCAATCAACTATCTCCCGAAATCTGCCAAAACCCCCCAATCAACTATCTCCCGAAATCTGCCAAAACCCCCCAATCAACCATCTCCCGAAATCTGCCAAAACCCCCCAATCAATATCTCCCGAAATCTGCTCCCCCCCACACCCAATAAAAAATCTCCCAAAGTCTACCTAAGCCCTCCTTTCCACCTCAATCAAATATCTCCGAAAAAATCTGCCTACGTCCATCAAAAACCTAAGTGTATCACATCCACTGTTACAACAGACATCACCGGAAGCGACACTATCAATAAAAAATACACTTTGTCAAATGTATCGGTCAGTGAAATATTTGTAGAAAGTATATTTCTTGAAATAAAAAATTGGATCTGAATGTAGCAACAATCTTCAAACAGAATAGAAATGGTAGATCAAATATTATTAATTAATAAAGCGCATAAGTAGCCCAACACCTCTCTCTCTCTCTCTCTCTCTCCCTCCCTCTTTCTCTCTCTCTCCCTCCCTCCCGCCAACTCTAACAAGGTGAGTGATAAGCAAACAGTGCATCAATAGATAACCGAATTTAGCTTACTTTACTTTGACGCGGAAATCAAGGGGAAACCACTTCAATTGAACAATGGAAACCTCTCAGCTTGCGCCCCTTTATAAAAAAAAAAGACACAACACGTACCTGAAAAAAAAAACGGACTGGTATCAAGGAGTGAGATCTGGGAGGAAAAGGAGGAACAAGAGGCGTTTGAAAAAAAAAGGGGGTGGGTGGGAGTTGAAAAGATCGATATTTAGGCACAGTTAGATTTAAACAAGAAATGGGTTCCATTAGTTAGGTTCGCCGCATAAGGAAAGGGGAGGGTGTAACCCTAAGGGATCCCAATCTAAGGGACTCCAAACTAAGGGACTCCAAACCCAGGGACCCCAACCCTAAGGGATCCCAACCTAATGGACACGAACTCTAAGGGACCCGAACTCTAAGGGACCCCAACCTAAGAGATCCCAACCTAAGGGATCCAAATCCTAAGGGATCGCAACATAAGTGATACGAACATAATGATCCCATCCCTAAGGGACCCCAACCTAAAGGACCTCAACCCTAAGGGATCCCAACCTAAGGGATCCCAACCTAAGGGACCCTAAGGGAACCCAACCTAAGGGACCCACACTCTAAAGCAGTCTAAGGGATCACAACCTAAGGGACCCCAACCCTAAAGAAACCTAACCTAAGGGACCCAAACTCTAAGGGATCCCAACCTAAGGGACCCAAAACCTAAGGAAGCCCCGTCGGCTAAAGTAGCCCGCTATAAAATGATATGGCAATGGATGAGCATGTAAACTGAGGGACCCCAGTTGGTAGAGATTGTTTGGGGCGGGGGGGGGGAAGGTTTACCGGCGTCAGCCTTTCGCTAGTGACATCTGTTACCAAGAAACACACACACACACACACACACACTTGATTTCAGTCACCATCTTTTCATTGCCCCCGCCCAGTTGTTGTAGTTTATTTAGCAGTGAGTGGGGGGAGGTGGTCGTAGTTGGAGGTGGGCTACGTGCACATGTGTCTGAGTTTATGAATGAATTCTGTGTGAGATGTTGGAGTTTGTATGTCTGTCTGTGTGACAAGTGTTTGAATATCAGTCTGTTGTGTGTTTGTGTGACAAGTGTTAGTATCTTCTGTAACTCTGTCAACACAACAATTGTTGGTATCTTCTGTAACTCTGTCAACACAGCAAGTGTTGTTATCTTCAGTAAGTCTGTCAACACAACAATTGTTGTTATCTTCAGTAAGTCTGTCAACACAACAATTGTTGTTATCTTCAGTAAGTCTGTCAACACAATAATTGTTGTTATCTTCATTAAGTCTGTCCACACAACAATTGTTGTTATCTTCAGTAAGTCTGTCAACACAACAAGTGTTTCTTTCTGTTTATTGGGTGCATCAGTAGTAATTATCATTTCTCTCGGTTTGCTTGGGTTGCATGGCCAAAACAAAACAACAACACAACAGTACAACAATTTGACAGCACAACAACACGACATAATAACAGCACGTCAGAATAACAATTTGACAGCACAACAATACGACAGCACAACAACACGACAGCACAAAAACACGACAGCACAACAACACGACAGCACAACAACACAACAGCTTTAATTTGAACAACGAAACACACCCACTCCATTTTTTTGTTACGCGACTTAATATCAAAAAACAGTTTTGTTACATCTACCCACCTGCAAATAAAAAAAACTATGATAGAAAAATATTTTAAAAGCGCCATTAGTTGTATATATTTCTCCTTTTACTTTGTAGGTTTACAAACGAACATTTTTGTAACAATTGAGTTATGATTATAAAAATATTGATGCCAAGTCTTTTAAATATATATTAAAAATTTGTCCGCGATCCACCAGAAATTTATCCGCGATCCACCAGAAATTTATCCGCGATCCTCCAGAAATTTGTCCGCGATCCACCAAAAATTTGTCCGCGATCCACCAGAAATTTATCCGCGATCCACCAGAAATTTGTTGCGGATCCACCAGAAATTTGTTCGCGATCCTCCAGAAATTTGTCCGCGATCCACCAGAAATTTGTCCGCGATCCACCAAAAATTTGTCCGCGATCCACCAGAAATTTGTTGCGGATCCACCAGAATTTGTCCGCGATCCACCAGAAATTTGTCCGCGATCCACCAGAAATTTGTCCGCGATCCACACTTTGAGAACTAGTCTCTTAGACTAAGGATAAAGTACGAATGACCTGCTTCCATTCGTCAGTTTAACTCTGATGCACTTACTACACAAGTTGTAAACATTTAATCATTACTTATTCCGAGAATACAAAAACAATTAATTGAAGTTCTTGCTTTCTTTATCGATTGGTTTACCTTTTACAAGTAGTTCGTGAAAATCAATCAGGTTTATTGATGGGTCGCGAAAATCTATTATTGGTGGGTCTCATTCCCAAAAGGATTGAGAGCCACTGCTCTTCATCCTTAACAGGGAAAAGGGGGAGGGGTGGGGTGGTAATCATATTTAGTGTTGTTGTGGAAACCCCCCAAAAAAAAACTCAAACTTAAAATCACTCTCTTAAATAAGAAATGATCATGGAATCACTCTATCAAATGAGTCAAATACGACATTATCTTAAAATCACTCTCTTAAATACGAAATGATCATGAAATCACTCAATCAAATGAGTCAAATACGACATTATCTTAAAATCACTCTCTCAAATCCAACTTTATTATGACAATTCCCTCTAATACGATTTTATCTAGACACCTCCCCTACCCCATACCCTCCTTCCCCCACCACTTTCCCTTTTCAACCCATTTCAGTAAATGAAGTTAAACAATACTAAAACTCATCTATCATGGTTATAATTCGAGCTCATCCAAAAGCTCGTAGACAACAACATCATCTCGTGAGATGACTGCTTAACTTCATATAAGCCCTGTACGTGTGCAGGCTCTATAGACAGCTCTAAGTACAACGGCGCCTCAGTGAATCATGTGGAAATGTGTTTGGCGTCGTCAAAATAAACGTAGATTGCGCAGGTCGGCGGAAGCCTAACATCAAAAGGATTTTTCTTTTTATAGTATTAGTTTTAAAAGCATTTAGATAGTTAAATTTAATAATGCGTTACTTGGTTTAAAAATAAAAAAAAACTGACATAAAGCTGTAGGTAATGTGGATTTATTGCCACACTGGATAAATTGGAGGCTCGGGTCTTGAAGGAAAAACACATGGTTTTGTAGAAAAAATAGTGCGATGGAGTCCCCGTGACACTGTCAAGACATGCATGTTGGGATGACGTGGGGATAAGGTGTTAGGGTGCTAGGGTGTTGGGGTGACGTGGTTGTAAGGACAGTGAAAATAGATAGATCGACACAGATAGATAGACAGTCATATTGTTAGATAGATAGACAGATAGATTGAGTGATAGATTGATAGACAGATAATTAAGTAGACAAACGAATTGCACGGACAGTGAAAATAGGTCAGGACTGATGATTAATAGCAGCAGCGTGTAGAGTTAGGTATTACGTAATTAGACAGGTGGGAAGGGACAGCGTTGGTCAGTTGTAGGGACGCGGAGATATACAGGTCACGACAGAAAGAGACGAGGGCAGTGTAGGTTTTGTTAAGTTGGAAGAAGATAGTGAATTAGGAAGAAATGAAGGAATGAGTAGGAACAGTAGTATTGTATTGACGGAACGACAATTGATGTAGTAATTTATTGTGTAGAATTGATTTAATATTTGATGTTCACTCTTGGATATAAGTGCTTTAGATCATTCAATAAAGTGATTTTAATTAATAAAACGGAGTTTGTGAATTTTGCATTAGTGGTGTGTAAAGAAAAAAAAGGAAAGAAAGTAATTAAATATAAAGAAGAAAGAACAACCATCGCCATTCGTGAAACCCAACAATTGCCATCCCTGACAGTGGTGATGAGGTGTTGGGGTGACGTGGTGATGAGGTGTTGGGGTGACGTGGTGATGAGGTGTTGGGGTGACGTGGTGATAAGGTGTTGGGGTGATAGGTTGTTGGGGTGACAGGGTGTTGGGGTGATAAGGTGGTTGATAGAGTGTTGGGGGTGACGTGGTGATAAGGTGTTGGGGTGATAGGTTGTTGGGGTGATAGGTTGTTGGGGTCACGTGGTGATAGGGTGTTGGGGTGACGTGGTGATAGGGTGTTGGGGTGACGTGGTGATAGGGTGTTGGGGTGACGTGGTGATAGGGTGTTGGGGTGATAGGGTGTTGGGGTGAAGTGGTGATAAGGAAGGTGTTGGGCGATAGGTTATTGGGGTGATAGGGTATTGGCGTGACGTGGTGATTTGGTGATAGGGTGAAAATAATTTTTGGGGTGACGTGGTTATGATTGATACAGTGAAATTGTAAGAGAACTATTTTTTTTTCTTTTAAAATCTACCACATTCTGTCAACGACTAAAGAGTATATACAGATCCGCGCCATAATATGGTTCAGATGGGTATAAAACTCACAAGAGGCAACAAAATCAAAACGTTAAAAGACAATTCTTAGAATTAAAGCAAAAAAAAAGTCAAATCAAGTTGTAAGGAGCGGCAAATTATCGAGGGGGCTGATAGGTTAGGCACGGCACCCCGTGTGTATGTATATATATATATCACCCTCACTCTCTATCTTGCATGAAGCCTCGGGCAAGATGTGGAAAATGTCGATACTCCCGAGAGATGAGTTACCGGAGCAGGAACGAGCACCACTGTTTATTTCTTTTAACCCCCCCCCCCCACTTTCAACCCATGATCTCTTATCTCCCCTTTTGTACCCGCCCACCTATCGTACGTGTGCAACAACTATCTTACGCCCCCGCCATGTTACACTTACAATGTTGCGCCGTGTTGGGTAAAAGGAAACCCCCCAAAACGTCGTCGTTCTCCCTTCCCCCCCCCGAAAAAAAAACAACTGTGAGATACTCCCCTGGTTGCGTTCACTCCCCTGAGTTTGCGCACGATGTATTTATCTGTTTATTTACCCCCCCCCCCCTTCCCCACCTTTTTTTTCCAATTGCTACTTTGGATGAAAAAGGAACCACGCCCATGTTTTCAACCCACAATACACCAGCCGTTCCGCGAAGAAGCACAATATTTGAGAGACAAAAAATGGGGGGGGGGGGGAGGAGAGGGGAGGAGGGGGGAAGGTGGAGAAGTGGAGCGATGTCGCCCCGCGGGTGGAAAATACAATGTATAACAGCACGTGAGGGCAACACGACATGCACAATCCACGTGGCAGATTCGACATGGTGGTTGTAAAGGCGGGGGGGGGGGGGAAACGGATGGAGAAAAGATGCGAACCACATATCTCGTAGCTATGAGCAAGCAAAGATCATTTCAGATACATATTTCTCCCAAACATTTGATTATATATTCTCTCTCTCTCTCTCTCTCTCTCTCTCTCTCTCCCTCTTTTTTGTTGGATAACAACATCTGTACAAACAGGATATTGAAGTGCATTGCTGCGAGCTAAATTTCCTGGAATCTCGGAAGTCAAAGGTCGGAGGTTAAACGCCTACGCATTTCCCCAAGCAAAAATGCTATAGAGTTCATATCCGTGAGACGGTGTCATATTATATCCATATATACATACATACATACATACATACATACATACATACATACATAGAATCGGTCGACATAGTGCTGTTGTTCATCTGACGTCTGGCATTCGTTGCAATAAATCAACCGATAAACGACATTCAATATAACGACAATGGGTGTGTGTGGGGGGGGGGGGAAGGGGAGAGTATTAAAATCTGTTGACATAATAACTTCGTGCCTCTCGGACACACCGACCGATCCGAACCCAACATCTTCAGGCCAACAGTCCTGCGCCCTGCTCTACGAATATCTTAAACGTTTTGTTCATCAGGGAAAAACACACGACTCCCCAATGTTTTTTTTTTTAAACATAAAACTATGTAGGCTGGTTCAAACTTAGTCCGCTCTACAGGAAAACTTAAATATATTTAGAAAGCTGTGTACTTTTAAAGACAAGTGCCACTCAGTGGGGCGGTATTTTGGGAGTGACTAATAGGGCCAACGCCTTTGGAAGGGGGGGCACCATATGAGATTTCATTATCCACTAACTGTTAAAAAAAAACACACACACAACACCTTAACTCTGGGACTCGCATGCGATACTCTCTAAATGCCCCTGGCACTATTCCCGCCCCCGCTCCCACCCTAACGCCCCCGTAAAGTCACCCCTGCTGGTTTTTTTTTTATTCGGTGTCGAAAGTAACCGTAAATAACCTTCAAAACTCAAATACTAAAAAAAATATACACAAACATAACCCCCGCTCAAAATGAAACACTATTAAACCTCAACAGAGGCGTACCTAGGGTGGGGGAAGGGGGGTCCAAATTTAAAAGTCCCTCCTGGGCCCCATCTTGAAGGGGGCCCCCAAAATTATTTTTTACATGAAATATTAAGTACAATATCTCGTGTCATAGTGTCGAATGACATAATGCAGGGGCCCCCCAAAGAGAACAAGCCCCCCCGGGCCCCCATATCCCTAGGTTCGGCACAGTACCTCAAGACCGTAGCAAGAAAAAGGCGTATCTTCTACAATCACACGCACGCACACTTTTATATATATATATATATCAGAGGTGTGCGGATCTTGAAATTTAGCGTCCGCGTCCGCCCGCGGATTTCTATCAATGATCCGCGTCCGCAGAATCTTACAACATTGGTCTGCGGACCAGTCCGCGCGTCCGCATAGCTGAAATTTAGCTGTTTAAATGACTTGAAATTTTTTTTATGGTAACGCTAAAGAAGATCCGCGTCAGTCCGCGAGTCCGCAACTTAACCATACAATGCGTCCGCTGTCCGCTCATCTCTGATATATATATATATATATATTCTAGTGATCTAGTCTAACATACCCACTTTCCCCACAATCCCCCCACCCCCACCCTACCGCATTAAAAAAACAACCATTTTTTTTTAAAGACCAGCACTCTTTAACAAACAACATAACAAATAAGTTCCAGACACCTTATTCCAAAGTTTCCGCCTGTAAAATAAAAGAAAACAAAGAATGCGAGTTGTCCATTAGCGACCGCTTGATTTATCTTCTTCTTCAGCGTAACTCTAGGGGGAGAGAAACAAGTTTTATTACTTCCTATTGTATATCAACTCCCCTCTATCGCGTTACGTTTATTTTATTTAAACAGAGGAACCCAAAGGACATTCATTCATATCTCTCTCTCTCTCTCTCTCTCTCTCTCTCTCAGTGTGTCTCTTTGGCGTATCCACTTAACTGTCAGAGTTACAGACCAGAAGTTTTATCACACTGGCTCTTTATTTAGTTTCTACACGGTCATGAACAAGTACTATGTGGAAAATGGATACGGACCGTACGACGGTCCTGGCGATGAATCAGGAAAGAAGGCATTTTTTTTTTTTTATTTTTATTTTACGGAAACCATTAAGTGCCGGGATCACTACTCTATGTCTTGTAAAAAAAAATACTCAGCAGAATTTTTTTTGTATGTTGATGAAATTTTTTTTAAACGCCAATCTGGCCAGTCTCATGCCCCCCCCCCCTTTTTTTTTAATTTTTATACAATGTGAAATTTTTGACATGCAAGTAAAAAGAAATCTGGCAAACCGGTGAACTTGCCATTACCTATATATTTATATATATCAAGTGCAAAGGGAGGTAACAGAATTAGTTGTATATGGTGTAAAACATCTGCAAGGGACGTAAACGTTTTTATGTTGTTGTTTTTTTTTTAAATCAGGGGAGAGGGAGGGAGGGAGGGGGGGGGTGAATCGGTTGAGAAAAAAAAAGGAGGTTATAGATTTTTCTGTCAAACTGAACTCGCCTGAAGAGTTAAAGGATTTAAAACTAGATTATTCTTATCTTCTTGTAAGCCGCTCAGATGGGATTATGGGGTAAACATTCAAGGGGCCGATTCTCTCTGCCTCTTTCTCTCTCTCTCTGTTTTAAAGAAGACAAGATTAGAATCGTAATCATTTTATGTGTGTACTGTGGTAAGAGTTTTAGAACCCTCTACTAACAAACCGAAACCTGCAAGAAATCTATCTATCTCTCTATCTCTCTATCTATCTATCTCTGTATCTATCTCTCTATCTATCTATATACAGTCGATTCCGCTTAATTGGGACACATCGGGACAGAGGCTTTTTGTCCCATTTAAGCGGCTGTCCCAATTAAACATACACATTTACTATTGGCTTCCTGGTTTGGTTTCTTTGAGATTTGTCCCAAATAAGCGGCTGTCCCAACTAAGCGTTGTCCCAATTAAGCGGAATCTACTGTATATATATATATATATATATATATATATATATATATGTACGTGTGTGTGTTTGTGTGTGTGTGTTTGTCAGTCTATTTGTATGTCAGTGTTTTCTTTTATATATATACATACAAACATATATATATATATATCGATTTTCAAAACCCTCCCCCATAAGACCACCAAAAACATGCAAAGTAACATTTGTAAACATATGGAATGCACATGCGAGGTTTTTTAATTCTCTCCTTTTATATTTCATTAATGTGCACTACTTTGGCGAATTTGTACCACGTGAAAAATAAAAAAAAGTTTGACCAACGTTAATATTTTTCATCGATTTTTTAAAATTCTTCTATATTAAAAAACAAACAAACAAAAAAAAAAAAACACCAACAACAATAACACACAAACAGCGGCGCAACCGGGGGGAGCTTGAGCCCCCCCCCTCCCCCACCGCCGGCCAAATCATCAATACATAATTAATGTTATAAAGTTACAAAAAAGACTGTCAAACTGTCAAACTGTCAAACCGTCAAACTGTCAAACTGTCAAACTGTCAAACCGTCAAACTGTCAAACTGTCAAACCGTCAAACTGTCAAACTGTCAAACTGTCAAACTGTCAAACTGTCAAACTGTCAAACCGTCAAACTGTCAAACTGTCAAACTGTCTTTTTTCATAATGTGAGCCCCCCCACCCCCGCCTCCCCCAGCATTTTTTGCTGGTTGCGCCACTGAACACAACCCAACAACTCATTAATGAAGACGTAGCAGACGTGTGTCACGCAGAGCATTATGGCTAAGGTTAATTTATAGAATAAGTCAAATGGGGGGCAATCGTTAAATTACATTTTTTTGTTTTTCATTTGGCTGTGAACGTTACCACACGCTTGTATTCCCAACCTGAGTATAAACCAACCAAGCACTGGCTTAAACGAAAAGCAAGACTTTTGAGTCAATCACTTATAGTGTATACAACTGTATACAACTGTACATAGACGTTCTTAAGAGGGAGGCAAACAATGTAGCTTAAACATCCGACTCGCTACCAAAGCGCTAGTTTTTTTTTTATATATACTTTCTTATACATGTTATTTTTTTTATTAACACTTAAGTATTTTTTGTATTAATTTTTATGTATTTATATAATTAAAAAAAGTAGTTGTGGGTGTCTTTGTGTGTACTCCACCCGCGCCATTCACAACACAATGGCCGCGACAGGTGTTTGCCCTGTGGCGTCAACACAGCTGTGATGAGGGTTAGGGGGGACTTAGGGGGTGGGGTGTCTCAACGTTGCCATCTCTTAGCCATTCCCCCCCCCCGCCCCCATGATTATATCGAAGAATTTCTTTTCTTTATTACTTCAGTACAGCGTACATGTGTCTCATTACTTCAGTACAAAGTACATGTGTCTCCTTACTTCAGTACAGCGTACATGTGTCTCATTACTTCAGTACAAAGTACATGTGTCTCCTTACTTCAGTACAACGTACATGTGTCTCCTTACTTCAGTACAACGTACATGTGTCTCCTTACTTCAGTACAACGTACATGTGTCTCCTTACTTCAGTACAGCGTACATGTGTCTCCTTACTTCAGTACAAAGTACATGTGTCTCATTACTTCAGTACAACGTACATGTGTCTCCTTACTTCAGTACAGCGTACATGTGTCTCCTTACTTCAGTACAAAGTACATGTGTCTCATTACTTCAGTACAACGTACATGTGTCTCCTTACTTCAGTACAACGTACATTGTCTCCTTACTTCAGTACACCGTGCATGTGTCTCCTTACTTCAGTACAACGTACATTGTCTCCTTACTTCAGTACAGCGTACATGTGTCTCATTACTTCAGTACAAAGTACATGTGTCTCCTTACTTCAGTACAACGTACATGTGTCTCCTTACTTCAGTACAACGTACATTGTCTCCTTACTTCAGTACAGCGTACATGTGTCTCATTACTTCAGTACAAAGTACATGTGTCTCCTTACTTCAGTACAACGTACATGTGTCTCTTTACTTCAGTACAACGTACATTGTCTCCTTACTTCAGTACAACGTGCATGTGTCTCCTTACTTCAGTACAACGTACATTGTCTCCTTACTTCAGTACAACGGACATGTGTCTCCTTACTTCAGTACAACGGACATGTGTCTCCTTACTTCAGTACAACGGACATGTGTCTCCTTACTTCAGTACAACGTACGTGTATCTCGTTACTATCGTATAATGTACAAGTGTCTAAGAATGTCTGTACTAGATACGTCTGGCTCAGAACTTCAGCACATCACATTTTGTCTCCTTACTTCAGTACAACGTACATGTGTCTAATTAATTCAGCACAAAACAATAGTTTTTATTTTTACTTTTAAAAATGCTGATTTTTTTTTCTGTGGGATAGGAAGTGGAGTGGGGAGGTCTAACATTAGGGCACCAGGCTAAAGGGCTGAACATGACCTCGAAACTAAATATAAAATTTTTTTAATGTGTATAAATTTGAATACTTGAGTTGTAGTTGACTAGATATGGTGGCACCTTCCAGTAGAGCAGACAGCGGTGTGATACCGCAACAATATATTGTCAACTGAGCTGTACCTGACCTAGTCCACCACAGATACCATCAGAGTGAGGATAAAATGACAGGTGTGTGTGTGTGTGTTTGTGTTGGTATGAAAGAGATAGATTGAGAGAGACAGAGAGAGAGAGAGAGAGAGAGAGATAGAGGGAGAGAGAGAGAGAGAGAGAGAGGGAGAGAGAGAGAGAATGTGTCTGAGAGAGAGAGAGAGAGAATGTGTCTGAGAGAGAGAGAGAGAGAGAGAGAGAGAGAGAGAGAGAGAGAGAGAGGGACAGTGTGTGTGTAAGGGAGAGAGAGAGAGAGAGAGAGAGTGTATGTGAGAGAGAGTCATACCTACTGACGAGGGATAAACCACTTGAAGGCACACCAGGATTAATTTTTTTTTAAAATCCTAATCATGGTTATATTTGTTTTTGTAGTCTGAAACGCCGATTCGATAGTAGATCCCCGTACAGGAGGGTCCATACAAGGGACCAGGGTTGTTAACAATACTCTTAAATTATATTGTCAATACCAATACCAATACTTCATAAAAAGAGTATCGTCAATACCAGTACAAATACTCAAATAAAAATGTATTGCCAAAATCGATACCAATACAATACCAATACTTTTGAGAACAAAAAAAAATTTATTATTATATTAAATGTAAAGAGTGCAAGTTATTAAAGTTTTTATATAACTGGCAGATCGATCGAAAAAGAAATCAATTTTTATGTCGTTCATTGAAACATTGAATAAATAGCTGATAGAAAGAAAGTAAATAAATGAAAGAATAGAAAAATAAAATTTATAGATATATCAGCGCGCAAATCAAAAACTTCAAAAGAAAATTAAAATTTCATTTTTCCTACAACTCGCCGACTGTGGTTGTATTGGTGAGGAGGTGGGTGGTGTTAATATTGGTAGTGTTGATGGCTATGATTACTAGTAGTTATTGAATTTATGTAGATTACTTTTAAAACAAGGTATTAAAATCGCTATTGTTTTTCGTTAAAAAAATTCTGAATTGTGTGAACAATACAATTGTGATGTTTTAATTTTAATTCAAAACTGATAAACATACAAACAGTGGGGTTTGTCTATTGTGTTTATGAATTTTAATTTTTTTTTCATTTGGAATATTTTAAGATACAAATTTTTTTTTTTGTTAGAGTTTGTTACAATACATTCTTAAAATACCGATAAAAAAGTATTGGTATCGAATATCGAAAATTTTTCGTTTAAAATCTATCGGCGATACACAAATCAATACTTGATACAAAAAGGGTCGACAATACAGCAACCAATACTAAAAAGTATCGCTGATACTGTATTGGCCGATACAGATACTTCGATACTATCAACCCTGCAAGGGACAATATGACAAAAGCTCAGGTTGCACCTAACTTGCACCCACCCCACCCCCTCCAACCCCCGTCAATGTGACGGTCCGAGTGAATTTTTGCAAAGACAAAGATGCGTAATTTTGTTATTTTTATCCAGACATTGTTTCCAGCCCTCCCTCCCCCGCCTCCCCCCCCCCCCCCCCCATGCCACGACCTTCAGGCTTCATACACCTCACTCCACACCCATCCCGCACAATGTGTTCTACATTCCTAGGAAAAAATAATAATTGGCCAATCACTCTACTTGCACCACTAACAAGATCAAAGGCCGGCTACTCTTCCTTCGAATTAAAAAAAAAAATCTTTTTGGCTATCCTAACGGAGATGTTCTATCTTAGCGGATCTCAAAGTCTAGATCGCGAATCTTTAAATTTATAATTGATTTATAGAGAACGTTTGTGTTCGTAATAAGAACTTCGTTTGTGTGTATATTTTACAAATAATAACAATTTGTCCCTGGTTCGACGTTCTGTGATGACCAATGAACTTTTTCAGGTCATGGTTAAAGTCCTTGCTATATCTCCCGTGGTGCCTCCATGGCCATTGCACAATCGGCTATGGTAGTATAGAAGGGCATTGCGATTATCGTTCCATTAATTGTTTATAGGATCTAAGAGATTTCATCTCATCCTTACAGGGACTTTACATATAGGTGCCGGATAGTCGTGTGGTCAAACGCCAGAGCTTTTTTTATTCCCTTTCTTTAAACTTAAAGTATCCACTAAACGATCTGTATAAGTTTTCATTGTGGTGCGCGAAGCTGAAAGATGTGAGAACCATCGCTCTATTCCCCCCCCCCACAGGTATTTTTCTTTTGGTCAAACATTCAAGGTCGTACGCTGCTATTAATAGACCGAGATGTGTACAAACAGCCACACAGGGGCATTGATGGTGTGGGGAGCCTCACTGACGAAGTAATCCAATTAAGTTTAACGGGCATTTAAAAAAAATGAAATTGTGGAATGTATTTAACTGGCGATGGTTTTATTAGTTTCAACTAACGAACCTAATCAATCTCCACAATGGCAGATATCTGTATTGGTGCATGACGCCAACTCAGAATAACTTTAATTGTATTGAATAAGGAGCAGATTTACTAATGATACGATTTTTCGAATATTCTTTTTTATTAAAACTCTTTTATCAAATTTAATTAAAGAAATCCAGGAAATCTCGGGCTAGACTGGGAAGGACATTCAAATTTAGATTGATGTAGTTATGTTCTTTAACCCGTGTTTTGGTTTTTTTTTAGGGTCTTCGAGATTTGTTAAAGTCTGGCAAACAATTTTATGTTTGTTTTTTTTACTTTGTTCGAATAAAAACAACGTAAATAATTCAGTTAACGGATTGTGAGTTTTGGGTCATTCTACAGTCTACACAGAGACTTTCTCGGGTTATGAAGGACGCTGAGTAAAATTGAAAAATTGGGGCACAGAGTGTTCAATTTGAATAGATGATAATCATATTTTTTTTAAGCAGAATGAATGATGAACTATTTTTTTGTTTACCTAATATAATTGCTAAATTGGTTATTTATAACATGATAGATTATTTATGACATTAGATTATCTTATTAGGGAGGGACATGCGTAAAGGATGGACAATCTGATGGATAGACTGCTTAAGAGATGGACGGACAGACTGACTGACAGATAGACTGCATGTGTGTGATGGATGGCTAGTTGGAGACTGAATTATTCTACCGCTTACTTTTCTCTTTTCTGACGCCACATAGAAAGTGGCTTAACGAGAATACAGACGTCTCTTTACTGACGCCACATAGACAGTGGCTTAACGAGAATACAGACGTCTCTTTACTGACGCCATATAGACAGTGGCTTAACAAGAATACAGACGTCTCTTTACTGACGCCACATAGACAGTGGCTTAACGAGA
Organism: Bulinus truncatus; assembly: GCA_021962125.1. Lineage (NCBI taxonomy): Eukaryota > Metazoa > Mollusca > Gastropoda > Planorbidae > Bulinus > Bulinus truncatus. Next base: position 305,625 of record JAGDYQ010000208.1, read on the forward strand.
ATACAGACGTCTCTTTATGACGCCATATAGACAGCGGCTTAACGAGAATACAGACGCCTCTTTACTGACGCCACATGGACAGCGGCTTAACGAGAATACAGACGCCCATCCTAAACGATCATTTGCATTTAGTTATTTTGGGTGTTTATCACGAAGGCCTCGCCACACTCATTGCTGTAACAGCCATAAGGCTAATGAGTTATTGCCTGAAATGCCCTAAAACAATGGGCACTCCGTTAGTTTATGATTTCTCGGTGAGTAATAACCGAAATATTCAGCCTAAAATGTACGGACAAACGGACAAACAGAAGCACAGGCAGTGGGTTAGGCGTTTTATGTCTTAGGTGTTGAAGGACAGTAGGCACTGTGCCTAGGGCCTACGGACTTTTCAAGGGCCTACGAAAGCCAGAATGGCAAATAAGTGCCGGTGCATTCTTGAAAAATATTTAAAAAATGAAATCGGGGAAGGGCCTACGACTTTGAAAGTGCCTAGGGCCTACGATGACCTTAAAACGGCCCTGTCTTCAGTTGGTAAGTTTTGTCGTTTTATTCGCAACATTAGGCCCATCATTGGTCACCACACTAGTTTACTCGAGATGGGTTGTGACGGAGAACTTATTTATGCTAAGACGCAGGCAATTCTAAGAGCGACTATTAGAATGGAGGTAAGCTAAAGATGATTTCAAATGATCAACGCTTTTTGTCATCGTTTGACGACAATTAGATCCGCTCGTGACGTTACGGTGCCGTCATCATTCAGGTATTTTCTTTTTTTTTTATGTTTTTTTTTTCATGTTATTTTAAATGTATCTTATACTTCTTGTCACAGGTTGTGACTAATCTGTCGAAACCATCCCCTTACTCCAACCCTTGACGTAGTAGTATTACTAACGTTAAGATTATATTAAACCATGTAGAATAATATAACGTTCCCACTCTCAAGTTCCCCACCCGTTTCACCCCCCCCCCCGTAATTGCGTCATAGACCAGGTGTTCAGCGGAACCTCCGCCGACGAACCCCAGTAGCGGTTAACAGAAACACGTTACTTTCCACGCGGGGAAGTTTCCCTGGTCACTCGGCCCTGGTCAATTGCCGACAAAGGGATGGAGGTCCAGTTACTATTGTCTTTGTCTGCAGGGCGTACTTCTCTCCCCCCCCCCCCATCTAGGCTCCACCCCCTAATTTGAAAGTTTGAATGAAGCAGATATTATATTTGATTGGCTAAGGGTCACGTGTGAAAAGCGATGTGGGGGGAATGAAAGATAGATTCAAGACATTCGACCGGTAGGCCGAGTCGGAGAGAGTCGATTGGTGAATAGTCTCTGAGTGAGAGAAAGAGAGACATAGAGAGAGAGAGAGAGAGAGAAATTGAGAGAGAGATCTAGAGTGAACACGTCCTTCAATTTATTCATGATTTTATATTGGATTACCTCTTTTGCTGTATCTTTTTCGATTACCTTTGCTTTATTTGAAAGGCCACCAGAGCCCTGTTACGGACTGGTGCCTCTCTGTAAATAAATATTTGATTGTTGTCACACGACACTTGTTGGATTGATCATCGTGACTGGTTTTACGTCTAATTGTTGGTGAGACTGTGTGTGTGGCGGAAACGAAAAATACAAATACGAGTCAACCTTTGGGTCAGCCCTCATACCACTAGCAACAAGCCAGGGATACCCTCAAAGGGGACCTCAACATCTGGGGACCCTTCTCGGGATCTTCAACATCTGGGGTCTCGCTCCGGGATCCTCAACATCTGAAAGGCTCGTCTCGGGATCGAACCTTCACCTGAAGTAGTATTCTGCACTAACCAGGCGGGGCCGAAGCTGATTCAACAATAGACTCGGGGGGCTTAATCTCTGCCACAACTCTCCAACAGGCCAGTTCATTATCAGACTTAGCCGGTTTGAAACGTGAGTAACAAACGCTACGTTCACTCATGTGTATCGTCGGAGAGAACCAGAAGTCTACAATTCTCCAACAGGCCAGTTCCTCATCAGACTTGGCCGGCTTGATACGTGAGTAATAAACGCTACGTTCACTCACGTGTATCGTCGGAGAGAACCAGAAGTCTACAATTCTTCGTAGGCCAGTCATCCAGTGGACTCGGCCGGTTTGAAACAGGAGCAGTAAGTGCCACGCTTACTCACATCGTCCGAGGAAAGTACAGACGAAGTCAACAAGACAGTAAAAGGAAAAGCCGCACTGTTATCGGCGAATAAATAACATTTAGACTCTAGACTTTATGTATGTGTGTAAGATTGTGTACGGTGGAAGATATTTCATATTCTGTTGAAAGGAGGGAGGAAGCGTCAAGGTAAGCCATTTTAATACACTTCTTTGATTGTGATCATTAGTGAGTGCTCTGACTGCGTGTTAAGCTGCACGGCGAGCTTTGTCTGGGTTAACCGTTACTCATCTTAGGCTTGTATTAACGTCACCAACCATGAAGTCCATGGAGGAGTACGTGCAGTACTTCATAGGCCTGGGGTGCGACGTTAACACTGCCATAAAGCACGCTAAATGCGAAAGGGATAGAGAGGTGGAAGAGGCTAGACTAGAACGGGAAGCAGAAGCTGAACGTGCTAGGCATGAAGCAGAATCTGAACGTGCTAGGCATGAAGCAGAATCTGAACGTGCTAAGCATGAAGCAGAAGCTGAACGTGCTAGGTATGATAAAGAGGTAGAGTTAGCTAGGCTCGATAGAGAAGCAGAAGCTGAACGTGCAAAACATGATAAAGAGGTAGAAGTAGCCAGAATAACTGCCGATCAGAATAGAGAAGCCGAACGCGCAAAACACGACAGAGAGCTTGAGTTAGCTAAAATAGCTGCCGAGCAGGAGGCGGTTAAAGTAGCAGCAGATAAAGAGGTGGCCCTAGCACGGTTAGAGAGGGAAGTGGGGCCGGCAAGCCCAACCCCAAGCAGTCAGTCAACGACATCCTCCAAACCCAAACTTGACGAGACGGACAATATAGACGCCTACATTCGTAGGTTTGAAAGATACGCTCTGTCCGCGGGTTGGGAACGACATCACTGCTTGACATCACTGCTCACGGGACGGGCCCTGACGACAGCTACCCGCTTGACGGCTGACGAGTCGAATGACTTTGACTCATTGAAGGCTGCCCTCCTAAAGTCATACGACTATACGGAGGAAAGCTTTAGACGAAAGTTTAGGGGGCCCATTTAGAAAGAGAGGAGACCTACCCCCTATTCGGTGCACGTCTAGCCGACCTCCTGACGAGGTGGGTTGAGCTCAGTGGGACAGAGCATAGCTTTGATGGTGTGATGGACCTACTGCTCAGGGAGCAGTTGATGGACGGGGCCCCTAGTGGGCTACAGGTGTTCCTGAAGGAGCGTAAGCCAGGGACGAGATGCTCACCTTGGCCGAAAACTACAGGGAAGCTCATGTGGGCAAAGGGGTAGAACCCACGAGGTGGGGCCCTCGAAGGGAAACAACCTACAGGGAACCCCATACTGTACCCTTTAAAAAGGAGGGACCCAAACCAGAGGCCCCTAAAGGTAATGGGAGGCCCAATGTTCCTCCTAGGCCAGACACCGGGCGCCCTTGGAGACCGAGAATGTCCTGCTTCACGTGCGGGTCACCCGAACACTGGTCGGGAAGGTGCCCACAGCGGAAGGTCAGTCCGATGGGGGCAGTAAGATCAGCATCCCCTCTCACCCCGCCCCAGGCCACAGCAACGTCGGATCGTGAGGGAGAACAGGTAACTGAGGTAGGGGCTGCTGTCACACATGAGGACACTTCTCCACTTTCAAAAGGGTTTGTTAACAGACAACCGGTGCAGGTCCTAAGGGATTCGGGATGCTGGGGGGTCGTGGTCCGGACCTCCTTAGTACCGATCGAGGGCAGAACTGGACGGAGGGGCCAGTTGAAGACCATTAACGGGGGCGTGTTTGAGGCCCCAGTCGTTGTGGTACAAGTAGACATGCCGTATTACGTGGGGCAGTTGGAAGCATGGGCACTAGATGAGCCCCTCTATGACCTCATTATCGGCAATATACCAGGGGCTCGACGCCCCTTTTCACCCAACCCTGACTGGGAGGTGAAATCCACTACACCCGACCCAGCGCCCCTGAACCTTTCAGAGGAAGGTCCAACTAACTGTGCGGTGATGACCAGGGAGCAGGAGAAAAAACAGATGAAGCCAGTTAAACCCCTCTCCACGCCCCCGTGCCCGGCATCAGCCATTACCCCTTCTGAGTTCCACCTCCAGCAACAAAACGACCCCTCCCTTCGTAAGTTAAGGGAATGGGCAGAAAGTGGAAGGGTCAACAACCACCGGGGTCACATGGAGAGATATGCAATAAAAGGGGACCTGTTATACCGAGAGCTGGTAAGTAAAAGGGGGAGACATCCACCCAGTAAGTGGTGCCCAAAGAGCAGAGGGGCGAGGCGATGAGAGTGGCCCATGAGATCCTTTTCGGGGGTCATCTGGGGGCAAAGAAGACCCTTGAGAGGACCCAATCTCAATTTTTTTGGCCAGGTATAGGGGGCGACGTGAAGAGGTATTGTAGGTCGTGTGACCGGTGTCAGCGCACCACACCTAAAGGGAAGACTAGCAAACTACCACTAGGTACCATGCCACTCATAGATGTCCCCTTCAAACGAGTAGCAGTTGATATCGTGGGCCCCTTCGACCCCACATCAGATAGGGGAAACCGCTACATTCTGACCCTTGTAGATTACGCCACACGGTACCCCGAGGCTGTACCTCTTCGAGTTATTGATACCGAGAGGGTTGCAGAGGCCTTGGTGGAAATATTTACTCGGGTAGGGGTCCCAGAGGAAATATTGTCCGACAGAGGGAGCCAATTTACATCCCAGCTGATGGGAGAAGTATCGAGACTACTGTCTATGCGCCAGCTCTTGACCACTCCATACCACCCCCAGTGTAATGGGCTAGTCGAAAGGTTCAACGGCACTCTGAAATCAATGCTGGGGAAAATGTGTTGGGAGAGGCCCAAAGACTGGGACCGGTACCTGCCGGCCCTGTTGTTCGCTTATAGGGAGGCCCCTCAGGAAAGTCTAGGTTTTTCCCCCTTTGAGCTGCTGTATGGACGGAAGGTAAGGGGCCCCAGCCATATACTCCGTGAGCTATGGTCCAAAGAGCAGGAACCCACCGAAGTTCGGACCACCTACCAATATGTGGTCGACCTTCGTAACAAACTGGAAGAGACCTGTCAACTAGCCCAGCAAGAGTTAAGCCGAGCCAGTGAAAGGGCTCGCAAATACTTTGACCAGAAGGCTAGACTCCGAGAGTTTGCCCCAGGTGATAAGGTATTGATTCTCATGTCGGATGAGAAAAATAAATTGCTCATGCAATGGAAGGGCCCCTACCAAGTGATCAAAAGGGTGGGGCTCCTTGACTACCAGCTCCAACTACCCAAGGGGACTAAGGTTTTCCATGGGAACCTGTTAAAAGCTTACATAAGCCGGGACCCAGAGGATTTGATGGGGGGGCCCTGCGAGCAAAGCGAGGTCAGTGGAAGAGGGGAGGACAGAAGGGTCAGACAGAGGCCAAGTGAAATCAAAGGGGGAAGAAAGTATTCTCGCCGCAGGGGCAATAATTGACCTGAGTGAGGAGAGCTCAGATGAAGGGGAAGTAATGCTACCAGGGCAGGGAGCAGAGACGGCCGCTGACGTGGTGATCTCCCCCCTGCTATCCGAGCCCCGGGTCAAAGAGGTAAAACAACTCTGCGACCGTTACTCGGACGTCCTGACTGATCTCCCCGGTAGGACTCACTTGGTCGAGCACGACATACGTCTGATAGACGACAAACCTGTCAGACAGCCGATGTACCCTACACCCTTTGCGGTCAAACAGTCCATTGAGAGGGAAATTGAGGACATGCTTAGACTGGGGGTCATCGAGAGGTCCCAGTCTCCTTACTCCTCCCCAGTGGTGTTAGTGAAGAAAAAGGATGGTACGTATAGGTTCTGCGTAGATTATCGGAAGTTGAACAAACTCACGGTTTTCGACGCGGAACCCCTCCCAAACCTAGAAGCCTTGCTAGCTGAGGTAGCCCAGGACGGGACAACGTACCTGTCAAAGATAGACCTCAGTAAAGGGTACTGGCAGGTTCCCCTTAGCGACCGGGCACGTGAAATGACCGCCTTCCAAACCGCCGCGGGCCACTTTCAATGGCGGGTGATGCCGTTCGGTCTGGTCACCGCCCCGGCCACATTTTCACGCCTTATGAGGGAGCTATTGAGGGGGCTGGGGGGCGTCGTGAACTACCTAGACGACATACTCATCTGCACACAAACCTGGGAGGAACACCTTCAAGTCCTAGAACAAGTATTTAGCAGACTGCGTAATGCGGGGCTCACAGCCCGACCGGTTAAGTGTATGCTTGGGGGCGAGGGCGTCGACTTCCTGGGTTATCGTTTGGGTGGGGGTGGTATAAAACCCGGTCAGGGAAAAGTGAAGGAGATTCTAAAGATCTCCACACCAAAGACCAAAACTCAGGTCCGGGCCCTGATGGGGCTCATAGGCTACTATCGGCGGTTCGTCCCGAACTTTGCCGCCGTGACGGCCCCTCTTACCGACCTGACCCGAAAGGGCTACCCCACCAACGTTACACGGACAGACAGCTGCCAGAAGGCCTTAGAGACTGTACAATCCCTTTTAAGTAGTGACCCCCTCCTCCGACTGCCGGACTTCACACGCCGGTTCATCTTAAGGACCGATGCCTCGGCCACTGGGCTGGGGGCCGTGGTACTCCAGGAGTTCCCGGATGGTAAGTTCCCCATAACTTACATCAGCCGCAAACTGACCGAGAGGGAAAAGAAGTATGCCACCATAGAACGCGAGGGCCTAGCTATTGTGTGGGCAACCAAAAAGTTAGAAAGGTTCTTATACGACACTGAATTCACCCTCGAAACCGACCATAGACCCCTCCTCTTTATCTCGGAGAGCAAAATGAAGAACGATCGGGTAATGCGGTGGGCCCTGGCCCTACAGCAGTATAGGTACGTGGTGCACAGCATCAAAGGAAAGGATAATGTAGGGGCAGATTTGATGAGTCGGTGCCCAGCATAACTAGTCGACGGCTACATGTCGGTTTGAGCTCACTCACAAAGGGCCACTCTTGGAGAGGTTATTGGATGGCTTGCCTAGAGTGATTGAATGTCGGGTGAATGTAGTTATGTCATTTATATTATTCATTTATGCATGGTTTCCTCTCTATTTCAGGTTTAATGTTGTAACGCTGTTGTATCTATCGATGTAAAGTCATCCCCTCAAAGGGAGACTATCTTGCTTACCCTATTACGTATCCAGTACCGCCATGTAGGCTTACTGATACAATTAATTTTGTTTAAAGTGCCACCTTTCGGAAGAAAGGGTGCTCACTATTTTCTTTTTATTTATCTCTGGACCAACTTGTTTTGGCCAGACCTTAAATCCGGCTGGCACCATCATGCTATACGCCGCTGTAATTGTTCTATTTTATTTTTGGGTTATTTAAGTATGTATGTTTTTACCCACTGGCCCTATCCATTATGTTGTGGTCAGGGTTACTAAGATAAGTTTTCTTTTTATGTTATTCCAGTTTGACCCTCCATTCGTTTTGGGCATTGGTTTGTTTTATAATTTTACTTATGTTATGTGATGGCCTCACCTACTACGGTGTCGTCACCCCTATGGTTTCGAGTGGGGTGGGTGTGATGTCACAGGTTGTGACTAATCTGTCGAAACCATCCCCTTACTCCAACCCTTAACGTAGTAGTATTACTAACGTTAAGATGTATATTAAACCATGTAGGATAATATAACGTTCCCACTCTCAAGTTCCCCACCCGTTTCATCCCCCCCCCGTAATTGCGTCATAGACCAGGTGTTCAGCGAAACCTCCGCCGACGAACCCCAGTAGCGGTTAACAGAAACACGTTACTTTCCACGCGGGGAAGTTTCCCTGGTCACTCGGCCCTGGTCAATTGCCGACAAAGGGATGGAGGTCCAGTTACTATTGTCTTTGTCCGCATGGCGTACTTCTCTCTCCCCCCCCATCTAGGCTCCACCCCCTAATTTGAAAGTTTGAATGAAGCAGATATTATATTTGATTGGCTAAGGGTCACGTGTGAAAAGCGATGTGGGCGGAATGAAAGATAGATTCAAGACATTCGACCGGTAGGCCGAGTCGGAGAGAGTCGATTGGTGAATAGTCTCTGAGTGAGAGAAAGAGAGACATAGAGAGAGAGAGAGAGAGAGAAATTGAGAGAGAGATCTAGAGTGAACACGTCCTTCAATTTATTCATGATTTTATATTGGATTACCTCTTTTGCTGTATCTTTTTCGATTACCTTTGCTTTATTTGAAAGGCCACCAGAGCCCTGTTACGGACTGGTGCCTCTCTGTAAATAAATATTTGATTGTTGTCACACGACACTTGTTGGATTGATCATCGTGACTGGTTTTACGTCTAATTGTTGGTGAGACTGTGTGTGTGGCGGAAACGAAAAATACAAATACGAGTCAACCTTTGGGTCAGCCCTCATACCACTAGCAACAAGCCAGGGATACCCTCAAAGGGGACCTCAACATCTGGGGACCCTTCTCGGGATCTTCAACATCTGGGGTCTCGCTCCGGGATCCTCAACACTTCTAATTTTCTGGAAGGCTGGCGAACTGAGGCAATGTGCTAAGCAAAACAAAAAAAAAAAAACATTCTGAATTTATCTTCCGCCTGGACGAATGTTAGCGCTTACAGGTTTGATTTCAGGGTTTCAGCTTCAGATAACGTAATCCGCGCGCTGTATGAATGCAGACTTTGAGTTCCTCGTCACTGGCCTGGAACGGGATCAAGTACAGGTGAATAAACCCCAAGAGAGGTGGGGTGGGGGGGGAGGTGGGAGGTGGGAGGTCGGAGGGAGTCTATTCAAGAGATAGGAAATGCCTTACGACCTCTAGTGATCGTATTCAATCAGCGAAGCCAGTTTCAGTTAAATCTGCTTTTTTTTATTTTAAATTAAAAATTTAACCGCAATTGTGATGGGAACAAAACAAAAACATTTTTTCAATCCCCTTTCACACACCGCGCACCTCTCTGAGAGTCACAAAACACTGGAACTAATCTTTATTACTGTTTCGGCATTCAACAATTGACAACTCACCGTCTCCTAATAATGTTTTCGAGGTAAAAAAAAATCTTTTAAAATAAACAACATTAAAACAGCAAAATGACAACAAAACAGCGACACTTTATTCTTCATTTTAGGTCGGCATTTTGATTTATCACATCGGGATGCTTCACTGAACGTTACACCGGATTAAGTCTAGTTGGCCTTTACGTCTAGTTCGCCTTTACGTCTAGTTGGCCTTTACGTCTACTTTGCCTTTAAGTTCGTCAAGGAGTGCGGGAAAGGTTATGCTGAAGTAAGCAGCTAAAATAACTGATTGACTGATTTCTAATTACTTGTTTCACTTTGTTTTCTACTCCACCAAAGATACCCTAAGAGTCCACCATACATACACTAAGAGTCCACCATAGATACCCTAAGAGTCCACCATAGATACCCTAAGAGTCCACCATACATACACTAAGAGTCCACCATAGATACCCTAAGAGTCTACCATAGATACACTAAAAGTCCACCATAGATACACTAAAAGTCCACCATAGATACACTGAGTAAGACAATTGTGCTGTTTTAATTATAGAAAAAGTATAACTCAGTAGAAATAGTATATGAACGCGAAACCTCTCGTTGAAATCAGATCCAATGGAATCTGTCGTGTCTGTGTAAAACACAGTTTCGTTGACCTACGAACACATATGAAGTGGAATCTTCTCTGTGAAATAAAGACATGAACATATAGGTGTGTAGGGGCAGGGCTGCCACAATAGGAAGGCAACCCGAACATATGCCAGGAACCCCAACGCTTAAGAGCCCCGTACATTTGGTTAAACGACTTTTCGACCCCGGAAGTTCGACCCCCACCATTTCGACCCCGGAAGTTCGACCCCACCATTTCGACCCCGGAAGTTCGACCCCCACCATTTCGACCCCGGAAGTTCGACCCCCACCATTTCGACCCCGGAAGTTCGACCCCCACCATTTCGACCCCGGAAGTTCGACCCCACCATTTCGACCCCGGAAGTTCGACCCCACCATTTCGACCCCGGAAGTTCGACCCCACCATTTCGACCCCGGAAGTTCGACCCCACCATTTCGAACCCGGAAGTTCGACCCCACCATTTCGAACCCGGAAGTTCGACCCCATCATTTCGACCCCGGAAGTTCGACCCCCACCATTTCGACCCCCACCATTTCGACCCCGGAAGTTTGACCCCCACCATTTCGACCCCGGAAGATCGAGCCCCACCATTTCGACCCCGGAAGTTCGACCCCACCATTTCGACCCCGGAAGTTCGACCCCACCATTTCGACCCCGGAAGTTCGACCCCACCATTTCGACCCCGGATGTTCGACCCCCACCATTTCGACCCCGGAAGTTTGACCCCGCGACACTTCGACCCTGTCAGCTGATTAAAAAAAAAATATGTTTATTAACTTTATCCAACAAGTGTATAATTGCATTATTGCATTGATTTTGCTTAAAATATGTGCTTTAATTGTTTAGAATATGTGGTTTAAAATTTGTTTAAAATATGTTTCTGTTGTTATGTTCTAAGCACTTTTAAAAGTTTTTTATAGACCGACAATATATCTCACATAAACTCATTGACCAACGGTTTGTGTCTACTTTAGCCACAGGCGAAAAATGACATAAGTGACGAATATCCGTGGTGGATGGGTTCAATATAACGTTTACCTGCTGACATCTGTACATTATTTCTTAAATCTGTCTGGCAACACCACACTTGCGTTTTAGCTATAAACCTGACACACGATGAGAGATTGAACAAGCTGTACGTTTATCAGACTTTGGTTATCATCAAAAGACAGAACAATAAAATTTGTTGGGTAAAAAAAAAATTACGTCACATAATTACACTATTTGTGTCCATTGCTAGGACATCACAGACTAAAACACAAATTCTCAACAATAAAAACACACATTTTAAATAAAACATACACACATCTTTAAACAACTATACACATGTTGGACAAAGTTAATACGACTTATTTTAAAACAAAACAAAATATTAATTTAAATAATATTTTTTATCAGTTGAAAGGGCCGAATTGTCCGGGGCCGAAATGTCGCGGGGTCGAAATGTCGCGGGGTCGAAGTGTCGCGGGGCCGAAATGGTGGGGCCGAACTGTCTAGGTTCGAAATGTCCGGAGTCGAAAAATCAGACAGACAGGCTGTGTCGTGACTGATCAAAGAAAAGACTGTTCGGTGAATGAACAGGCAGACAGGATGTGTGGTGAATGAACAGGCAGAAAGGATGTGTAGTGAATGAACAGGCAGACAGGATGTGTGGTGAATGAACAGGCAGACATGCTGTGTGGTAATTTTTTTTTTAATTAGCTGTTCATGCAAAGATTTGTATATCAACTATGTGAAAACAGCGTCAAATGTAAACTATTTATAAAGTACTGATATCCGAATAATGGGTTTGGTTGTTCGAGCGGTGTAGTGCCTTAGACTGTTGACATGAGACTACCGGGATCGATCCACAGCGAGAACCAAGGGAATTTTCCAATGTCCTAGTAAAAGTCACCCAAGTCAACTCAGCTTTAAATAGCTGGGGGGAAGTCAAAGTGGCTGGGCGTTGTGCTGACCACACATTCCTTCTAAATGCCGTGGTTAAATAAACAGATGGATTCTTCACTTCCCCTGCATGATGGCCATTAAGGGCTAAGGAAACTTGAATATTTTCTTTAACTGATATCCAAAATGTGCATTTCACAAGTTTCAAAGTAGGTTAGTGTAAACTGTAAGGGATGGAGGGTCGGCAGATGTGAAGGTAACAAGAAGGGTATCCGGACAAAACCCCCAGCGGAAAATACCCCCACGGACTAAACCCCCAGCGGACAAAACCCCCAGCGGACATAACCCCCACCGGACAAAACCCCCCCAAGCGGACAAAAACTCCAGCGGACAAAACCCCCAGCAGACAAAACCCCCAGCGGACAAAACCCCCAGCGGACAAAACCCCCAGTGGACAAAACCCCCACTAGACCTCTGCCCTATTTTTATTATAAAATCTATTATTTTTGCCCTCATTTTTATTAAAAAATGTAAAATATAATACCTGGATGGAAATACCGTATCTTTATTCTACCTTTCAATTCTCGCGCCAGACACACATTGTATAGCAGACGGTAAAACAAACAGCATAAGAACCACAGTGGTCGAAAGCCAATCCTTTATTTACGTAAAACAGGCTAGAAACATGCCTAATGATAGACTGTGTTGACAGACATGATCTCTTATATCGACAAACTTTTCCCTTAGCCATGGTCAACTTCGTATATATAGAAATATTATTAATATTGACTTATATTCAATCTTAATATTTTGGGGGTTTTGTCCGCTGGGGATTTTGTCCGCTGGGGGTTATGTCCGCTGGGGATTTTGTCCGCTGGGGATTTTGTACGCTGGGGATTTTGTCCGTGGAGGTTTTGTCCGCTGGGGGTTTTGTCCTGCACTCAACAAGAAGCCGTGTACCACAATAGTTGTTTCGCTTGAATATACATTTACACTTAGTGCGCATCGCCAATTTAAACGGATATTTCCGAAAAGCCGCCACACTTGTGTTATTTACGCTTTTGTTCAATATTTAGGTAGTGCAAGCAGTGCAACACTTTTAAAAAATGAAACAAAAACACAAATGGTGGCATGGTTTATTTTTAAAAGTCATCAGAGAATTCGTTAATAGCGATGCGCTGTCTGTATAATATATGCATACGTGTGTCTGTGTGTGTGTGTATTGTGACGTGTTCATCCGACAGGTAAAATGTTTAGTTTTTTTTTTTTGTGTTTAGTTGATGCTCGCTTGTACAAAAATTTAAATTGAATAGAAATGTAAGTGAGAGCAAAGCATGTGTGCCTTAAAAATAAAAATGAAAAAAAAAAATACAAGAATAAGAAGTTCAGGAGGGGATGGTGCGGGGGAAAGGGAGGGGGCGGGGGATAAAAGAGTGATGGCTGACTAATTTTAAAATTTCGAGATTTACACCGAACTCCGAAAATTTAATGAAGGGGTTAGGGGTAATAGAATGTTTGTTTTTGGTTTTTTTTTGGTTTACAAGTCCCCAAAGGGACTTTTTTTTAGTGCCCTTATTTCATACCCACCATAGCGGATGGATACACGGTCATGGAGGCGCCACGGGAAACATATGTAGGTGTCTGGAACTCTCCGGGGGGGGGGGTTTGAACCCGTAACCCACAGCATGATGCATGTCGTGCTGCAGCATTAAGTTCTGCCTACCAAAGAGTGACCCCCCCCCCAGGCCAACTAAAAAAAAAGCAAAAAAATCGAAACCCCACAATGGGGCAGTTTATATGTTTTGTAGCGCCTTTCTTTCATCCCCCCACCACAACCGGTAGTGTGATGGCCATGGACACCACGGACCTTCACCATGCAATGAAACATTTCTTTATGTTCTCACCGGAGATCGAACCCGGGACCCTCAGTGGATCGCTACACCTTAAGACGATCCGTAAAGATTTAAACTCTTTTATTTAGTACTCACATTTGTATAGGTTATTGATGCCGGCGTGTTTGTATATATATATATATATATATATATATATATATATATATATATATATATATATATATATATATACTCCTTAACGGCTTAACCAACCTTTCGTAATATGGGGGCCATAAACAGAGACTTTCAGAGATGTCTGGGGCCCTATGCCTTATGCATAGACTTTCAGAGATGTTTGGGAGGGGGGGGGGCTCTAGTCAGATATTGTTGGGGGGTATTATTAGAATGAAATTTCGAGGCCCTGTCATCCCAGGATTGAAAAGAAGTTAATACTTGAATAACCCCTGTTACAGTGCATGGCCTTATGTGAAGGCCTTTATTTGCTTATCCAATAAAAGTTAACTGTCAATTTATAAAACATGATAAGCTTATAAAATCTTTCTTTTATCGTACATTTTTATTTACAAGTGGGTAGCGAAAACATGTTTTAGCGGCGACAGCCAGTGATATGAGACGGCCATGTTTGTGGGGCGACAACCACTAATTGAGACGGCCATGTTTGTGGGGCGACAACCACTAATTGAGACGGCCATGTTTATGGGGCGACAACCACTAATTGAGACGGCCATGTTTGAGGGGCTGGGAAATGAAGACAGTGCTGCAGCGTATACAATTGGGGGTCATCATTGACGGTATACGCCAGTGATCCACAATCTTTTTCTCGTCGCGGACAGGTCAACGTTTGTTAATTTCACCGGGGGCCGGCTATGTGGGGGTGTGTGTGGGGGGGGGGAGTCGTTGATTATTAATATTTTAGATTGTTTTGATTTACACAATGCCACTGATGATCATCTTCCGGTTAAATTCTCGTCCATGTAAAGTCGTACAATCCCCGAAAGAAATGCACCACAGTAAAAATTAAAAAAAAAAAAGTAATAATTTAATGTTTCCTTGGCGGCCCGGTACCATTTGATATATGGACCGGTACCGGTCCGCAGATCGGGGGTTCGGGGGACCATTGTTGAACACTGTAGGTGGGGCTACTTTGTTCTGTTTGTTGAAGGCGACGCAGAAATTCAGATGACCGACAGACAGTGAGACAGATAAAAAGGTAAAAACAATAACAAACAGATTTGAAAGATAGATAGATAGATAGATAGATAGATAGATAGATAGATAGATAGATAGATAGATAGATAGATAGATAGATAGATAGATAGATAGATAGATAGATAGATAGATAGATGTACAGACAGATAGACAGATGGGCAGGCAGATATGAAATGTACAGTTTTTAATCAAATTCACGCATAATGGGAAATTGTGCACACGACCCTACTGACCTGAAATATTTACATAAATCCCACGATTCCTCAGAATTTGTTGTTGTTGTTGTTGTTTTTAATTTTTACCTTTAAGTTTGTAATTTCCAAATATTTTTTTTTACATCCACAATTCACTTTAATTGTAAAAGATTTCCAGCACTGACCAACATCTTCGGCAGCTCTCTTTCAGAAAAAAAAAACAAAAAAAAAAAACGAACATTGGCTGCTTCTTCCTTCTTTCCTCTATATTCCCCCCAAACTCACATTCCTTCCTTTCTTTCGGACAAGACTTGTTGTCTGTTTTGGTCAAATCTGTCAACAGCCAAAAAAAAAAAAGTAAAAAAAAAATCCGTTATTTCACTTGTCCTCCCCCCCCCCTTTCCCCTCTTCACAACGTGTGCATTTCTTCTTTTTTTTTTTTATAAAACTCCTCTATGCACGTTTCTACAAATGTAGAGGGAGGGAGGAGTAAGAGAGAGAGAGAGAGAGAGAGAGAGGTAGAAGAAGGCCACACTATTTACGACTTTGTGCTTAATGCTTGTTGCGCACACCTGCACACACACTTTTTTTGTTTTGTTTTTTTAAACTTTTCCTTGGAGGAGGAGGGGGGAGGGGCGGTCAAGACGGCGTTCTACTTTCTGCCATTTTTTTAAAAAAGTGGGCGGTGGGGAGGGTGTGGGGTGGGGTGGGGGACGGCAGCTTTAAAAAAAAAATCCGACCTCAAACAAAAAAGTGGGCATGCAGTGACCACAAGACTGGCTGGCTGCCCCAGGGCTGACTACGGTTCCCACCCCTCCCTCCTCCACTACCTTCCCCGAACTGAAATTTTAGGAAGAGTTCTGACAATTGTTAAAAAATAATAACGGTAAGTACCGTTGTAAATATTGTTAGTTTTTTTGTTTGTAGAATTCTACTTTTGTTCAGGGATATACTTGTAGTGGTTGAATAAAATGGTATCGAATACTTTGTAGTGGTTAGAATAAAATGGTATCGAATACTTTGTAGTGGTTGATAACCTCACTGTCTGACTCACATGTGTGACTCACTCAAATATATACCTACCCAATCTCTGACTGACTCATATATTTACCTTCTCAATCACTGACTGAATCACATATATACTTACCCCATCTCTGACTGACCCGAAATATACCTAGCACATCATTGACTGATTCACATATATACCCTAATCAATCACTCACCGACTCCAATTTAAACCTATTCACTCACTGACTGACTCGGCCACTCATTATATCACGTATTTCACACTCTTTTACTTAAGCATACACGAACACACACACACACAAACACAGATATGCACATATTGGGCAAAAAGGGGGGAGACAAATGTCAGGGAGATGTGCCTTGAGAGTCGGGAGCTTTAGGCTAGATGTTCACACATCTTATCAGTCCGATTTGTACCGCAGGGGGGGGCCGCCCTAATCACGGGAGCCTGGGGTTAGGCTGCATCACCTCCCCCTCCCACACACACACACTATAGCCGCTACAGGAAACAGGAGCCCTAAGCGTTACAGGCCCTGCAGTGACGAAGAAGATGACTAAATAAGCACACGAGGTGACACTGTTACCATCGGTTGTTGTCCTGCTGTTGTTCGTCAAACAAAAAAATCGTCCATTCCCGGTCAAATGTTAAAAAGTCCTGCATCCATGTGAAATAGGACAACATTGTTAACCTTTCTACACAATTATACCGATCTTCAAAAAACTCGCAGTGAAGAGGAATCTCTTATGTCCGTCCGTCTGACCCTCGCGCCCCGTTCTATGAAGTACAAACATTGATGTTCACGACAGATGTGGGTGATGTCAAACATCATGTGAGGGTAAATGCGGTAGAAAGGGTGGGGGGGGGGGGGGAATCGGAGTTAAAGCTAGTATTTTTTGTTATTTAACAACACGAACGCCCTTTTCTCCCAACTTCTCCCCCCCCCCGACCCCCTCCAACCACAGCACACACCACCCTGATCAACCCACCCCCGACCAAAAAAAATCATAAAGACACAGAGATTACAATGGTGTGTGTGTGTGATGTGTGTGTGTGTGTGTGTGGTGTGTGTGTGTGTGTGTGTGTGTGTGTTGGTGGACGTGACACTGACTGATGGTCGGAAAGATCAAGGCACACAAATAAACACAAACACACACACACACACACATACTCTCTAGTGCAACATTAAAACATACCAAATAAAAACATCATAACGAACAAGGCAACAGATGTGTGTCAACTGGCAGTGAGATCACCGGCTAAATACACACATTACAATTTTCTTTTTCTTTTTAAATGCCTGTTGTTGTTGTGTTTTTTTGGCTATGTCATACCTGTAGTCAACACTGACAGGTGCCACACATGACCACTGGCCCTGTCTGTAGATTCGCGTTTAGTGGTCATTTTTTCTTTTCCACCTGACCATAATGACTAACCCTCTTTGGTCATTTCACATTCATCTGTCTTTAGACTCTTTACACCTTCTTGTCGATAATTAGTAAGGGAAAAAATAATTTTTAGGAAAAATATAGAATTGTTGAGAAAAAAAAGTATTGATTAGTATATAC
Organism: Bulinus truncatus; assembly: GCA_021962125.1. NCBI lineage: Eukaryota > Metazoa > Mollusca > Gastropoda > Planorbidae > Bulinus > Bulinus truncatus. The sequence goes on from JAGDYQ010000208.1 coordinate 323,119, forward strand.
AGCCGGTACTTAATTTTCTTGTGATAATTTAATTGAAGACACAAGAACTAGCAGGGGAACTTTACTTTTACAATAAGAAATCGCCACGTCAAGTGAGCGGCTATCAATTCTAGCCCGTGACACGTTGTGTACCAATACAGACTAATTTAGACGCAACATTGAAACAAATGGAAATAATGTCATTATGAGATAGCCGAGTGGTTCTCACACTTTTTAAGTTTCGCGATCAAACAGTTAAGAAAAAAACTACGATATAAAGAAAAGAGAATAAAAGTGACACGTTTTGTAACTATATTTCCCCTCTTTAAATTTTTGAGACTATTAGTTTTGAAGCTAACGGAGTAACGGAGTTGTAATTGTGGGCGCATCTATCTTATGATCAGTTCATTATAAATGGAAACTTTTATCGAATTCGCCCAAGACCCACCACCAGCGGGTCGCGACCCAACATTTGAGAACAATTGGCTTTCTGGGCTGATATCTGTCAGATCGTGGGACTGATTGTAGGAAACGTTGGAATCCCAGCGTCTGACAGTTAAATTTGTCTAGAAGGCGGTTTTTTTTGGGAGATGAAACTATGAAAGCTTAAGCCAACGAGGTGCTAGAATAGCGACTGCCGGTATCTGGAAGGGTGGAAGCATTAAAACGATGCTCAAGCAGCCTACTTCTGCTGCGATCTGCTTCAATGTCACGTGTCATGCTGATTAGTATAAATACTAATGGCCAAGGTTGGTGTTTGTGTGTGTGAGAGAAAGAGGGGGGGGGGAAGGGACTGTACTCTTGTGTTTGTCCGATCAATTCAGACAGCCCTGACCTATACAAGAAACAATACCAAACCGATCAATTAGCACGTGGCCCCCCTAGATTCCCTCTGCCCCTTGCCCTTACAAGTGTCCAGGCGAACCCCTACATTTAAAAGCCCTGACACTGCCGCTAAGTTATAAAACCTGCGTGGGTGTATACTACAATATACAAATTGTAATTTATGTAATGAGTAAAGGTCGACAACCTTTGACAGGAATGCTGAACGCCTTGGGCAGTGGCGGATGTCAGGGGAAGGACGGGGGGGGGAAGGGAGGAGAAGATGAAGTTATTTTTTCAAAAATCCTTTTTTTCTCCTTCGACCAGATTTAGCTCAAAATTTGACCTGCTCATATGAAAAAAAAATAAATATTAAAGTCAAATGAAAATCTTGAGCGCGTTATAATTTTGATTTTGTTTTGGGATTCGGATCAAATAAACCTGTCTATCGGAGCTTATTAGTTCGATGTCTACATGTAGAAGGATGGGGTAACTATTGGCGATGACGATCCAATAGCTCTATAAGATAATCTACATCTGGTTTTCTATCTAAGTATTTCTCTAAAATCTGATACTAATAGTATCACGACAAGAACCTTTTGTGTTGGGCCTCAAAATATCGTAAAATTGTCTTCCTAGGGCCCCAAATATCTATAAATATCTTCATAGGGCCCCAAATATCTATACATTTTTGCCTAGTGCCCTAAGAACGGCTCTGCATGTGATTATCATATGTGCAAAGTAGCCATTGGTCAATTTAATTAATGCACAAACACTTTTTATTTTTAGTTCATTAACAGTCAACGTAAAGTACAATAAATAACTCATGTAAACAAATATACGATCATACGATCATGTATAACATGTACCAGTATATATAACATTTATTCGTTGAATGGGTACAACGCTTGTCAAACAGCCACCAGCACTGGTTTAATTGCCGCGAAATTCGTTTCATGGGAACAACATTCGATTAATAACAAATTTTTTTTTAAACAAGATGGGTCTTTGGGGGCGATTTTTGAGCCAGGTCAATAAATGGTTCATTGGGTGCAGTGACTGATTCACCAGGTACAACATAAATACGGGGACAGATTTTGTAGTATTAGATAAATCAGTGGCTAGTTGTTCGTTTTTTTTCCCCACCGCGTGGCTTAGATAAGACATCACCATTTTTATCCCAATACAGATAACAGCGGTCAGACACGGGCGACAGATGTTTTATACTCAGCAATGACGTCACCAGGATCCACAAAAATAATGCTCCATAACCCGGCCCCCACCCCGTTTCCACCTTCTGGTAAAGAGAGTTCAAAACTGGTAACCAGCTGCCCCCAAAATCAGTGCCGAACCTAAGGATTTGGGGGGATCCCCCAGCAGTTTGACATTCGAGACCATGACATGAGATAATGTACTTAATAGTTAAAGTAAAAGAAAACATTTTGGGTGCCCCCTCAAGCTGGGACCCGGGGAGACTTTTGAATTTTGACCCCCCCCCCACCACCACCCTGGGTACACCTCATCCCAACTTGCCGATAGACCAGTTGCAAGCTACTATTTTTGATAGACCAGTGGTAAGGTCCTATTTCTGATAGACCAGTTGCAAGCTCATATTTCTCATGATCTTTGTGAAAACTAAACGAAACCGAGGCGTTTAGTCAGAGATTCACTTTGCCAATCGAGAATTTAAAAAAAAATCCATAATATCATGCAATGGACTGGCAGCTTTGAAATTCCCATTCCAGCTTTTTTTTGGCAATTTCGTGAGAAAAGACAGAAGATGTAAACAAGATGTAATTAAAAATATTAATAAAATAAAAAACGCCCAGTCGCTTTTATTTTTGGTGTGTCGGATATATTTAGGCGTGGGTCAAGGAGAGTAATATTTTACCTGTTATATTAGGTAGGCGTGTGCCTGTGTGTGTGTCTGTGTGTGTGTGTCTGTGCGAGATAGTGAGAGTGTCGTATCATTTTGTTTTGAATAACGGACATTTCCTTAAGATGCGATTGTCGAGGAACGCGGCGCAAGCATAACGAAGGTGTTATGGGACTGAGGGGGGAGGGGGGAGAGGTAAAGTAAGAATATCACCCTGGAGCCTGACACCGGCTTGTGACGTCGTTGGAATTGGACGACGTTCGGGTGAGTGCGTATGTGTGTGTTTGGTGGTGGGGGTTGGGGTGGGGTGGGGGGTGTATTATATTCAAAGGCTGTTTCCCAGCAGGCAATGTATCACTCCCATCTCGCGCTTTATCAAATGCATCTGGCTCGTGCCTGGGGGTGGTGAGAAGAAGAGGGAAGAGGGTGGGGACAGGTTATCTCACCGCAGAATCAAAGATCACTTATAGTTTTAGGGTAGACCAACAGCCTGCTCCCGGGGTGGCTCAACATCCCCATAGGGTAAACAACAACAACAACAACAACAATAGCAACAATAATCTATGCATATAGAAGTATTATTGTTTTGTTACTGTGTGCTTTTATGTGATCAGATTTATTTCCGAGAAAACGGCAGCGATATTTTAGAAATCACACCAGGTGCACCAGTGCAATGCGAATATAGCTGGAAACAATACGGGGATCATCCTTGAATACATAATCGTCTAACCCGTATGTCTCCCTCAGGTAGTTTTCATATCGTGCGGTGTAATGCGTTGTAACACCGTGTCTCCCTCTCGCAGGTGATTTTCATATCGTGAGGTGTATGCGTTTTATTTCATACATTTCTTTGTTATTTCTGTTCATATCGTATTCTGTTCATGGCAATAAAGGCCACATGTTCTTTTCTATTGTAGTATTTCGTGTATATCTTTTTTATCCCTTCTGTCGGATTTCGTTCAGCCAGCTTCAGCAGGCTTTTTTCCACCAGTTCGATAATATCATTTGGTGCGCTTATCTCTGACATTAGCTGTGGGTGGACCAGGGGACGGGAGAGGGGTGACTGAAGATTGGTATTTTCGAATCCCCTGGTTCACCTTAGGTTTAACTCGGAACAATTTTACGAGCCTCAAATGTTTTACGGTCGGTCGCGAAACCAAAACTGTCACGGATACTCGAGCGGTAGGGCGTTCGGCTGTCGGTCTGAGTGTCCCGGGATCTGATCCTAGGATACTTCAGGTGCCCGCAACATCTCCCGTACTGCCTCTATGGCCATTGCACTATCGACTATGGTGGGTGGATGAAAGAGGTGCACCATAAAACGGTCCCGCTATTGGTTGTAAAAGATCTAAGAGATTTCACCTCATCCATAGGGACTTCACCTAAACACACCAAAAGTTAGTCATAGACACTAGCCAGTGGCGTAGCGAGGGGTGGGCAAGGGGGGTATCATTCCCCGGGCGCTACTCACAAAGGGGTGCCAAATGTTATATTTAACGTATAATATTATTTGGTTTTCGAATGAAGAGGAGGGGGGGCGCTAAGAAGGTATTGTGCCCAGGGCGCGAGTTAAGCTCTCTACGCCAATGTCGGTAGCGAAGCGTAAAAGTTTGAGATCCACAAATCTTTGCCACGACATATTCATGGGCTTGGTGATTATATTCGTATCAGTTAACACTTGAAGAAAGATCATCGTTTGCGCCCACTGCCGCCCACAGTGTGACTTTACCTGCGCATGCGCGTCTTGGTGTGTCCTCACACAGAGAAGACCCATTCTATTCATGGAATGTCTAATTTAGGCTACTGCCCACTGATCCCTCAGACAAAAGGTACCACCCTAGTATGAATTCTATCTACCTACCTACCAAACAACTTACCTAACAACCTACCTATCAACTTGTTTATCTATCCATCCATCCATCTATGATTCTAGGTGATACATGTGAGGTCTATGTGAGGTCCAATAACGGAAAATGTGATATAATCATTAGTAATTATAATGTTTTAAAATGTTTATAGTTTTACCAGCCAATCAGATTCAGAAACAAAAAAAAAAACTGTACAAAAAATAAATAAATAAATAAATCAAATACATAAAGAATGTGCCTCTTGTACTCAAATCTTAAAAGTTCAAGATGCTTTTAATGAGACTAAAATAGCTGAGACGACTTTTTACAACATGTGCTGGACCACCCAAGTTACTCAAGGGATTGGCGAAGGACGGAGCTAGTTTGTGGGGAAGCTAATAGTTTGGGGGTGGGGTGGGGGGAGGGTTAAAAAACTCCTATTTACATTGACGCAGCGATGCAATTCACTCTGGCGCTCTCCGTAGCAGGGCCGTCAAGTGATGGAGTTCGGCATTGTGTATGTGTGTGTGGGGGGGGAAGGGGGGAGGGGGGTGCAACGGCACCGATGTCAATTTAGGTAATTGTGTGTGTGTCAACTCGAAGTCATATGTCAATTAGATGTCGGTGTGGCCGCATCCAATGTTGAACCAAGTATGTATGAGTCAGGGTGGCCCGCACACACACACACACACACACTACATGATGTTGAGAGTTAATATATCTTGGCACTGACAGCCAGCGGGCAATTGTTGATTTCTTTTGTCTGTTTTGTTCAATGTCCGTTTGGACATTTCAAGTAAAAAAATTCATCAATGAGAAATGGACACGTTACTCAGACTAAATGAATTCATTTAACATTATATATAAATATATAACTGAATGTGAAATTTATTTTTTTTGGATGGCTTGCCTGATTGTCTTCGTCTGTTGTTTTTTTTTCATACATTTTTTTAGCCGACCCTTTTATTTGAACTACATTTTGACACATTTGATATATATGTCTTGTTTTGAGTTAACAAACGAATTGAGAGCCCTGGAATGTTATGACTGTTTGTCTCTTTAAATGATTGTTGTGTAAACATCTTTGTAAATGATGGGAATGGTTGGTTATCCAGCTCAGGGCTATTATGTGGCTGCAAGGGGAATTAATGTTTATTTAAATTTAACTTTATGAACGTCTCATCCCATCCCCAAATAGCATCGCTGCCTTGACTATCATTCTATTTATAGAATAAATATGGCAGCGAGTCACACCCCACTCCCCTGACCCGTATGTCAATTTATAAAGACTAGGTAGACCTGCATTTTTTTTTGCATTGGATTTTTTCTCTTCTTTGGTCCCAATACATACTGCTGCAGAACTTTCCAGGCCCCATTAGCTGTTGCTACAGAACTTTCCAGGCCCCATTAGCTGTTGCTACAGAACTTTCCAGGCCCCATTAGCTGTTGCTACAGAACTTTCCAGGCCCCATTAGCTGTTGCTACAGAACTTTCCAGGCCCCATTAGCTGTTGCTACAGAACTTTCCTGGCCCCATTAGCTGTTGCTACATAACTTTCCTGGCCCCATTAGCTGTTGCTACATAACTTTCCTGGCCCAATTAACTGTTGCTACAGAACTTTCCAGGCCCCATTAGCTGTTGCTACAGAACTTTCCAGCCCCATTAGCTGTTGCTACAGAACTTTCCAGGCCCCATTAGCTGTTGCTACAGAACTTTCCAGGCCCCATTAGCTGTTGCTACATAACTTTCCTGGCCCCATTAGCTGCTGCTACATAACTTTCCAGGCCCCATTAGCTGTTGCTACATAACTTTCCTGGCCTCATTAGCTGCTGCTACATAACTTTCCAGGCCCCATTAGCTGCTGCTACATAATTTTCCAGGCCCCATTAGCTGCTGCTACATAATTTTCCAGGCCCCATTAGCTGCTGCTACATAACTTTCCAGGCCCCATTAGTTGTTGCTACATAATTTCCCAGGCCCCATTAGCTGTTGCTACATAATTTTCCAGGCCCCATTAGTTGTTGCTACATAATTTCCCAGGCCCCATTAGCTGTTGATACATAACTTTTCTGGCCCCCATTAGCTGCTGCTAAATAACTTTCCTGGACCAATTAGTAAATGCCATTAACTTTCCTGGCCCCATTGCAAGTGTTACATAACTTTACCAGCCCCGTTAGATACTGCTACATAACTTTACCAGCCCCGTTAGATACTGCTACATAACTTTTCCAGCCTCCGTTAGCTAGTGCTAACTGAATGTATTCCGTCAACATTCTTACCACTGTTATGATCAGGAGTTAAATATTTCCTTTCGTTAAACAAAAGGCTCTGACACCTTAAAGGAACAAATAAAAAATAATCTGATATAACAACAACACAGCTGTATTCAGTAATGTAGCGACAGTGCGCACGCATGCAGCAGCGGCGTCCTATCATATTACGGTTATAGATCCAACAGCACAAAAGACGTCAGTTATTCCTGGATCGCTTTGTCATCTTGGGATACATTTCAATGATTTATTGTGTAAGATATGCAGTGGAATCTGCCGAGTCCCACCAGTTTAGAATACATTTGCAAGTTGAAGGGCAAAAAAAAGAAATGGTGGAGGTTTGTGTGGAGTGGAGGGGGGGGGGGTAGGTGGGTAACCGTCTGTGCAAATCTGTAATCATTTAATTGTCTCACCCTGCCTGCCGCGGTTCCCTCCCCCCCCCCCCCGGGACTCTGAGTTATGTGCCCTTGACGCCAAGTTAAGTCCCATATACGCATATATTCCATTGACACCAAGGGGAAAATAATACAGTTCATAAAAAAGAGTTCATCTCGACTTGATGTCACTGTGTGTCACGTGGGGGGTTGAGATAAATACAGACAAACATTATAGAAAAAAACGAAAAAAAACAAACAAAAATAGCACCTGATCTCTTAATTGGAATGTTGTGGGTGTGGCCAGTGATAACAGGCACAAAAATAAAAAAAAATAAAATCATGCAGGGAAAAAACATTAAGATTCAACGGGCTTTTATTGAAACATATTAATTACAGTAATTACTTAATAACAGGGCCGTTCTCATGCCTAGGACCCCCCCCCCCTTTTTTTTTTCTTATTTGAATTACGTCACAAACAATCTCACCACCCAGTGTTTATTTGTTACAATATTCTTCTCACACTGAGCCAGTGATGACGTTTAGTCTGTCTGCTGCCACTTGTCGTCTGCTTATTTTATTTTTTCAAAGCTCATTGTGCTCACACAGCTGTTTCATGTATACAAGTTGACATACCAATCTATCTATCTATCTATCTATCTATCTATCTATCTATCTATCTATCTATCTATCTATCTATCTATCTATCTATCTATCTATCTATCTATCTATCTATCTATCTATCTATCTATCTATCTATCTATCTATCTATCTATCTATCTATCTAACTATATTACATGTTTTTGTATTTGACTATCTTGTCCTTAAAGTGGAACATATTTCACAAATCTTGGTTTGTTTTTTCTTTTCCTAATATTTCTTTACACCCACCAGAGAGCGCCTCCTCCCCCCCCCCCTTCCCTCTTACCCCGACCACAATGTCACGTGGTTACTTACAAAGTTACAATATAGTGCTGGCAAGTGAAACTGGTCAACAGACACTGAGACAGTTTAATTAGCGAGACAAGAAAATTTCTAGCAGCGGTGATAAAAGATAGGGCTAACTGACGTAATCCTCTTCCCCCCCCCCCCCGCCCCCGCCACTTCCATGCATGGAACCAAAATAACGACCTACACCGGACGCACAAACACACTGCACTGACATATTATGTCACACATTGCACAGACATATGTCATAGACCTAATTACGACCTACACCGGAGACACAAACACATTGAACTGACATAGCATACGTCATACGCTAAACATATGTTGATATGTTTATATGGGTGTGTGGTGATTGTGTGTGGGTGTGGTGACTATATGTGATTGTGGTGACTGTATTGTTTCGATTTACGATGTCACGAAGGAAATAAATGAAAAGGAAATAATTGAAATGTTTCTTGTGCGGCCCAGAACATTTAACCCACGGACCGGTACGTCGCGTGGTCCCGGTCACCTTATCTCCGTGCGTCCCACGGCCATTACGCGAGAAGGGCCACCATAAAGCCGTCCAATTTCTGGTCCCTGAAAATTTCGGAACCCATTTGACTAAGAGAGACAGGAACAATAATAATAAAAGTGCTTTTTTTAGGGGGCCATTCCGAACAGGGGGAAGAGGATTACGTCAGTTAACCCTATCTTTATCTGCTGCTAAAAATAACTGTCTCACTAATTGTGTGGTCGAATTAAGAGGAAATAAGAAAATATTAGGAAAAGAAAAAACAAACCAAAGATTTGTCAAGCCATATTTTTTAAGGACAAGGTCAAATACAAAAACATCGCCAACTATTAGATAGATAGATAGATAGATAGATAGATAGATAAATAGATAGATAGATAGATAGATAGATAGATAGATAGATAGATAGATAGATAGATAGATAGATAGATAGATAGATAGATAGATAGATAGATAGACTCAAGGTAGACTAAGATAGATAGATAGACGGTAATGTCAACATGTACAGATGAAACCGCAGCGGAAGCACAATGAAAACTTTGAAAAAATAAAAATAAGCAGACGACAAAAAGTAAACAGATTTTTCTTTTTTTTTAGGCTAACGTCATCATAACTCAGTGTAACAAAAACACTGAATTGGTCATGAAAGATTGTTTGTGACGCGACTAGAATAAGGAGAAAAAAGGGGAAGGAGTTTTTTTAACAAAAGTAAGGCCCTGACATTATGAAATTACTGTAATTAATATGTTTTTCAATAAAAAGCCCCGTTTAATTTTTCCTAAATAATTTATTTTTTTTATTTTTATTTATATTTATCACTATTTTTTATTTACAACATTCAATTCCCCCTCGGGTGCTACGGTTTTTTCGTTTTTTCCTATATTGTTTGTCTGAGGTATCTCAACCCCCCACGTGATTCACACAGTGATTTATCAAGTCGAGATGAGCTGCAGCCTCAGGACCGCCCTTCCCGCCCGTCGGCCCAACGGTCTGTAAACGTATATGAGACTTAACTTGGCGTCAAGGGCACATAACTCAGAGTCCCAGAGGAGGGAACCTGCGGCAGGCAGGGAGGAATATAGTGTGATTACAGATTTTGCACATGACTTTACCACTACCCCCCCTTTCCACTACCCAAACTTCCGCCATTTCTTTTTTGCCCTTCAGCTTGCAAATGCATTCTAAACTGGTGGGACTCGGCAGATTCCCCCGCATATCTTACACAATAAATCATTGAAAAGTATCCTAAGGTGACAAAGCATGACGTCTTTTGCTGTTGGATCTACTAACCGTAATATGATAGGACGCCGCTTAACCATGCGTGCGCACCTGTCACTGATGGACTAATGCAGCTATTGTTGTATTTTTCTCAGGATTATTTTTTATTTGTTGCCTTTAAGGTGTCAAACCATTTGTTTAACGAAAAGGAAATATTTAACTCCTGATCACTAACAGTGGGACGTAAGAGTCAAGTACAGCGCTAGCTAACGAGATGGCTGAAAAAGTATATGTAGTAGTAAAAAAAAGGGCTGGCATAAAGTTATGTAACAAAATTCCCCCCCCCCCGTAAAATTATGTAACACTTACAATGGAGCCAAGAGAGAAAAGAAAAAAAATTGGTCAAGGAGAAATTGAGCTAGCAACAGCTAATAAGGGTAAGCGAAAGTTAGCGTATCAACAACTAATGAGACCAGCAAATATCTTTAGCAAAAAAAATGGGACCTGGAAAAAACAGCAACAACTAATAAGGCCTGAAGTATGTAGCAACAATAAAATGGGGGCGCAGGAGAAGAAACAAAGCATAAGAATAAATAGCAACGGCTAATGGAGCCTGGAAAAGGAAAATTATCAGCTGGCAGCTGGAAAATAAATCTGTAAGGCGCAGCAGCTAATGAAGCCAGGAAAAATTATGTAGCGCAACAGCTAATGGGGCCTGGAAAACCACGCAGCAGCAGTTAGCGTGACCAGAAAAGTTATGTAACAACAACTAAAAAGCCTGGAAAAAGTTCTGTACCCCCCCCCACCTAATGGGACGCAAGAGAAATTCTGTAGTATTGGCCCAACAGCTAAAAAATGGAGAGGGCTATAACAACAAAATTGGGCCAGAAAAGGTATGCAACAACAATGAAGACCGTGGCGGCAACAGAATGGGCCCCGTATTTTCTGTAAGATCAACTAACAGAAGACTGGCAAGCTAATGAAGAGACGCAAAAAAGAAAGAAAGTTCTGCTAAAAACAGCTCGAAAAGACAGGAAAGATTCTGTAACAACAAAAAAACAACTGCCAAGTTCTGTAACAACAAACTGGGGCCTGGAGAGTTCATGCAGCATTATGTATTGGGACTGAAAGAAAATTCAATGCAAAAATATGCAGTAACTACACTATATAAATTGACATTCCGCAATGACTGCCCCTTTTTTGCCATATTTATTCAAAATAGAATGATAGTCAAGGCAGCAGCCCCGAGGATAGTATTGACGAACTAAATTTAAATAAACGCACGAATAACCAACCGAACCCCCAAAGATGTTTAACAACAATCATTTTAAGAGACGGAAAAGAGTCATAACATTCGGGGCTCTGATTCGTTTGTTAACTCAAGGCAAGAGACATATATATCAAATGTTATCAAAAATATACGGATTCCAAATGAAAGGGTCGGCTAAAAATGTATGAAAAAACGAGCCATCCAAAAAATAGATTTCACATTCAATTGCATATTTATATATAATGTTAAATGTTTTTTTAAGTGTAACGTGTCCATTTCTCATTGATGAAGGCTTTTACTTGAAAGATTCAAACGGACATTGAGCAAGACAGAACCAAAAGAAATCAACGATTGCAAGCTTCACTTCCGTTTCAAGATATATTAACTCTCAACATCATGTAATGTGTGTGTGCCCCCCCCCCCCCCCACCCTGATTCATACATACTTGGTTCAACGTGGATGCGGCCACACCGACCTCAAAAAAAATGACTTCCAGTTGTTACGCACAGGATTACCTAAATTACCCCCGTTGGCTTCCCCCGCGCAAAACACAATGAAAATAAATCGCTGACGGCACTAATACGGAAAGCGCCAGAGGGTAAAGCAATCGCTAGGTCAATGCTTTAAGGAGTGCCCTCCCCCGCTGCCCCAGGCTATTAGAAAAAAAAAGGCTCGCCCACGGTGGCAGGTTGGTCCAACACATGTTGTTAAAAAAGTCGTCTCAAATATTTTAGTCTTCATTTAAGCATCTTGAACTTTTAAGATTTAATTGCAAGCGAAAATCCTTGTGTATTTGTGAAATTTATTTATTTATTTTTTGTACAGGGGTTTTTTTGTTTCCGCATCTGATTGGCTGGTAAAGCTATAAAAATTTAAAACATTATAATTACTAATGATTACTATCACGTATGTGAACTCGCATAGACCTCATAAATCACCTAAAATTATAAAAAATGGATGGATAGATAAACGAATAGATAGGTAATTTATTAGATAAAAAAGTTGGAAAACAAATAGATAGAATTCATACTAAAGGTACTATTTGTCTGAGTATCAGTAGGTAGTAAACTTGATTAAACATTCCATGAGTAAAATGGAAAAAATAGTTGCACATGCACTTTGATAATGTAAAAGGCAGTGGCACACGCAAACGTGGTCTTTTCTTCGAAGTGTTAACTGGCGAATATATCACCAGACATGAGTATATTAAAATTGACGAAAAATTTGTGGATTAAAACTTTTACGCTTCGCACCGACATTCGCGTAGAGAGTTTAACTCGCGCCCCGGGCAACGTCATCCTTAGCGCCCCCCCTCTTCATTCGAAAACCAAATAATATTATACGTTAAATATAGCATTTGGAACCCCCTTTAGAGTAGCGCCTTGGGAATCTTACCCCTTGCACACCCCTCGCTACGCCAGCTATTTCTATGATTAACTTTGGTGTGTTTAGGAAGTCCCTATGGATGAGGTGAAATCTCTTAGATCTTTTACGACCAATAGCGGGAGCGTTTTATGGTGCACCTCTTTCATCCACCCACCATAGTCGATAGTGCAATGGCCCTAGAGGCAGTACGGGAGATGTTGCGGGGCACCTGAAGTATCCTAGGATCAGATCCCGGGACACTCAGACCGACAGCCGAACGCCCTACCGCTCGAGTATCCGCTGACAGCTTTCTTGGTACCGCGACCGACCGTAAAACATTTGAGGATATAAAAATTGTTCCGAGTTGAAACGCCTAAGGTGAACCAGGGGATTCGAAAAATACCAATCATCAGTCACCCCTCTCCCGTCCCCTGGTCCACCCACAGCCCCAATGTCAGAGGTAAGCGCACCAAATGATATTATCGAACTGGTGAAAAAAGCCTGCTGAAGCTGGCTGAACGAAATCCGACAGAAGGGATAAAAAGATATACACGAAATACTACAATAGAAAAGGACATGTGGCCTTTGACATGCCATGAACTGCGATATGAATAGAAATAACATGGAAATGTATAGTAAAACGCATACACCTCACGATAGAAAATCACCTGCGAGAGGGAGACACGGTGTTACAACGCATTACACCGCACGATATGAAAACTACCTGAGGGAGACATATCGGGTTAGACGATTATGTATTCAAGGATGATCCCCGTATTGTTTCCAGCTATATTCGCATTGCACTGGTGCACCTAGTGTGATTTCTAAAATATCGTTGCCGTTTTCTCGGAAATAAATCTGATCACATAAAAGCACACAGTAACAAAACAATAATACTTCTATATGCATAGATTATTGTTGCTATTGTTGTTGTTGTTGTTGTTGTTTTACCTATGGGGATGTTGAGGCACCCCCGGGAGCAGGCTGTTGGTCTACCCTAAAACTATAAGTGATCTTTGATTCTGGTGGTGAGATAACCTGTCCCCACCCTCTTCCCCTCTTCTCACCACCCCCAGGCACGAGCCAGATGCATTTGATAAAGCGCGAGATGGGAGTGATACATTGCCTGCTGGGAAACAGCCTTTGAGCTTATAATACACCCCCACCCCACCCCAACCCCCACCACCAAACACACACATACGCACTCACCCGACCGTCGTCCAATTCCAACGACGTCACAAGCCGGTGTCAGGCTCCAGGGTGATATTCTTACTAATTACCTCCCCCCCTCCCCCCTCAGTCCCATAACACCTTCGTTATGCTTGCGCCGCGTTCCTCGACAATCGCATCTTAAGGAAATGTCCGTTATTCAAAACAAAATGATACGACACTCTCACTATCTCGCACAGACACACACACACAGACACACACACAGGCACACGCCTACCTAATATAACAGGTAAAATATTACCTCCTTGACCCACGCCTAAATATATCCGACACACCAAAATAAAAGCGACTGGGCGTTTTTTATTTTATTAATATTTTTAATTACATCTTGTTTACATCTTCTGTCTTTTCTCACGAAATTGCCAAAAAAAGCTGGAATGGGAATTTGCTGCCAGTCCATTGCATGATATTATGGATTTTTTTTTAAATTCTCGATTGGCAAAGTGAATCTCTGACTAAAACGCCTCGGTTTCGTTTAGTTTTCACAAAGATCATGAGAAATATGAGCTTGCAACTGGTCTATCAGAAATAGGACCTTACCACTGGTCTATCAAAAATAGTAGCTTGCAACTGGTCTATCGGCAAGTTGGGATGAGGTGTACCCAGGGTGGTGGGGGGGGTCAAAATTCAAAAGTCTTCCCGGGTCCCAGCTTGATGGGGGCACCCCAAAAATGTTTTTACTTTAACTATTAAGTACATTATCTCATGTCATGGTCTCGAATGTCAAACTGCTGGGGGATCCCCCCAATCCTTAGGTTCGGCACTGATTTTGGGGGCAGCTGGTTACCAGTTTTGAACTCTCTTTACCAGAAGGTGGAAACGGGGTGGGGGCCGGGTTATGGAGCATTATTTTTGTGGATCCTGGTGACGTCATTGCTGAGTATAAAACATCTGTCGCCCGTGTCTGACTGCTGTTATCTGTATTGGGATAAAAATGGTGATGTCTTATCTAAGCCACGCGGTGGGGAAAAAAAACAGAACAACTAGCCACTGATTTATCTAATACTACAAAATCTGTCCCCGTATTTATGTTGTACCTGGTGAATCAGTCACTGCACCCAATGAACCATTTATTGACCTGGCTCAAAAATCGCCCCCAAAGACCCATCTTTGTTTAAAAAAAAATTTGTTATTAATCGAATGTTGTTCCCATGAAACGAATTTCGCTGGCAATTAAACCAGTGCTGGTGGCTGTTTGAATGCGTTGTACCCATTCAACGAATAAATGTTATATATACTGGTACATGTTATACATGATCGTATGATCGTATATTTGTTTACATGAGTTATTTATTGTACTTTACGTTGACTGTTAATGAACTAAAAATAAAAAGTGTTTGTGCATTAATTAAATTGACCAATGGCTACTTTGCACATATGATAATCACATGCAGAGCCGTTCTTAGGGCACTAGGCAAAAATGTATAGATATTTGGGGCCCTATGAAGATATTTATAGATATTTGGGGCCCTAGGAAGACAATTTTACGATATTTTGAGGCCCAACACAAAAGGTTCTTGTCGTGATACTATTAGTATCAGATTTTAGAGAAATACTTAGATAGAAAACCAGATGTAGATTATCTTATAGAGCTATTGGATCGTCATCGCCAATAGTTACCCCATCCTTCTACATGTAGACATCGAACTAATAAGCTCCGATAGACAGGTTTATTTGATCCGAATCCCAAAACAAAATCAAAATTATAACGCGCTCAAGATTTTCATTTGACTTTAATATTTATTTTTTTTTCATATGAGCAGGTCAAATTTTGAGCTAAATCTGGTCGAAGGAGAAAAAAAGGATTTTTGAAAAATAACTTCATCTTCTCCTCCCTTCCCCCCCCCCGTCCTTCCCCTGACATCCGCCACTGCCCAAGGCGTTCAGCATTCCTGTCAAAGGTTGTCGACCTTTACTCATTACATAAATTACAATTTGTATATTGTAGTATACACCCACGCAGGTTTTATAACTTAGCGGCAGTGTCAGGGCTTTTAAATGTAGGGGTTCGCCTGGACACTTGTAAGGGCAAGGGGCAGAGGGAATCTAGGGGGGCCACGTGCTAATTGATCGGTTTGGTATTGTTTCTTGTATAGGTCAGGGCTGTCTGAATTGATCGGACAAACACAAGAGTACAGTCCCTTCCCCCCCCCCCTCTTTCTCTCACACACACAAACACCAACCTTGGCCATTAGTATTTATACTAATCAGCATGACACGTGACATTGAAGCAGATCGCAGCAGAAGTAGGCTGCTTGAGCATCGTTTTAATGCTTCCACCCTTCCAGATACCGGCAGTCGCTATTCTAGCACCTCGTTGGCTTAAGCTTTCATAGTTTCATCTCCCAAAAAAAAAACCGCCTTCTAGACAAATTTAACTGTCAGACGCTGGGATTCCAACGTTTCCTACAATCAGTCCCACGATCTGACAGATATCAGCCCAGAAAGCCAATTGTTCTCAAAATGTTGGGTCGCGACCCGCTGGTGGTGGGTCTTGGGCGAATTCGATAAAAGTTTCCATTTATAATGAACTGATCATAAGATAGATGCGCCCACAATTACAACTCCGTTACTCCGTTAGCTTCAAAACTAATAGTCTCAAAAATTTAAAGAGGGGAAATATAGTTACAAAACGTGTCACTTTTATTCTCTTTTCTTTATATCGTAGTTTTTTTCTTAACTGTTTGATCGCGAAACTTAAAAAGTGTGAGAACCACTCGGCTATCTCATAATGACATTATTTCCATTTGTTTCAATGTTGCGTCTAAATTAGTCTGTATTGGTACACAACGTGTCACGGGCTAGAATTGATAGCCGCTCACTTGACGTGGCGATTTCTTATTGTAAAAGTAAAGTTCCCTTAGTTCTTGTGTCTTCAATTAAATTATCACAAGAAAATTAAGTACCGGCTGTATATACTAATCAATACTTTTTTTTTCTCAACAATTCTATATTTTTCCTAAAAAATTATTTTTTCCCTTACTAATTATCGACAAGAAGGTGTAAAGAGTCTAAAGACAGATGAATGTGAAATGACCAAAGAGGGTTAGTCTTATGGTCAGGTGGAAAGAAAAAATGACCACTAAACGCGAATCTACAGACAGGGCCAGTGGTCATGTGTGGTACCTGTCAGTGTTGACTACAGGTATGACATAGTTAAAAACACAACAACAACAGGCATTTAAAAAGAAAATTGTAATGTGTGTATTTGGCCGGTGATCTCACTGCCAGTTGACACACATCTGTTGCCTTGTTCGTTATGATGTTTTTATTTGGTATGTTTTAATGTTGCACTAGAGAGTATGTGTGTGTGTGTGTGTGTTTGTGTTTATTTGTGTACCTTGATCTTTCCGACCATCAGTCAGTGTCACGTCCACCAACACACACACACACACCACACACACACCACACACACACCACACACACATCACACACACACACCATTGTAATCTCTGTGTCTTTATGATTTTTTTTGGTCGGGGGTGGGTTGATCAGGGTGGTGTGTGCTGTGGTTGGAGGGGGTCGGGGGGGGGGAGAAGTTGGGAGAAAAGGGCGTTCGTGTTGTTAAATAACAAAAAATACTAGCTTTAACTCCGATTCCCCCCCCCCCCACCCTTTCTACCGCATTTACCCCTCACATGATGTTTGACATCACCCACATCTGTCGTGAACATCAATGTTTGTACTTCATAGAACGGGGCGCGAGGGTCAGACGGACGGACATAAGATTCCTCTCACTGCGAGTTTTTTGAAGATGGTATAATTGTGTAGAAAGGTTAACAATGTTGTCCTATTTCACATGGATGCAGGACTTTTTAACATTTGACCGGGAATGGACGATTTTTTTGTTTGACGAACAACAGCAGGACAACAACCGATGGTAACAGTGTCACCTCGTGTGCTTATTTAGTCATCTTCTTCGTCACTGCAGGGCCTGTAACGCTTAGGGCTCCTGTTTCCTGTAGCGGCTATAGTGTGTGTGTGTGGGAGGGGGAGGTGATGCAGCCTAACCCCAGGCTCCCGTGATTTAGGGCGGCCCCCCCCGCGGTACAATCGGACTGATAAGATAAACATCTAGCCTAAAGCTCTGACTCTAAGGCACATCTCCCTGGACATTTGCCCCCCCCCTTTTTGCCCAATATGTGCATATCTGTGTTTGTGTGTGTGTGTGTTCGTGTATGCTTAAGTAAAAGAGTGTGAAATACGTGATATAATGAGTGGCCGAGTCAGTCAGTGAGTGAATAGGTTTAAATTGAGTCGGTGAGTGATTGATTAGGTATATATGTGAATCAGTCAATGATGTGCTAGGTATATTTCGGGGTCAGTCAGAGATGGGGTAAGTATATATGTGATTCAGTCAGTGATTGAGAAGGTAAATATATGAGTCAGTCAGAGATTGGGTAGGTATATATTTGAGTGAGTCACACATGTGAGTCAGACAGTGAGGTTATCAACCACTACAAAGTATTCGATACCATTTTATTCAACCACTACAAAGTATTCGATACCATTTTATTCAACCACTACAAGTATATCCCTGAACAAAAGTAGAATTTTACAAACAAAAAAAACTAACAATATTTACAACGGTACTTACCGTTATTATTTTAACAATTGTCAGAACTCTTCCTAAAATTTCAGTTCGGGGAAGGTAGTGGAGGGAGGGAGGGGTGGGTCGTAGTCAGCCCTGGGGCAGCCAGCCAGTCTTGTGGTCACTGCATGCCCACTTTTTGTTTGAGGTCGGATTTTTTTTAAAGCTGCCGTCCCCCACCCCACCCCCACCCCCTCCCCACCGCCCACTTTTTTAAAAAAATGGCAGAAAGTAGAACGCCGTCTTGACCGCCCCTCCCCCCCCTCCTCCAAGGAAAAGTTTAAAAAACAAAACAAAAAAAGTGTGTGTGCAGGTGTGCGCAACAAGCATTAAGCACAAAGTCAACAGTGTGGCCTTCTTCTACCTCTCTCTCTCTCTCTCTCTCTCTCTCTTACTCCCTCCCTCCCTCTACATTTGTAGAAACGTGCATAGAGGAGTTTTATAAAAAAAAAAAAGAAGAAATGCACACGTTGTGAAGAGGGGAAAGGGGGGGGGGAGGACAAGTGAAATAACGGATTTTTTTTTTACTTTTTTTTTTTTGGCTGTTGACAGATTTGACCAAAACAGACAACAAGTCTTGTCCGAAAGAAAGGAAGGAATGTGAGTTTGGGGGGAATATAGAGGAAAGAAGGAAGAAGCAGCCAATGTTCGTTTTTTTTTTTTGTTTTTTTTTTCTGAAAGAGAGCTGCCGAAGATGTTGGTCAGTGCTGGAAATCTTTTACAATTAAAGTGAATTGTGGATGTAAAAAAAAATATTTGGAAATTACAAACTTAAAGGTAAAAATTAAAAACAACAACAACAACAACAAATTCTGAGGAATCGTGGGATTTATGTAAATATTTCAGGTCAGTAGGGTCGTGTGCACAATTTTAATTATGCGTGAATTTGATTAAAAACTGTACATTTCATATCTGCCTGCCCATCTGTCTATCTGTCTGTACATCTATCTATCTATCTATCTATCTATCTATCTATCTATCTATCTATCTATCTATCTATCTATCTATCTATCTATCTATCTATCTATCTATCTATCTATCTATCTATCTTTCAAATCTGTTTGTTATTGTTTTTACCTTTTTATCTGTCTCACTGTCTGTCGGTCATCTGAATTTCTGCGTCGCCTTCAACAAACAGAACAAAGTAGCCCCACCTACAGTGTTCAACAATGGTCCCCCGAACCCCCGATCTGCGGACCGGTACCGGTCCATATATCAAATGGTACCGGGCCGCCAAGGAAACATTAAATTATTACTTTTTTTTTTTTAATTTTTACTGTGGTGCATTTCTTTCGGGGATTGTACGACTTTACATGGACGAGAATTTAACCGGAAGATGATCATCAGTGGCATTGTGTAAATCAAAACAATCTAAAATATTAATAATCAACGACCTCCCCCCCCACACACACCCCCACATAGCCGGCCCCCGGTGAAATTAACAAACGTTGACCTGTCCGCGACGAGAAAAAGATTGTGGATCACTGGCGTATACCGTCAATGATGACCCCCAATTGTATACGCTGCAGCACTGTCTTCATTTCCCAGCCCCTCAAACATGAGCCGTCTCAATTAGTGGTTGTCGCCCCATAAACATGGCCGTCTCAATTAGTGGTTGTCACCCCGCCCCACAAACATGGCCGTCTCAATTAGTGGTTGTCGCCCCACAAACATGGCCGTCTCATATCACTGGCTGTCTCCGCTAAAACATGTTTTCGCTACCCACTTGTAAATAAAAATGTACGATAAAAGAAAGATTTTATAAGCTTATCATGTTTTATAAATTGACAGTTAACTTTTATTGGATAAGCAAATAAAGGCCTTCACATAAGGCCATGCACTGTAACAGGGGTTATTCAAGTATTAACTTCTTTTCAATCCTGGGATGACAGGGCCTCGAAATTTCATTCTAATAATACCCCCAACAATCATCTGACCTAGAGCTTCCCCCCTCCCAAACATCTCTGAAAGTCTATGCATAAGGCATAGGGCCCCAGACATCTCTGAAAGTCTCTGTTTATGGCCCCCATTTACGAAAGGTTGGTTAAGCCGTTAAGGAGTATATATATATATATATATATATATATATATATATATATATATATATATATATATATATATATAAACACGCCGGCATCAATAACCTATACAAATGTGAGTACTAAATAAAAGAGTTTAAATCTTTACGGATCGTCTTAAGGTGTAGCGATCCATTGAGGGTCCCTGGTTCGATCTCCGGTGAGAACATAAAGAAATGTTTCATTGCATGGTGAAGGTCCGTGGTGTCCATGGCCATCACACTACCGGTTGTGGTGGGGGGATGAAAGAAAGGCGCTACAAAAATATATAAACTGCCCCCATTGTGGGGTTTCGATTTTTTTGCTTTTTTTTTAGTTGGATTTTGGGGGGTCACTCTTTGGTAGGCAGAACTTAATGCTGCAGCACGACATGCATCATGCTGTGGGTTACGGGTTCAAACCCCCCCCCCCCCGGAGAGTTCCAGACACCTACATATGTTTCCCGTGGCGCCTCCATGACCGTATCCATCTATGGGTGGGTATGAAATAAGGGCACTAAAAAAAAAGTCCCTTGGGGACTTGTAAACCAAAAAACCAAAAACAAACATTCTATTACCCCCTAACCCCTTCATTAAATTTTCGGAGTTCGGTGTAAATCTCGAAATTTTAAAATTAGTCAGCCATCACTCTTTTATCCCCCGCCCCCTCCCTTTCCCCCGCACCATCCCCTCCTGAACTTCTTATTCTTGTATTTTTTTTTCATTTTTATTTTTTAAGGCACACATGCTTTGCTCTCACTTATATTTCTATTCAATTTAGAACTACCTGGCCTGACAAGCGAGCATCAACTAAACACAAAAAAAAAGGCTTAAATTTATTTTACCTGATCGGATGAAGACACGTCACAATACACACACATACAGGCACACGTATGCATATATTTACAGACAGCGCATCGCTATTAACAGATTCTTTCTGATGGCTTTTAAAATAAACCATGCCACCGATTTATGTTTTTGTTTCATTTTTTAAAAGTGTTGCACTCTTGCACCTACCCTAAATATTGGAACAAAGCGTAAATAACTACAAAGTGTGGCAGCTTTTCGGAAATATCCCGTTTAAATTGGCGATGCGCACTAAGTGTAAATGTATATTCAAGCGAAACAACTATTGTGGTACACGGCTTCTTGTTGATGCAAGGACAAAACCCCAGCGGACAAAACCTCCACGGACAAAGGCCCCAGCGTACAAAATCCCCCAGCGGATCCCCAGCGGACATTATAACCCTGCGGACAAAATCCCCAGCGGACCAAAGCCCCCCTCCCCCCAAAATATTAAGATTGAATATAAGTCAATATTAATAATATTTCTATATATACGAAGTTGACCATGGGCTAAGGGAAACAGTTTGTCGATATAAAAGATATCATATCTGTCAACTCAGTCTATCCTTAGCGCATGTTTTTATATGTTTTTTTACGTAAATAAAGGATTGGCTTTCGACCACTGTGGTTCTTATGCTATTTGTTTTACCGTCTGCTATACAATGTGTGTCTGGCGCGAAAATTGAAAGGTAGAATAAAGATACGGTATTTCCATCCAGGTATTATATTTTACATTTTTTAACTTTTTAAAAATGAGGGCAAATTAATAGATTTTATAATAAAAATAGGGCAGAGGTGATGGGGATTTTATCACTGGAGGTTTTATTTCGCTGGGGTGATTTTATCCGCTAGGGGTTTTTGTCTGCTGGGGGTTTTGTCCGCTGGAGTTTTTGTCCGCTTGGGGGGTTTTGTCCGGGGGGGGTTATGTCCGCTGGGGGTTTTGTCCGCTGGAGCTTAAGTCCAGTGGGTGTATTTTCCGCTGGGGGTTTTTGTCCGGATACCCTTCTTGTTACCTTCACATCTGCCGACCCTCCATCCCTTACAGTTTACACTAACCTACTTTGAAACTTGTAAATGCACATTTTGGATATCAGTTAAAGAAAATATTCAAGTTTCCTTAGCCCTTAATGGACATCATGCAGGGTAATTGAAGAATCCATCTGTTTATTTAACCACGGCATTTAGAAGGAATGTGTGGTCAGCACAACGCCCAGCCACTTTTGACTTCCCCCCACCTATTTAAAGCTGAGTTGACTGGGGTGACTTTTACTAGGACATTGGAAAATTCCCTTGGTTCTCGCTGTGGATCGATCCCGGTAGTCTCCTGTCAACAGTCTAATTGGCACCACCGTTCGAACACCCAAACCCATTATTCGGATATCAGTACTTATAAATAGTTTACATTTGACGCTGTTTGCGTCACATAGTTGATATACAAATCTTTGCATGAACAGCTAATTAAAAAAAAAATTACCACACAGCATGTCTGCCTGTTCATTCACCACACATCCTGTCTGCCTGTTCATTCACTACACATCCTTTCTGCCTGTTCATTCACCCACATCCTGTCTGCCTGTTCATTCACCAGACAATCTTTTCTTTTGATCAGTCACGACACAGCCTGTCTGTCTGATTTTTCGACTCCGGACATTTCGGACCTAGACAGCTTCGCCCCCACCATTTCGGCACTACGCGACACTTCGACCCGCGACATTTCGACCCCGCGACATTTCGGCCCCGGACAATTGGGCCCTTTTCAACTGATAAAAAATATTATTTAAATTAATATTTTGTTTTGTTTTTAAAATAAGTCGTATTAACTTTGTCCAACATGTGTATAGTTGTTTAAAGATGTGTGTATGTTTTATTTTAAATGTGTGTTTTTATTGTTGAGAATTTGTGTTTTAGTCTGTGATGTCCTAGCAATGGACACAAATAGTGTAATTATGTGACGTAATTTTTTTTTTTACCCAACAAATTTTATTGTTCTGTCATTTGATGATAACCAAAGTCTGATAAACGTACAGCTTGTTCAATCTCTCATCGTGTCAGGTTTATAGCTAAAACGCAAGTGTGGTGTTGCCAGACAGATTTAAGAAATAATGTACAGATGTCAGCAGGTAAACGTTATATTGAACCCATCCACCACGGATATTCGTCACTTATGTCATTTTTCGCCTGTGGCTGAAGTAGACACAAACCGTTGGTCAATGAGTTTATGTGAGATATATTGTCGGTCTATAAAAAAACTTTAAAAGTGCTTAGAACATAACAACAGAAACATATTTTAAATAAATTTTAAACCACTATTCTAAACAATTAAAGCATATATTTAAAGCAAAATCAATGCAATCGTTCAATTATACACTTGTTGGATAAAGTTAATAAACATATTTTTTTTTTAATCAGCTGACAGGGTCGAAGTGTCAGCGGGGTCAAACTTTGGGTCGAATGGTGGGGGTCGAACATCCGGGGTCGAGCTGGTGGGGCCGAAACTTCCGGGGTCGATGGCTGGGCCGAACTCGCGGGGGCCGAAATGGTGGGGTCAACTCCCGGGGTCGAAATGGTGGGGCTCGATCTTCCGGGGTCGAAATGGTGGGGTCAAACCTCCATTGAAATGGTGGGGGGCGAAATGGGGGGGGGTCGAACTTCCGAAGTCGAAATGATGGGGTCGAACTTCCGGGTTCGAAAGCTTCGGTCGAAGCGTGTTCGAATGGGGGCCGAATTCCGGGGTCGAAATGGTGGGGTCGAATTTCCGGGGTCGAAATGGTGGGGTCGAACTTCTGGGGCTTGAATGGTGAGGGGGTGAACTCCGGGGTCGAAATGGTCGGGGGGTGGAACTTCGGGGTCGAAACTCGGTGGGGGTCGAACTTCCGGGGTCGAAATGGTGGGGGGTGGAACTTCCGGGGCCAGCCGGTGGGGTCGAACTTCCGGGCCGAAATGGTGGGGCTCGAACTTCAGGGTCGAAAAGTCGTTTAACCAAATGCTCGGGCTTTCTTAAGCGTTGTGGTTCCTGGCATAGCTCAAGGTTGCCTTCCTATAGTGGCAGCCCTGCCCCTACACACCTATATGTTCGTATGTCTTTATTTCTGTTACAGAGAAGATCTACATCATATGTGTTCGTAGGTCAACGAAACTGGCTTTACACACGACAGATTCCATTGGATCTGCATTTCAACGAGAGGTTTCGCGTTCATATACTATTTCTACTGAGTTATACTTTTTCTATAATTAAAACAGCTGATAATTGTCTTACTCAGTGTGGTCTTGAGAGGACTTTTAGTGTATCTATGGTGGACTTTTAGTGTATCCTATGGTAGACTCTTAGGTGGTTTTGTGGTGGACTCTTAGTGTATGCCCATGGCGGACTCTTAGGGTATTTATGGTGGATCTCTTAGGGTATCTATGGTGGACTCTTAGTGTATGTGATGGTGGACTTTCTGGGGTAATCTTTGGTGGAAGTAGAAAACAAGTGGAAACTAGTAATTAGAAATCAGTCAATCAGTTATTTTAGCTGCTTACTTCAGCATAACTTTTCCTGCACTCCTTGACGAACTTAAAGGCAAAGTAGATTGTAAAGGCCAACTAGACGCAAAGGCGAACTAGACGTAAAGGCCAACTAGACTTAATCCGGTGTAACGTTCAGTGAAGCATCCCGATGTGATAAATCAAAATGCCGACCTAAAAATGAAGAATAAAGTGTCGCTGTTTTGTTGTCATTTTGCTGCTTTAATGTTGTTTATTTTAAAGATTTTTTTACCTCGAAAACATTATTAGGAGACGGTGAGTGTCAATTGTTGAATGCCGAAACAGTAATAAAGATTAGTTCCAGTGTTTGTGACTCTCAGAGAGGTGCGCATGTGTGAAAGGGGATTGAAAAAATGTTTTTGTTTTGTTCCCATCACAATTGCGGTTAAATTTTTAATTTAAAATAAAAAAAGCGATTTAACTGAAGCTGGCTTCGCTGATTGAATACGATCAATTAGAGGTCGTAAGGCATTTCCATCTCTGTGACTAGATCCCTCCGACTCCTCCCACCTCCCCCTCCCCCCACCCCACCTCTCTTGGGGTTTGTTCACCTGTACTTGATCCCGTTTCAGGCCAGTGACAGGAACTCAAAGTCTGCATTCATACAGATTGATTGATGCTATCTGAAGTTGAAACCCTGAAATCAAACCTGTAAGCGCCATTATTCGTCCAGGCGGAAGATAAATTCAGAATGTTTTTTTTTTGTTTTGCTTGGCTCATTGCCTCAGTTCGCCAGCCTTCCAGAAAATTAGAAGTGTTGAGGATCCCGGAGGGAGACCCCAGATGTTGAAGATCCTGAGAAGGGTCCCCAGATGCTTGAGGTCCCCTTGAGGGTATCCCTGGCTTGTTGCGAGTGGTATGAGGGCTGACCAAAGGTTGACTCGTATTCGTATTTTTCGTTTCCGCCACACACAGTCTCACCAACAATTAGACGGGAAACCAGTCACGATGATCAATCCAACAAGTGTCGTGCTGACAACAATCAAATATTTATTTACAGAGAGGTACCAGTCCGTAACTAGGCTCAGGTGGCCTTTCAAATAAAGCAAAGGTAATTCGAAAAAGGTACAGCAAAAGAGAGGTAATCCAATATAAAATCATGAATAAATTGAAGGACGTGTTCACTCTAGATCTCTCTCTCAATTTCTCTCTCTCTCTCTCTCTCTATGTCTCTCTTTCTCTCACTCAGAGACTATTCACCAATCGACTTCTCTCCGACTTGGCCTACCGGTCGAATGTCTTGAATCTATCTTTCATTCCGCCCACATCGCTTTTCACACGTGACCCTTAGCCAATCAAATATAATATCTGCTTCATTCAAACTTTCAAATTAGGGGGTGGAGCCTAGATGGGGGGGGGGGGAGAGAGAAGTACGCCATGCGGACAAAGACAATAGTAACTGGACCTCCATCCCTTTGTCGGCAATTGACCAGGGCCGAGTGACCAGGGAAACTTCCCCGCGTGGAAAGTAACGTGTTTCTGTTAACCGCTACTGGGGTTCGTCGGCGGAGGTTTCGCTGAACACCTGGTCTATGACGCAATTACGGGGGGGGGATGAAACGGGTGGGGAACTTGAGAGTGGGAACGTTATATTATCCTACATGGTTTAATATACATCTTAACGTTAGTAATACTACTACGTTAAGGGTTGGAGTAAGGGGATGGTTTCGACAGATTAGTCACAACCTGTGACATCACACCCACCCCACTCGAAACCATAGGGGTGACGACACCGTAGTAGGTGAGGCCATCACATAACATAAGTAAAATTATAAAACAAACCAATGCCCAAAACGAATGGAGGGTCAAACTGGAATAACATAAAAAGAAAACTTATCTTAGTAACCCTGACCACAACATAATGGATAGGGCCAGTGGGTAAAAACATACATACTTAAATAACCCAAAAATAAAATAGAACAATTACAGCGGCGTATAGCATGATGGTGCCAGCCGGATTTAAGGTCTGGCCAAAACAAGTTGGTCCAGAGATAAATAAAAAGAAAATAGTGAGCACCCTTTCTTCCGAAAGGTGGCACTTTAAACAAAATTAATTGTATCAGTAAGCCTACATGGCGGTACTGGATACGTAATAGGGTAAGCAAGATAGTCTCCTTGAGGGATGACTTTACATCGATAGATACAACAGCGTTACAACATTAAACCTGAAATAGAGAGGAAAACCATGCATAAATGAATAATATAAATGACATAACTACATTCACCCGACATTCAATCACTCTAGGCAAGCCATCCAATAACCTCTCCAAGAGTGGCCCTTTGTGAGTGAGCTCAAACCGACATGTAGCCGTCGACTAGTTATGCTGGGCACCGACTCATCAAATCTGCCCCTACATTATCCTTTCCTTTGATGCTGTGCACCACGTACCTATACTGCTGTAGGGCCAGGGCCCACCGCATTACCCGATCGTTCTTCATTTTGCTCTCCGAGATAAAGAGGAGGGGTCTATGGTCGGTTTCGAGGGTGAATTCAGTGTCGTATAAGAACCTTTCTAACTTTTTGGTTGCCCACACAATAGAGGCCCTCGCGTTCTATGGTGGCATACTTCTTTTCCCTCTCGGTCAGTTTGCGGCTGATGTAAGTTATGGAGTACCACGGCCCCAGCCCAGTGGCCGAGGCATCGGTCCTTAAGATGAACCGGCGTGTGAAGTCCGGCAGTCGGAGGAGGGGGTCACTACTAAAAGGGATTGTACAGTCTCTAAGGCCTTCTGGCAGCTGTCTGTCCGTGTAACGTTGGTGGGGTAGCCCTTTCGGGTCAGGTCGGTAAGAGGGGCCGTCACGGCGGCAAAGTTCGGGACGAACCGCCGATAGTAGCCTATGAGCCCCATCAGGGCCCGGACCTGAGTTTTGGTCTTTGGTGTGGAGATCTTTAGAATCTCCTTCACTTTTCCCTGACCGGGTTTTATACCACCCCCACCCAAACGATAACCCAGGAAGTCGACGCCCTCGCCCCCAAGCATACACTTAACCGGTCGGGCTGTGAGCCCCGCATTACGCAGTCTGCTAAATACTTGTTCTAGGACTTGAAGGTGTTCCTCCCAGGTTTGTGTGCAGATGAGTATGTCGTCTAGGTAGTTCACGACGCCCCCCAGCCCCCTCAATAGCTCCCTCATAAGGCGTGAAAATGTGGCCGGGGGCGGTGACCCAGACCGAACGGCATCACCCGCCATTGAAAGTGGCCCGCGGCGGTTTGGAAGGCGGTCATTTCACGTGCCCGGTCGCTAAGGGGAACCTGCCAGTACCCTTTACTGAGGTCTATCTTTGACAGGACGTTGCTCCCGTCCTGGTACCTCAGCTAGCAAGGCTTCGAGGTTTGGGAGGGGTTCCGCGTCGAAAACCGTGAGTTTGTTCAACTTCCGATAATCTACGCAGAACCTATACGTACCATCCTTTTTCTTCACTAACACCACTGGGGAGGAGTAAGGAGACTGGGACCTCTCGATGACCCCCAGTCTAAGCATGTCCTCAATTTCCCTCTCAATGGACTGTTTGACCGCAAAGGGTGTAGGGTACATCGGCTGTCTGACAGGTTTGTCGTCTATCAGACGTATGTCGTGCTCGACCAAGTGAGTCCTACCGGGGAGATCAGTCAGGACGTCCGAGTAACGGTCGCAGAGTTGTTTTACCTCTTGACCCGGGGCTCGGATAGCGAGGGGGGAGATCACCACGTCAGCGGCCGTCTCTGCTCCCTGCCCTGGTAGCATTACTTCCCCTTCATCTGAGCTCCTCCTCACTCAGGTCAATTCATTGCCCCCTGCGGCGAGAATACTTTCTTCCCCCTTTGATTTCACTTGGCCTCTGTCTGACCCTTCTGTCCTCCCCTCTTCCACTGACCTCGCTTTGCTCGCAGGGCCCCCCCATCAAATCCTCTGGGTCCCGGCTTATGTAAGCTTTTAACAGGTTCCCATGGAAAACCCTTAGTCCCCTGGGTAGTTGGAGCTGGTAGTCAAGGAGCCCCACCCCTTTGATCACTTGGTAGGGGCCCTTCCATTGCATGAGCAATTTATTTTTCTCATCCGACATGAGAATCAATACCTTATCACCTGGGGCAAACTCTCGGAGTCTAGCCTTCTGGTCAAAGTATTTGCGAGCCCTTTCACTGGCTCGGCTTAACTCTTGCTGGGCTAGTTGACAGGTCTCTTCCAGTTTGTTACGAAGGTCGACCACATATTGGTAGGTGGTCCGAACTTCGGTGGGTTCCTGCTCTTTGGACCATAGCTCACGGAGTATATGGCTGGGGCCCTTACCTTCCGTCCTACAGCAGCTCAAAGGGGGAAAAACCTAGACTTTCCTGAGGGGCCTCCCTATAAGCGAACAACAGGGCTGGCAGGTACCGGTCCCAGTCTTTGGGCCTCTCCCAACACATTTTCCCCAGCATTGATTTCAGAGTGCCGTTGAACCTTTCGACTAGCCCATTACACTGGGGGTGGTATGGAGTGGTCAAGAGCTGGCGCATAGACAGTAGTCTCGATACTTCTCCCATCAGCTGGGATGTAAATTGGCTCCTCTGTCGGACAATATTCCTCTGGGACCCCTACCCGAGTAAATATTTCCACCAAGGCCTCTGCAACCCTCTCGGTATCAATAACTCGAAGAGGTACAGCCTCGGGGTACCGTGTGGCGTAATCTACAAGGGTCAGAATGTAGCGGTTTCCCCTATCTGATGTGGGGTCGAAGGGGCCCACGATATCAACTGCTACTCGTTTGAAGGGGACATCTATGAGTGGCATGGTACCTAGTGGTAGTTTGCTAGTCTTCCCTTTAGGTGTGGTGCACTGACACCGGTCACACGACCTACAATACCTCTTCACGTCGCCCCCTATACCTGGCCAAAAATTGAGATTGGGTCCTCTCAAGGGTCTTCTTTGCCCCCAGATGACCCCCGAAAAGGATCTCATGGGCCACTCTCATCGCCTCGCCCCTCTGCTCTTTGGGCACCACTTACTGGGTGGATGTCTCCCCCTTTTACTTACCAGCTCTCGGTATAACAGGTCCCCTTTTATTGCATATCTCTCCATGTGACCCCGGTGGTTGTTGACCCTTCCACTTTCTGCCCATTCCCTTAACTTACGAAGGGAGGGGTCGTTTTGTTGCTGGAGGTGGAACTCAGAAGGGGTAATGGCTGATGCCGGGCACGGGGGCGTGGAGAGGGGTTTAACTGGCTTCATCTGTTTTTTCTCCTGCTCCCTGGTCATCACCGCACAGTTAGTTGGACCTTCCTCTGAAAGGTTCAGGGGCGCTGGGTCGGGTGTAGTGGATTTCACCTCCCAGTCAGGGTTGGGTGAAAAGGGGCGTCGAGCCCCTGGTATATTGCCGATAATGAGGTCATAGAGGGGCTCATCTAGTGCCCATGCTTCCAACTGCCCCACGTAATACGGCATGTCTACTTGTACCACAACGACTGGGGCCTCAAACACGCCCCCGTTAATGGTCTTCAACTGGCCCCTCCGTCCAGTTCTGCCCTCGATCGGTACTAAGGAGGTCCGGACCACGACCCCCCAGCATCCCGAATCCCTTAGGACCTGCACCGGTTGTCTGTTAACAAACCCTTTTGAAAGTGGAGAAGTGTCCTCATGTGTGACAGCAGCCCCTACCTCAGTTACCTGTTCTCCCTCACGATCCGACGTTGCTGTGGCCTGGGGCGGGGTGAGAGGGGATGCTGATCTTACTGCCCCCATCGGACTGACCTTCCGCTGTGGGACCTTCCCCGACCAGTGTTCGGGTGACCCGCACGTGAAGCAGGACATTCTCGGTCTCCAAGGGCGCTTGGTGTCTGGCCTAGGGAGGAACATTGGGCCTCCCATTACCTTTAGGGGCCTCTGGTTTGGGTCCCTCCTTTTTAAAGGGTACAGTATGGGGGTTCCCTGTAGGTTGTTTCCCTTCGAGGGCCCCACCTCGTGGTTCACCCCTTTGCCCACATGAGCTTCCCTGTAGTTTTCGGCCAAGGTGAGCATCTCGTCCCTGGCTTACGCTCCTTCAGGAACACCTGTAGCCCACTAGGGGCCCCGTCCATCAACTGCTCCCTGAGCAGTAGGTCCATCACACCATCAAAGCTATGCTCTGTCCCACTGAGCTCAACCCACCTCGTCAGGAGGTCGGCTAGACGTGCACCGAATAGGGGGTAGGTCTCCCCTCTTTCTAAATGGGCCCCCCTAAACTTTCGTCTAAAGCTTTCCTCCGTATAGTCGTATGACTTTAGGAGGGCAGCCTTCAATGAGTCAAAGTCATTCGACTCGTCAGCCGTCAAGCGGGTAGCTGTCGTCAGGGCCCGTCCCGTGAGCAGTGATGTCAAGCAGTGATGTCGTTCCCAACCCGCGGACAGAGCGTATCTTTCAAACCTACGAATGTAGGCGTCTATATTGTCCGTCTCGTCAAGGTTGGGTTTGGAGGATGTCGTTGACTGACTGCTTGGGTTTGGGCTGCCGGCCCCACTTCCCTCTCTAACCGTGCTAGGGCCACCTCTTTATCTGTTGCTACTTTAACCGCCTCCTGCTCGGCAGCTATTTTAGCTAACTCAAGCTCTCTGTCGTGTTTTGCGCGTTCGGCTTCTCTATTCTGATCGGCAGTTATTCTGGCTACTTCTACCTCTTTATCATGTTTTGCACGTTCAGCTTCTGCTTCTCTATCGAGCCTAGCTAACTCTACCTCTTTATCATACCTAGCACGTTCAGCTTCTGCTTCATGCTTAGCACGTTCAGATTCTGCTTCATGCCTAGCACGTTCAGATTCTGCTTCATGCCTAGCACGTTCAGCTTCTGCTTCCCGTTCTAGTCTAGCCTCTTCCACCTCTCTATCCCTTTCGCATTTAGCGTGCTTTATGGCAGTGTTAACGTCGCACCCCAGGCCTATGAAGTACTGCACGTACTCCTCCATGGACTTCATGGTTGGTGACGTTAATACAAGCCTAAGATGAGTAACGGTTAACCCAGACAAAGCTCGCCGTGCAGCTTAACACGCAGTCAGAGCACTCACTAATGATCACAATCAAAGAAGTGTATTAAAATGGCTTACCTTGACGCTTCCTCCTCCTTTCAACAGAATATGAAATATCTTCCACCGTACACAATCTTACACACATACATAAAGTCTAGAGTCTAAATGTTATTTATTCGATAACAGTGCGGCTTTTCCTTTTACTGTCTTGTTGACTTCGTCTGTACTTTCCTCGGACGATGTGAGTAGCGTGGCACTTACTGCTCCTGTTTCAAACCGGCCGAGTCCACTGGATGACTGGCCTACGAAGAATTGTAGACTTCTGGTTCTCTCCGACGATACACGTGAGTGAACGTAGCGTTTATTACTCACGTATCAAGCCGGCCAAGTCGATGAGGAACTGGCCTGTTGGAGAATTGTAGACTTCTGGTTCTCTCCGACGATACACATGAGTGAACGTAGCGTTTGTTACTCACGTTTCAAACCGGCTAAGTCTGATAATGAACTGGCCTGTTGGAGAGTTGTGGCAGAGATTAAGCCCCCGAGTCTATTGTTGAATCAGCTTCGGCCCCGCCTGGTTGGTGCAGAATACTACTTCAGGTGAAGGTTCGATCCCGAGACGAGCCTTTCAGATGTTGAGGATCCCGGAGCGAGACCCCAGATGTTGAAGATCCCGAGAAGGGTCCCCAGATGTTGAGGTCCCCTTTGAGGGTATCCCTGGCTTGTTGCTAGTGGTATGAGGGCTGACCCAAAGGTTGACTCGTATTTGTATTTTTCGTTTCCGCCACACACACAGTCTCACCAACAATTAGACGTAAAACCAGTCACGATGATCAATCCAACAAGTGTCGTGTGACAACAATCAAATATTTATTTACAGAGAGGCACCAGTCCGTAACAGGGCTCTGGTGGCCTTTCAAATAAAGCAAAGGTAATCGAAAAAGATACAGCAAAAGAGGTAATCCAATATAAAATCATGAATAAATTGAAGGACGTGTTCACTCCTAGATCTCTCTCTCAATTTCTCTCTCTCTCTCTCTCTATGTCTCTCTTTCTCTCACTCAGAGACTATTCACCAATCGACTCTCTCCGACTCGGCCTACCGGTCGAATGTCTTGAATCTATCTTTCATTCCCCCACATCGCTTTTCACACGTGACCCCTTAGCTCAATCAAATATAATATCTGCTTCATTCAAACTTTCAAATTAGGGGTGGAGCCTAGATGGGGGGAGGGGGAGAGAAGTACGCCCCGCAGACAAAGACAATAGTAACTGGACCTCCATCCCTTTGTCGGCAATTGACCAGGGCCGAGTGACCAGGAAACTTCCCCGCGTGGAAAGTAACGTGTTTCTGTTAACCGCTACTGGGTTCGTCGGCGGAGGTTCCGCTGAACACCTGGTCTATGACGCAATTACGGGGGGGGTGAAACGGGTGGGGAACTTGAGAGTGGGAACGTTATATTATTCTACATGGTTTAATATAATCTTAACGTTAGTAATACTACTACGTCAAGGGTTGGAGCATAAGGGGATGGTTTCGACAGATTAGTCACAACCTGTGACAAGAAGTATAAGATACATTTAAAATAACATGAAAAAAAAAACATAAAAAAAGAAAATACCTGAATGATGACGGCACCGTAACCACGTGATCACTAGTGATCACTAGTGATCACGTGGCCTTAACGTCACGAGCGGATCTAATTGTCGTCAAACGATGACAAAAGCGTTGATCATTTGAAATCATCTTTAGCTTACCTCCATTCTAATAGTCACTCTTAGAATTGCCTGCGTCTTAGCATAAATAAGTTCTCCGTCACAACCCATCTCGAGTAAACAAACTAGTGTGGTGACTAATGAAGGGCCTAATGTTGCGAATAAAACGACAAAACTTACCAACTGAAGACAGGGCCGTTTTAAGGTCATCGTAGGCCCTAGGCACTTTCAAAGTCGTAGGCCTAGGCACTTTGTCGTAGGCCCTAGGCACTTTCAAAGTCGTAGGCCCTAGGCACTTTCAAAGTCGTAGGCCCTAGGCACTTTCAAAGTCGTAGGCCCTTCCCCGATTTCATTTTTTAAATATTTTTCAAGAATGCACCGGCACTTATTTGCCATTCTGGCTTTCGTAGACCCTTGAAAAGTCCGTAGGCCCTAGGCACAGTGCCTACTGTCCTTCAACACCTAAGACATAAAACGCCTAACCCACTGCCTGTGCTTCTTTTTGTCCGTTTGTCCGTACATTTTAGGCTGCATATTTCGGTTATTACTCAACGAGAAATCATAAACTAACGGAGTGCCCATTGTTTTAGGGCATTTCAGGCAATAACTCATTAGCCTAATGGCTGTTACAGCAATGAGTGTGGCGAGGCCTTCGTGATAAACACCCATAATAACTAAATGCAAATGATCGTTTAGGATGGGCGTCTGTATTCTCGTTAAGCCACTGTCTATGTGGCGTCAGTAAACAGACGTCTGTATTCTCGTTAAGCCACTGTCTAAGTGGCGTCAGTAAACAGACGTCTGTATTCTCGTTAAGCCACTGTCTATGTGGCGTCAGTAAACAGACGTCTGTATTCTCGTTAAGCCACTGTCTATGGGGCGTCAGTAAACAGACGTCTGTATTCTCGTTAAGCCACTGTCTATGTGGCGTCAATAAAGAGACGTCTGTATTCTCGTTAAGCCACTATCTATGAGGCGTCAGAAAAGAGAAAAGTAAGCGGTAGAATAATTCAGTCTCCAACTAGCCATCCATCACACACATGCAGTCTATCTGTCAGTCAGTCTGTCCGTCCATCTCTTAAGCATTCTATCCATCAGATTGTCCATCCTTTACGCATGTCCCTCCCTAATAAGATAATCTAATGTCATAAATAATATATTATGTTATAAATAACCAATTTAGCAATTATATTAGGTAAACAAAAAAAATAGTTCATCATTCATTCTACTTAAAAAAAATATGATTATCATCTATTCAAATTGAACACTCTGTGCCCCATTTTTTCTCAGCGCTCTTCATAACCCGAGAAAGTCTCTGTGTAGAGAATGACCCAAAAACTCACAATCGTTAACTGAATTATTTACGTTGTTTTTATTCGAACAAAGTAAAAAACAAACATAAAATCGTTGGCCAGACTTTAACAAATCTCGAAGACCCTAAAAAAAAAACAAAATACGGGTTAAAGAACAGAACTACATCAATCCAAATTTAAATGTCCTTCCCAGTCTAGCCCAAGATTTCCTGGATTTCTTTAATTAAATTTGATAAGAGTTTTAATAAAAAAGAATATTCGAAAAATCGTATCATTAGTAAATATGCTCCTTATTCAATTCTCTCTTGAGTCTGTTACAAAAAATAAAAAATACAATTAAAGTTATTCTGAGTTGGCGTCATGCACCAATACAGATGTCTGCCATTGTGGAGATAGATTAGGTTCGTTAGCTGAAACTAATAAAACCATCGCCAGTTAAATACATTCCGCAATTTCATTTTTTTTTATGCCCGTTAAACTTAATTGGATTACTTCGTCAGTGAGGCTCCCACACCATCAATGCCCCTGTGTGGCTGTTTGTACACATCTCGGTCTATTAATAGCAGCGTACGACCTTGAATGTTTGACAAAAAGAAAAAATACATGTGGGGAAAAAAAATAGAGCGATGGTTCTCACATCTTTCAGCTTCGCGCACCACAATGAAAACTTATACAGATCGGTGAGTGGATACTTAAGTTTAAAGAAAGGGAATAAAAAAAACTCTGGCGTTTTACCACACGACCATCCGGCACCTATGTGTAAAGTCCCTGTAAGGATGAGATGAAATCTCTTAGATCTTATAAACAATTAATGGAACGATAATCGCAATGCCCTTCTATCTACCATAGCCGATTGTGCAATGGCCATGAAGGCACCACAGGAGATATAGCAATGACTTTAACCATGACCTGAAAAAGTTCATTGGTCATCACAGAACGTCGAACCAGGGACTAATTGTTATTATTTGGAAAATATACACACAAACGAAGTTCTTATTACGAACACAAACATTCTCTATCAATCAATTATAAATTTAAAGATTCGCGATCTAGACTTTGAGATCCGCTAAGATAGAACATCTCCGTTAGGATAGCCAAAAAGATTTTTTTTTTAATTCGAAGGAAGAGTAGCCGGCCTTTGATCTTGTTAGTGGTGCAAGTAGAATAATTGGCCAGTTATTATATTTTTTTTCTAGGAATGTAGAACACATTGTGCGGGATGGGTGTGGAGTGAGATGTATGAAGCCTGAAGGTCGTGGCGAAGGGGGGCGGGGAGGGAGGGCTGGAAACAATGTCTGGATAAAAATAACAAATTTACGCATCTTTGTCTTTGCAAAAATTCACCAGGGCCGTCACATTGACGGGGGTTGGAGGGGGGGTGAAAGTTAGGTGCAACCTGAGCTTTTGTCATAGGGTCCATTGCAGGGTTGCTAGTATCGAAGTATCGGTATCGGCCAATACAGTATCAGCGATACTTTTTAGTATTGGTTGCTGTATTGCCGACCCTTTTTGTATCAAGTATTGATTTGTGTATCGCCGATACATTTTAAACGAACAATTTTCGATACTCGATACCAATACTTTTCTATTGGTATTTTAAGAATGTATTGTAACAAACTCTAACAAAAAATTACTTTGTATCTTAAAATATTCCAAATGAAAAAAAAACATTAAAATTCATAAACACAATAGAATAATCCCACTATTTGTATGTTTATAAGTTTTGAATAAAAATCAAAATATCACAATTGTACTGTTCACACAATTCAGAATTTTTTTTAACGAAAAACAATAGCGATTTTAATACCTTGTTTTAAAAGTAATATACCTAAATTCATAACTACTAGTAATCATAGCCATCAACACTACCAATATTAACACCACCCACCTCCCCACCAATACAACCACGGTCGGCGAGTTGTAGGAAAAATGAAATTGTAATTTTCTTTTGAAGTTTTTGATTTGCGCGCCGATATATCTATAAATGTTATTTTTCTATTCTTTCATTCATTTACTTTCTTTCTATCAGCTATTTATTCAATGTTTCAATGAACGACATAAAATTTATTTCTTTTTCGATCGATCTGCCAGTTATATATAAACTTTAATAACTTGCACTCTTTACATTTAATATATTAATAATATTTTTTTTTGTTCTCAAAAGTATTGGTATTGTATTGGTATCGATTTTGGCAATACATTTTTACTTGAGTATTTGTACTGGTATTGACGATACTCTTT
>JAGDYQ010000208.1:365077-392152 GCA_021962125.1 Bulinus truncatus
CTTTTAAATTTGGACCCCCCCTTCCCCCATCCTAGGTACGCCTCTGTTGAGGTTTAATAGTATTTCATTTTGAGCGGGGTGTTATGTTTGTGTATATTCTTTTTAGTATTTGAGTTTTGAAGGTTATTTACGGTTACTTTCGACACCGAATGAAAAAAAAATACACACCAGGGGTGGCCTTACGGGGGAGTTAGGGTGGGGACAGGAACAGTGCGCGGGGGCACTTAGAGAGTATCACATGCGAGTCCAAGAGTTTAGGTGTTGTGTGTGTGTGTGTGTGTTTTTTAACAATTAGTGGATAATGAAATATCGAATGCCGCCCCCCCCTTTCCAGAAGCGTTGGCCCTACTAGTCAGTCCCAAAATACCGCCCCACTGAGTGACACTTGTCTTTAAAAGTACACAGATTTCTAAACATATTTAAGTATTTCCTGTAGAGCGGACTAAGTTTGAACCAGCCTACATAGTTTTATGTTTTAAAAATAAACAAAGAAAGATAGGGGAGTAGTGTGTTTTTCCTCTGATGAACAAAAACGTTTAGGATATTCGTAGAGCAGGGCGCAGGACTGTTGGCCTGAAGATGTGTGGGTTCGGGTCGGTGGGTGAGTCCGGGAGGCACGAAGCTGTTATGTCAACAGATTTTTAGTACAACCCCCTCCCCCCCCCACACACGCACACACATTGTCGTTATACTGAATGTCGTTTATCGGTTGATTTATTGCAACGAATGCCAGAAGTCAGATGAACAACTGCACAATGTCGACCGATTCTATGTATGTATGTATATATGGATATAATATGCTAAGAACTTGTATAATGTAGGGAATATTTGTAATGACACCGTCTCACGGATATGAACTCTATAGTATTTTTGCTTGGGGAATGCGTAGGCGTTTAACCTCCGAACTTTGACTTCCGAGATTCCAGGAAATTTAGCTCGCAGCAATGCACTTCAATATCCTGTTTGTGCAGATGTTGTTATCCAACATTTTTTTTACAAGCAAAAAAGAGGGAGAGAGAGAATATATAAACAAATGTTTGGGAGAAATATGTATCTGAAATGATCTTTGCTTGCTCATAGCTACGAGATATGTGGTTCGCATCTTTTCTCCATCCGTCCCCCCCCCAGCCCCCGCCTTTACAACCACCATGTCGAATCTGCCACGTGGATTGTGCATGTCGTGTGGCCCTCACGTGCTGTTATACATTGTATTTTCCACCCTCGGGGCGACATCGCTCCACTTCTTCCACCTTCCCCCCCTCCTCCCTCTCCCCCCATTTTTTGTCTCTCAAATATTGTGCTTCTTCGCGGAACGGGGTGTATGGTTGGGTTGAAAACATGGGCGTGGTTCCTTTTTCATCCAAAGTAGCAATTGGAAAAAAAAGGTGGGGAAGGGGGGGGGGGGTAAATAAACAGATAAATACATCGTGCGCAAACTCAGGGGAGTATCTCACAGTTGTTTTTTTTTTTTTTGGGGGGGGGGGACAACGACAACGTTTGGGGGGGGTTTCCTTTTACCCAACTCGGCGCAACATTGTAAGTGTAACATGGCGGGGTCGTAAGATAGTTGTTACACACGTAC
This sequence comes from Bulinus truncatus, assembly GCA_021962125.1. Classification (NCBI taxonomy): domain Eukaryota; kingdom Metazoa; phylum Mollusca; class Gastropoda; family Planorbidae; genus Bulinus; species Bulinus truncatus. The sequence continues at coordinate 366,660 of JAGDYQ010000208.1, forward strand.
GATAGGTGGGCGGGTACAAAAGGGGAGATAAGAGATCATGGGTTGAAGGGGGGGGGGGCTAAAAGAAATAAACAGTGGTGCTCGTTCCTGCTCCGGTAACTCATCTCTCGGGAATATCGACATTTTCCACATCTTGCCCGAGGTTCCACGTAAGATAGACAGTGAGGGTGATATATATATATATATATATATATATACCTACACACGGGGTGCCGTGCCTAACCTATCCAGCCCCCTCGATAATTTGCCGCTCCTTACAACTTGATTTGACTTTTTTTTGCTTTAATTCTAAGAATTGTCTTTTAACGTTTTGATTTTGTTGCCTCTTGTGAGTTTTATACCCATCTGAACCATATTATGGCGCGGATCTGTATATACTCTTTAGTCGTTGACAGAATGTGGTAGATTTTAAAAGAAACACAAATAGTTCTCTTACAATTTCACTGTATCAATCATAACCACGTCACCTTATAAATTATTTTTACCCTATCACCAAATCACCACGTCACGCCAATACCCTATCACCCCAATAACCTATCGCCCAACACCTTATCACCACTTCACCCCCAACACCTCATCACCACGTCACCCCCAACACCCTATCACCACGTCACCCCAACACCCTATCACCACGTCACCCCAACCACGTCACTAACTATCACCACGTGACCCCAACAACCTATCACCCCAACAACCTATCACCCCAACACCTTATCACCACGTCACCCCCAACACTCTATCAACCACCTTATCACCCCAACACCCCTGTCACCCCAACAACCTATCACCCCAACACCTTTATCACCACGTCACCCCAACACCTCATCACCACGTCACCCCAACACCTCATCACTGCCACGTCACCCCAACACCCCATCACCACTGTCAGGGATGGCAATTGTTGGGTTTCACGAAAATGGCGATGTTGTTCTTTTTTCTTTATATTTAATTACTTTCTTTCCTTTTTTTCTTTACACACCACTAATGCAAATTCACAAACTCCGTTTTATTAATTAAAATCACTTTATTGAATGATCTAAAGCACTTACATCCAAGAGTGAACATCAGCCATTAAATCAATTCTACACAATAAATTACTACATCAATTGTCGTTCCGTCAATACAATACTACTGTTCTACTCATTCCTTCATTTCTTCCTAATTCACTATCTTCTTCCAACTTAACAAAACCTACACTGCCCTCGTCTCTTTCTGTCGTGACCTGTATATCTCCGCGTCCCTACAACTGACCAACGCTGTCCCTTCCCACCTGTCTAATTACGTAATACCTAACTCTACACGCTGCTGCTACATAATCATCAGTCCTGACCTATTTTCACTGTCCGTGCAATTCGTTTGTCTACTTAATTATCTGTCTATCAATCTATCACTGAATCTATCTGTCTATCTATCTAACAATATGACTGTCTATCTATCTGTGTCGATCTATCTATTTTCACTGTCCTTACAACCACGTCACCCCAACAACACCCTAGCACCCTAACACCTTATCCCCACGTCATCCCAACGATGCATGTTCATTGACAGTGTCACGGGGACTCCATCGCACTATTTTTTCTGCAAAACCATGTGTTTTCCTTCAAGACCCGAGCTCTCCAATTTACATCCAGTTTGGCAATAAATCCACATTACCTACAGCTTTATGCCAGTTTTTATTTTTAAACCAAGTAACGCATTATTAAATTTAACTATCTAAATGCTTTTAAAACTAATACTATAAAAAGAAAAATCCTTTTGATGTTAGGCTCCGCCGACCTGCGCAATCTACGTTTATTTTGACGACGCCAAACACATTTCCACATGTTCACTGAGGCACTGTTGTACTTAGAGCTGTCTATAGAGCCTGCACACGTACAGGGCTTATATGAAGTTAAGCAGTCATCTCACGAGATGATGTTGTTGTCTACGAGCTTTTGGATGAGCTCTGAATTATAACCATGATAGATGAGTTTTAGTATTGTTTAACTTCATTTACTGAAATGGGTTGAAAAGGGAAAGTGGTGGGGGGAAGGAGGGTATGGGGTAGGGGAGGTGTCTGATAAAATCGTATTAGAGGGAATTGTCATAATAAAGTTGGATTTGAGAGAGTGATTTTAAGATAATGTCGTATTTGACTCATTTGATTGAGTGATTTCAGGATCATTTCGTATTTAAGAGAGTGATTTTAAGATAATGTCGTATTTGACTCATTTGATAGAGTGATTCCATGATCATTTCTTATTTAAGAGAGTGATTTTAAGTTTGAGTTTTTTTTTGGGGGGTTTCCACAACAACACTAAATATGATTACCACCCCACCCCTCCCCCTTTTCCCTGTTAAGGATGAAGAGCAGTGGCTCTCAATCCTTTTGGGAATGAGACCCACCAATAATAGATTTTCGCGACCCATCAATAAACCTGATTGATTTTCAATGAACTACTTGTAAAAGGTAAACCAATCGATAAAGAAAGCAAGAACTTCAATTAATTGTTTTTGTATTCTCGGAATAAGTAATGATTAAATGTTTACAACTTGTGTAGTAAGTGCATCAGAGTTAAACTGACGAATGGAAGCAGGTCATTCGTACTTTATCCTTAGTCTAAGAGATCTAGTTCTCAAAGTGTGGATCGCGGACAAAATTTCTGGTGGATCGCGGACAAATTTCTGGTGGATCGCGGACAAATTCTGGGTGGATCCGGGCAACAAATTTCTGGTGGATCGCGGACAAATTTTTGGTGGATCATGAGACAAATTTCTGGTGGATCGCGGACAAATTTCTGGAGGATCGCGAACAAATTTCTGGTGGATCTACAACAAATTTCTGGTGGATCGCGGATAAATTTCTGGTGGATCGCGGACAAATTTTTGGTGGATCGCGGACAAATTTCTGGAGGATCGCGGATAAATTTCTGGTGGATCGCGGATAAATTTCTGGTGGATCGCGGACAAATTTTAATATATATTTAAAAGACTTGGCATCAATATTTTTATAATCATAACTCAATTGTTACAAAAATGTTCGTTTGTAAACCTACAAAGTAAAAGGAGAAATATATACAACTAATGGCGCTTTTAAAATATTTTTCTATCATAGTTTTTTTTATTTGCAGGTGGGTAGATGTAACAAAACTGTTTTTTGATATTAAGTCGCGTAACAAAAAATGGAGTGGGTGTGTTTCGTTGTTCAAATTAAAGCTGTTGTGTTGTTGTGCTGTCGTTGTTGTTGTGCTGTCGTGTTTTTGTGCTGTCGTGTTGTTGTGCTGTCGTATTGTTAAAAGCTGTCAAAGTGTTATTCTGACGTGCTGTTATTATGTCGTGTTGTTGTGCCGTCAAAATTGCTGTACTGTTGTGTTGTTGTTTTGTTTTGGCCATGCAACCCAAGCAAACCGAGAGAAATGATAATTACTACTGATGCACCCAATAAACAGAAAGAAACACTTGTTGTGTTGACAGACTTACTGAAGATAACAACAATTGTTGTGTGGACAGACTTAATGAAGATAACAACAATTATTGTGTTGACAGACTTACTGAAGATAACAACAATTGTTGTGTTGACAGACTTACTGAAAGATAACAACAATTGTTGTGTTGACAGACTTACTGAAGATAACAACACTTGCTGTGTTGACAGAGTTACAGAAGATACCAACAATTGTTGTGTTGACAGAGTTACAGAAGATACTAACACTTGTCACACAAACACACAACAGACTGATATTCAAACACTTGTCACACAGACAGACATACAAACTCCAACATCTCACACAGAATTCATTCATAAACTCAGACACATGTGCACGTAGCCCACCTCCAACTACGACCACCTCCCCCCACTCACTGCTAAATAAACTACAACAACTGGGCGGGGGCAATGAAAAGATGGTGACTGAAATCAAGGTGTGTGTGTGTGTGTGTGTGTGTTTCTTGGTAACAGATGTCACTAGCGAAAGGCTGACGCCGGTAAACCTTCCCCCCCCCCGCCCCAAACAATCTCTACCAACTGGGGTCCCTCAGTTTACATGCTCATCCATTGCCATATCATTTTATAGCGGGCTACTTTAGCCGACGGGGCTTCCTTAGGTTTTGGGTCCCTTAGGTTGGGATCCCTTAGAGTTTGGGTCCCTTAGGTTAGGTTTCTTTAGGGTTGGGGTCCCTTAGGTTGTGATCCCTTAGACTGCTTTAGAGTGTGGGTCCCTTAGGTTGGGTTCCTTAGGGTCCCTTAGGTTGGGATCCCTTAGGTTGGGATCCCTTAGGGTTGAGGTCCTTTTAGGTTGGGGTCCCTTAGGGATGGGATCATTATGTTCGTATCACTTATGTTGCGATCCCTTAGGATTTGGATCCCTTAAGGTTGGGATCTCTTAGGTTGGGGTCCCTTAGGAGTTCGGGTCCCTTAGAGTTCGTGTCCATTAGGTTGGGATCCCTTAGGGTTGGGGTCCCTGGGTTTGGAGTCCCTTAGTTTGGAGTCCCTTAGATTGGGATCCCTTAGGGTTACACCCTCCCCTTTCCTTATGCGGCGAACCTAACTAATGGAACCCATTTCTTGTTTAAATCTAACTGTGCCTCAATGTCGATCTTTTCAACTCCCACCCACCCCTTTTTTTTTTCAAACGCCTCTTGTTCCTCCTTTTCCTCCCAGATCTCACTCCTTGATACACGTCCGTTTTTTTTTCAGGTACGTGTTGTGTCTTTTTTTTTATAAAGGGGCGCAAGCTGAGAGGCTTCCATTGTTCAATTGAAGTGGTTTCCCCTTGATTTCCGCGTCAAAGTAAAGTAAGCTAAATTCGGTTATCTATTGATGCACTGTTTGCTTATCACTCACCTTGTTAGAGTTGGCGGGAGGGAGGGGGAGAGAGAGAGAGAGAGAGAGAGAGAGAGAGAGAGAGAGAGAGAGAGGTGTTGGGCTACTTATGCGCTTTATTAATTAATAATATTTGATCTACCATTTCTATTCTGTTTGAAGATTGTTGCTACATTCAGATCCAATTTTTTTTTCAAGAAATATACTTTCTACAAATATTTCACATTTGACAAAGTGTATTTTTTATTGATAGTGTCGCTTCCGGTGATGTCTGTTGTAACAGTGGATGTGATACACTTAGGTTTTTGATGGACGTAGACAGATTTTTTCGGAGATATTTGATTGGGTGGGATGGAGGGTTAGGTAGACTTTGGGAGATTTTTTATTGGGTGTGGGGGGAGCAGATTTCGGGAGATATTGATTGGGGGGTTTTGGCAGATTTCGGGAGATGGTTGATTGGGGGGTTTTGGCAGATTTCGGGAGATAGTTGATTGGGGGTTTTGGCAGATTTCGGGAGATAGTTGATTGGGGGTTTTGGCAGATTTCGGGAGATAGTTGATTGGGGGGTTTTGGCAGATTTCGGGAGATAGTTGATTGGGGGGTTTTGGCAGATTTCTTGAGATATTTGAGGGCTCTAAGCTAAATGACCTTCCGAGGGCCTGGCAGTATCATTGAATTAATTTTGGGATGCCGGCATCAGGCAGTAAAGGTTTCAGGTGATAGTCTATTTGCGCGTTAATACAAACCGACTCTTTTATTCGGGTTGAACCCTCTCACCCCCCTCCCCAATCCTTAAACAAAACGACACCTCCTATACTTTCTCTGTTTACATGTATGCATGAATTTTTTTAATGTAATTTTTAGTATGACACTGCAGATTTTTGGTTCAGAAGTGGGGACAATTAATTTTCATTTTTTTAACTCTTTGATTATTTACCAAATAATTCTATCACTGACCATTAGAATCAACGCCCACACTCCTCCCTACCCCCACCTCTCTCTCTATATATATATATTTAAAATGTCTTTTGTTAACTCATTTTATTGTTTTATGTGTTCAGGTGTAACATGAGGCTAACTCAAGGTTTTTGGTTTGTACTGTTAACGTCACTGGCCAGTGGTCAACAGGCTGTATCAGAGGTAAGCCTACTAGATCCTGTCATTGAATCGTAATTTAAATTTTTTTTTATTTCTTTGTCTCACACTCCCCCCTTCCCACCGGCTTACCTGACATTAAACGGGCCGGGGGGGGAGTAAAAGTAGGGCTGGGCATATTCCTGAGATGCTCGGGGACCACGCTCCAACAGAAACCGTCGATCCATAATTCAGTCATGAAACATGCGTCAATGACGCCTTGGGCGAACATATGAATTAAGCCACGCCCATTCTTTTGACAATAATACTTCAAGTGATGAAAATGCCATTCCCTTTTTCCTGGCGACCAAAGTATGTGCTGCCCGGGGCAGACCGCCCCTTTTAGTGCCCCACTATTACGACGGTCGTGAAGAGCTGAAGAAAAAAATCTTTACCTACTGTTAACTAGCTATGCCTCACTATTACGACGGTCGTGAAGAGCTGAAGAAAATCTTTACCTACTGTTAACTAGATATGCCTCACTATTACGACGGTCGTGAAGAGCTGAAGAAAACCTTTACCTACTGTTAACTAGATATGCCTCACTATTACGACGGTCGTGAAGAGCTGAAGAAAATCTTTACCTACTGTTAACTAGATATGCCTCACTATTACGACGGTCGTGAAGAGCTGAAGAAAATCTTTACCTACTGTTAACTAGATATGCCTCACTATTACGACGGTCGTGAAGAGCTGAAGAAAATCTTTACCTACTGTTAACTAGATATGCCTCACTATTACGACGGTCGTGAAGAGCTGAAGAAAATCTTTACCTACTGTTTACTAGATATGCCTCACTATTACGACGGTCGTGAAGAGCTGAAGAAAATCTTTACCTACTGTTTACTAGCTAACTGACGAACTGACTATAGAAATCTCAACATAAAGTTATATAACATTTGCAAACAGACCGAAGTATTAGAATTCTCTCCCCTATTTAACAGTTTGTAATGGCCGCCTACGAGGTAAAAATTAAGAATTTATATATAATTATGATTTGCGACTTTTCTTTTGCGAAAAAAAAAACTTTCGCAATCCAACACACGAGGCGGCAGATGTAAGGCGGGGGGGGGGGGGAGAGAAGGGGGTTGAAGGGGTGTATAATTTTTTTTTTTGCATTGTCGGGGAAGTAACTCTAACAATGTTAACTATCAAAACATCTCCCGGCATTTGAGTTATAGTTCCTGTTTTACATTTTTTTTTTAAAGACAACCGCCTTAACCTGGAAACTGGCCCCTCTATAGACTTGTTGACTCGGGCAACATTTTAACACAACACCGCCAACAACAGCCGAAACGACATTAGCAGTCACACCAACCACTACTACCACCAACAGTGAGGAATTAACACCTGGAAACTAGATACCACGAGAATTAAGTTACCAGCGCCACAGTGGTTCCCCCTTGTATTCCCTTCAAAAAAAAAACGTAATTTATTGAAACAATCTGACGTGAAGATACTTTTATAAAAATATTTCCCCCCTCCTTATCATAGTACACAGTCTCTCGTGTACACAATCTATCTTGTACAGGGTGACTTTGCAATAACATTTACAAACATAACTGAAGGAAAAACACAACTGTGTTCAAGCAAGGTGTCAAAATGCGGCGTCTTCAAAATCTCTGTGGCAAATGACAATGTAACCGGATCGCCGGGGGTCTCCACTATTTCACCGGGCGTCTCCAACATTTTATCGGGCGCTCCAACATTTTATCGGGCGTCTCCAACATTTCATCGGGCGACTCCAATATTTCATCGGGCGTCTCCAACATTTCTTCGGGCGACTCCAATATTTTTGTTCCAATTCAATTTATTATTAAATCATTTCATTCATCAAACTCGAGTCCACCCATCAATCACAATTTATATATATATATATATATATATATATATATATATATATATATATATATATATATATATATTAAAGTTAAGTTCCATTAGCACCATCGGGGCAGATGAATTGTAGAGTTCATGGGGTACGGTGCTAAGCACACAGACAGATAGCGAATGACGTCATCAAATTACTAAAATATTAAACAAAAGGAAATATTATAGCGATAAAACTATTGGAAAAAGAAAACTTCAGACTTTCACAAGGGGTAGTTACAAGCCCGTAGCGTGCGGGGGGTCATGGGGGCCGGCCCTCCTGCATTTTGTCTGGCCCCCCTCTGCTTATTTGCTCTCTATTTAGTAAAATGTATTATATGCCCCCCCTCCTATTGCCTGGCCCCTGCTGTAGAATTTTCACGCTACGGTGCTGGGTAGTTAATGTTGTTTTTCTTGGTTGCTCAAACGTTATAATATAGATATAGAAAGCTTTTGATGATTCGTTTCATTGTCTACGCTGGTCCAGTTAACTACGCTGGTCTCGTTTTTTCCGACACTGGTCTCGTTTTTTTCAACAACGGTCTCGTCTTACGGCGCACTCCAATCAAGCCCTGTTAACTTTCGTATTCCATTAGTCTGTATTATACCCAAGCCCGCTAACAGGCTTGTGTCTGGTCAGCCGAATTTGATGAATCGTGGGGCGTACCTCTGGTAAAAACGTTGATAATGAAGAACATGACGTCTGGATGGATGAGCTGCAAATTGTGCGTATGGTGGGAGTGGGGGGGGGGAACTAATCAATTACAAAATTGATTAGATCGACAAAAAGATGGTTTGATTGTTAGCAAGATGGATTACAGCACGGGCAGATAATTAATCCTTTTTTTTTGAAGTTGTCTAGATTGCCTCCCCTTCAAAATCGCTCGGGACTATGATATCGATGAATAGCGCGGCCATTTGTAAGTCTCTGTCCGTCCTTCCGTCTGGATGATCACCTGGGCCCCCTACCCTGTCTGCTAATACACAGTCATCAGCAAGTCTAGTGGTATTATTATATTACTTAAAATTTCGTTATTTTTTTCTTTCATGCTATTATATTATCATTTTCTCATTTCCTCATTCATTCGAAAAATCATTTATCTATGTAATGGCGTCCGAATGGTCTGGTACTGCTGAATGTCTCCCAGTCCACACGTGTTTTTAATTGGAAACTGACTTTAGTTGGTTGGAGTAAATACGGCGGGCTTAGTACTAGCCACACAAATCCCTACATTATTACATCCCTACATATTACATCCCTACATATTACATCCCTACATATTACATCCTACATATTACATCCCTACATATTACATGACTACATATTACATCCCTACATATTACATCCCTACATATTACATCCCTACATATTAAATCCCTACATATTACATGACTACATATTACATCCCTACATATTACATCCCTACATATTACATCCTACATATTACATCCCTACATATTACATCCCCACATATTACATACCTACACATTACATCCCCACATATTATATACCTACATATTACATCCCTACATATTACATCCCCACATATTACATCCCTACATATTACATCCCCACATATCACATCCCTACATATTACATCCTACATATTACATCCCTACATATTACATCCCCACATATTACATCCCCACATATTACATACCTACATATTACATCCCTACATATTACATCCCTACATATTACATCCCTACATATTACATCCCTACAGAAACGGATGAGTTCTACACTTCATTATCAATGGTCCTAAGGGCTAAAGGAACTTTACTTTTTTTTAATTCCGGGGGCGGGGAACCCTACAAATAACTTAAATATGGAGGATTCATTCGGAAAGAATATTCTCTTCAGCCTATACATATATGGCCCGAGTCGAACACTCTCTTTTTTACTTATAAAAAAAAAAATAATATTTTTTTGTCTGTATGCGGGACTTCTCGTCAGGCCCGTAGCCAGGTCAAAGTAGAGTAAGGGGGCACCAATACCCATCAAGGGGGGGACGTTCTCATTTTAGTTACTTTTTCTTTATTTGTTCCTCTTTTTCTTCTGTTTTAAGCGGGGGGCACTCCACACCTAGGGCGGGGGGGGGGGCACGGCCCCCAGTGCCCCCCCCATTGGCTACGGGGCTGCTTCTCGTTCATTTTGCGAGATTTGCGGGCTGAATCAGTGGCGTTCGTTATGCGGCGAGATTTTCGATATAGCGGGAGATCACTCCTATCTATTTATATTTTTTATTTTTAACTAAAGGGCGTACCCGATATTATTTTGTTTTCACCCTCCACGCCCCCCCCCCCCATTGGCATGAGCAGACAGACTTGATCACCCACCCATCTCGAGGCCGTATTGGTTTTGGAGGGAAATCAGGATATTTTGGGGAGGTTACCAAAAACAACAACTGCAAACTGATTTTTTTTAAAAACAACAGTGGGCAGGTTACTCTTTCTCCCCTCTCCCCCTCCCTTCCCCGCTATTTCTCTTCAAAAAGACGTGTCATTAGAAATGAAGCTTTTTTTTTTTTAATGTTAATATCCCGCTGTACAACAGAAGTGACCCCCTTTCCCCCCCCCCCGTATTCTCATATGACAAGACCTGTCATCGTGGTTAATTGTCTCCTTGACGTTCTACTGACCTAAATTATGACATTCTCAGAGACCAGTTTTGCAGCATATTTTTTTCTGCAGCATTTGTTTACATTTTTATTAAAGACAATTAGGTAGAAAACAAAACGCGACCGGTTGTTTTTAAAAAAAAAACCAGCGTGGACATAACCTTCACCTCAAAAAATAACGACCCTGAGTATAACTACTGTAGTGCCGAACCTAACTGTTTGGGGGCCCGGGGGAGGGCTTGGCCTCTTTGGGGCTCGAGCATTTTGACATTCGACACCATGACTTCAGATAATGTACTTTAATATTTAATTTAAAAAAATTGGGGGCCCAGGGGAACTTTCGAATCGAAACCCCTCTCCACCCCCACCCTAGGTACGCCTCTGCACTACAATGTGAAATGGCGTCTTATTTTCAGGCAGTCGTTTATTAAAAAGAAACACCTTCTCCAGAAGTATGTAACCTCTGGCCGATTTTTTATTTTTTTATTTTCATTATTTTCTGCGATGATATTTATGAATGTCTTGATGGGTATTGTTTGAAATAAGTAAATGGTAAAAATAATCAATAATTGTAAACGATACATATTTTTTTTATTTCCCTTAACCAATCTGGTCGTTGGGGGATTTTCGAACGTCCAGTCTGTGGGGCGTATAGACTTGGTGGCGCCCATCTCCTCTTCAACTCAGCGGCAAATATTTTTCTTTACCAGATATTGAACCCTGAACCCTTTGCATGTGAGTCGAGTTCACTATCGACTTTGCCATCCAGTCGCCAGATATATATAACCGTATGCCTATAACAGAAATCGATTACTAGTGATATTGAATTCAATGATTACTTTTTTGCGGGCGAAAATTGGTATCAGCAGGCGTCATTTAAAAGACAACGTGTAATGGAGGGGTGGCAGGGGCGGGGCTGGCTGGATGTCTGTCATCTTGTGCTGGTCACTGGTAAGCAAAGTTATTTCTAATTCACAGAAGAGTTGAAAAGCAACAAATTAAATACTATATAAATACTACTATAAATTAGTATAAAGGCATACATTAGTGGCACGCGCGAAATAAGAATATTGTATTATTTGTTCTATTTTTTTTGCACGAGCGAAAAAGAAAATCATTTATATATATATATAATTTATATAATTTATACAATTATTAAATGAAACCCACCACGCCCTCTAAACCGTCTCATTTTCATCTCACTGGTCAAAGTCTACACGTGACGTTACATTTTAAAATGTCTAATTTGACGTCATGAGAAAGACAGTGATAACGCTGGCCTGTCACTGCTCAGCTTTGAAGGGACAGTAACTCTAAAAAATTTGTTGTTTTTTTTTTTTCTTAAGTGGACTTCTACAACTTCTCTCACCGTCTGTCACAAGAATCTTATAGTTTAACAAATAATTAGCTAGGCGAGGCACGGTGTCACAAAGTCTTGACATTTTAAAATAATTTAAAAAATAAAAAGTATTTTTATTAATAAAACGAATATACACTTCCACTAGGTTTCTTTTTTTAATTGTGGGCCTTTTTCATTATTAATTAAATTCTTTTAACGGGTTAAGGCTTAAAGACCTTCCCCCCCCCCCCAACAGCTACTATACCCAGAGGCATCATAAACATCTCTTAAAGTTTCTACCTAGAGCCTCAGCATCTCTATGAAAGTTCTGATGGGGCCCCTACATTCCTATGAAAGTTTCTGACTGGGGCCCCTACATCTCTACGAAAGTTTCTGACTGGGGCCCCTACATCCCTAAGGAAAGTTTCTGCCTGGGGCCCGTACATCTCTATAAAAGTTTCTGCCTGGGGCCCGTACATATCTATGAAAGTTTCTGCCTGGGGCCCGTATATCTCTATGAAAGTTTCTGCCTGAGGGCCCTACATCTCTATAAAAGTTTTTGACTGGGGCCCCTACATCTCTATGAAAGTTTCCGCCTGGGGCCCCTACATCTCTATGAAAGTTTCTGCCTGGTGCCCCTACATCCCTATGAAAGTTTCTGCATAGGGCCCCTACACCACTATGAAAGTTTCTGACTGGGACCCCTACATCTCTATGAAAGTTACTGCCTGGGGCCCCTACATCTCTATGAAAGTTTCTGCCTGGGGCCCCTACATCTCTATAAAAGTTTTTGGCTAAGGCCCCTACATCCCTATGAAAGTTTCTGACTGGGGCCCCTACATCCTTATGAAAGTTTTGACTGGGGCCCCTATATCCCTATGAAAGTTTCTGACTGGGGCCCCTACATTCCTATGAAAGTTTATGCCTGGGACCCCTACATCTCTATGAAAGTTTCCGCATGGGGCCCCTACATCTCAATGAAAGTTTCTGCCTGGTGCCCCTACATCCCTATGAAAGTTTCTGCATGGGGCCCCTACACCACTATGAAAGTTTCTGACTGGGACCCCTACATCTCTATGAAAGTTTCTACCTGGGGCCCCTAAATATTTCTGAAAGTTTCGGCGTAGGGACCCTGGGTCCCACGACAAGCAATGACATTAATATAATATAAATGTTTGTTTTTGTCTGCAAAATATCATTCGATATATCAGCTTATGTCGCCCCTATGTCGTATACTGTGTCGCCCCTATGTCGTATACTGTGTCGCCCGTTGCGACAGTCTCTCTCTATATATATATATATCAGAGCAGGAAACGGCCCGGATTGTTAATTAAGACAACCAGTTCACATCTTCGTTAGCATCACCGTCGTTGAACCGCCCTCCCCCTCCTCAATATAACTCCCCCTAGACTTTATCCTCTCTTCCTCCTCCATTTCAAGTATTTCAATCAACACATTTACTCACTCCCCCCCCCAGCCCCACCATCCACCCATGCCCCTATGTAAGTTCGTTATAAAATGCCCCGCCCGCCCCCCTCTCCTTTTTACTTTTTCTTTTTTAAAAAAAAACAAAAAGATGTACTCATTGGCTTGTTTTATTTTTTCCCCTCCACAGACGGTCCACAGAGTCTCACGTGACTGGGGCCCCTGGACGGGGTGGTCATCGTGTAGCCAGACCTGCGGCTACGGCACTGCGTACAGAATACGACGGTGTCACGCGGAGCACAGGTGAGTTGCCCTCTTTGACCTTTGGGGCCCAGCTGCGATGAAGCACTTAACGTTTATCGTAACGGGCTTCCGTTGACCTCTTTTTTTCACAGGCAATGGTAACGAAGTATATTTAAGACAGTCAATAGTAGTACAGTTCGTTCAGAAAATGGTCATTTTGTTCAGATTAGTGGTAAAACTGTAGATAAATTCTAGAAAAATCTCTCATTTCATCAATGTCTTCTTTCTGTGAGATGAAAACATTCAGAAATAAGATGCACTGCAATCAATAAAGGATAAAAGAAAAAAAAAAGTAAAAGTTTCCTTAAGCTCTCGGGGGCCTCATCGAAGTAGATGAAGTGTAAAGTAAAGTTCCCTTAGCCCTAAAGGGCCATCGGGGCAGATGAAGTGTAGAATTCATCTGTTTCTATAACCTCGGCAAATGAAGGGATTGTGTGGTTAGCACAACGCCCAGCCGCCTTTAATTCCCCAACTTAAAGTCAGGTAGGCCTACCCATTTATAGCTGTGTGGACTTGTGGGACGATTTTGAAACAAATTTCACCTGGAAAATTTCCCATGGTTCTCACCGAGGATCGAACCCAGGACTCTCAGGTCGACGGTTGAGTATCTAAGCCACTCGGCCATCCGTCCCACAGATGAAGTGTTGAACTCATCTATCTCTGTAACCATGGAATATAAAGGAATTCTGAGGGTAGCACAGCGCCCACCCTCCTTTACTTCCCCAACTTACTTCAGGTACCTGTTTGAAGTTGGGTGGACTCAATGGCGTAGCGAGCTTAACTCGCGCCTGGGGGCACAATACCTTTTTAGCGCCCCCCCATTCGAAAAGCATAGAATATTATATGTAAAATATACCATTTGTCGCCCCTTTGTGAGTAGCGCCCGTGGCATGATAGCCCCCTTGCCCATCCCTCGCTACGCCACTGGGTGGACTTGAGAAACATTAATCAACTTTTACTACGACCTGGAAAAAGTCTTTCGGTTCTCACCGAGGATCAAACCCGAAACTCTCAGGTCGGCAGTGGAGCGCTCTACACCGCCAAGCCTTCTGATATAAAAAGTGAGGAACATTTCTTCTTATGATATCAGCAGTCAAACAGAACTTATAACCCGTGTACCATGATAAATGTGCAATCATTCCAGGAGCTTTGGCTACAACCGTATTAGCCAAATAGTTAATCCATGTTAGGATTTTCTCTGATACGCAAAGCTGGCCTTTTGGGTTAACTGTGCACTTCACTTCTTTCTTATCGGTGCTTGTGTTTTGTGCAGATTAATCCCGGGTTCGGTGACTGACAATCATGTGTAGAAATAGGTACCACAAACTGGCTCAAAATCGTGGTTTTGCGTCACTGTAGTCAATATTTGGATAGTTTTAACTTAATGATTTCTCTACTTAAAACTGATCAAATCTCATAAACAATTATATCATTTTAAACTATTTTGTAAGCCCTACAATAATATGTAAATTTTAATTACGTAGATTTAGAACAAAAGGTTACATTTTTAAAATGAAAACCATCACCGAAGTCACTTTTTACCGGCCGACGCGCGATCTAATTTGACTATCCTAATTTCAATCTCCGTGCGATTCTGGGCCATTCGTCCTACAGTAATGTCAAAATATATCAATGTGTACGAAAATGAATGTCCTTTACAACGATACTAAACATTTAATTAAATTATATTTAACAATATTTTTAATATAAAAAAATCATAATAAAAAGTAAATTATTTTGAGATTTTTTAATTTTGAAGGTTTTTCTTTAGTATCATTAGAAAGCCCGTCCATTTTGCTTTTAAATTGTTATAATAAAACTTAATTTGTAAGCATGGCCCAAAAGCGCAGAGCGCTAAGAAATAGCATATAACACACATTTTTCACCCATTCTTGCACGACCGTGAAAATGGCCGACAATCAAGTTAGCAACGCTACACCAGTCACAATGAATTGAACTTTATTGGGACTTAAACACCTAGTTGGTAAGTAAAAACGATAAAAACTTGTAGGTAAATAGTTACATTATTTGTTCCTTACTCTTTTAGCTTTATATTTCTTTTGAAATGTTTATTGTTGTAGTTATAATAACTTTAATATGATAAACCTCGAGGCCATTTTGATGCTTTTGTACATTGAACGATACCCCTCATGTTTCCGGACACTTCTATTTTTTTCTGGCTACTTTTGAGAGATAATAATATTTTCTAAGAGATAACATATTCAAAATTGACTAGTATATATTTTTTACCGTTGTTAGATAGTTTTATTGTCTCAAATTTAAACAAATATAACAGGTCATGTGGTCGATAATTGGTTGTCAATGTAAACATAGTAGAATGTAGGCCGTACGAATTAACATAACTATTATTGAATGGATATTTTTTCAATTATTGTTGTAATATAACTGTGTATGTTTAGTATATGCTTAAATTCACTATTATTTAAGTCAGAACCATTTTTAAATGTCATAATTATCCTTATCAGACGGTGTACAACTCAATACTTTATAGAAGGTTTCTGTGCTAGTTGGAGGGATACCTTTATTGCCTTGTCTACTAGACTAGTAATACATGACTTCTTCAACTCTGGTTTTGAAAGAGGAAAATGGCAAGTCATGGACTCATGTAACTGTTACGCCTGTATTTTTTTTTATTAAAATATTTCTTAGCCACTCATGCGTTTGTATTATTATTAAGTATCTTATTATTAATATTAGTTCAGTTTGAGTATTATTGACGTGTGAACATCTTTTAGCTTTAATTAAACATGGTTCTCACAAATCCAAAAAAAAAGGAACTGGTAATCCAAGTTAAGTAACACATAGAAAAGACTTTTATGTGTTTAAATACCATATCAGCAGTATATTATGTAACTTATTTGGACCAATTTTGAATGTGGGTTATATATTTTAAAGCCTTGCAACTTTTAGAGTGAATAAGAGAAATATACACAGTCCCCTGAAGGAGTCTGTTCTTTCAAAACTACATAGATTAACTGATGAACTTTTCATTCATTTTTTTTATTTATTATATTAAGTAAACAACAGACATTCAAACAGAGAAATAGATTAAAACATATTAAAACATTAAAAACAAATAAAACTTTAATGGTAGGGTCAGCCCCGTAGCCAGGGGTGGGGGCACTGTGGAGCCAAAGTGCCCCCCCGGCTAGGTGTGGAGTGCCCCCCCCCCGCTTAAAAAAAAGAAGAAAAAGAGGAAAAATATAGAAAAGGTTAAGGTGCCCCCTTGCTGGGTATTGGTGCCTCCTGCTTACTTTGACCTGGCTACGGGCCTGAGTAGGGTCAATAATTGGAAAAAATGTCCTTGATGAAATAGTAGTACTATATCAAGAAGAAATTAGAGTTAAAATCACTAAATGATCAACAAAACAGTACATTATCTCATGAATTGAAACAAAACAGATGTGTTTTGAAAAGCTCCCAGAAATAAACCTTATTACTATGAGAGGTATTGAAAGATGCAAATAAAAAAGAAGGGAATGATGCTGATCAACAGTGCAGGATTTATATATAACCTACACAAGCTATAGCTTAGCACCCCCACTCTTTTTAGGAGGCCCCCAAAAATTGTTAGAGTGAGCAATTGTCATATTTATTTAAATATTTGACTGCCATTTAATTTCTGGAATTATAAAGGGCCCCATATCCCAAATGATGGATGGCCGAGTGGTGTGGATACTCGACTGTCGACATGTTATCTGATGCTAAAGTCGTCCCACAAGTCCACCCGGCTTTAAATGTGTACCTGACTTAAGTTGGGGGGGGGGGAATTAAAGGCGGCTAGGCATAGTGCTAACACACAATTCCTTCATATGTCTAGGTTATAGAAACAGAAGAATACTAAAACTTCAGAGGGCTGATTGGAACATTTCGGGTATCCCAAATAGCTTAGGGCCTTAGGACGTCTAAATGCGGTCCTGCTGATCAATTGAATGGTACATTAATAACTCATTTAAATGGTATATGCTTACATTAACTTAAAAGTAAAATTACTTAAATTTGGAAAGTTGCACTTATTTAGGTGGAGCTCCTGTAGTGGTAAAATGTCGGAAATTATTTGTTAGCTTTCCATGACTTATGAAATAATTAGAATATAATTGTAATGTATGCATCTAATGTTACGGTTACTATTGTTACTAATATAACCTTTTCAAATAATACTTAATAGTGGATTTTTCCCTAATGAAAAGTATTTTTATTGATTTTTTCATGCATGGATTTATCCATCCCTGTACTGTATATATGCAAGTAATTGGTCGAACGACGATTTTATAGTTAAGAACTATGTATATCCCTACATTTTTATATATAAATGTTGAATATATGTACACAACAGTTCTTTTTTTGGGAATTTTTGAAAATGACAAATTTTTTAGTTTTTTATTACCCGATCTATTTCTAACCTTTATTATATTAATCATAAATAATATTAAGATATTATGACTAATTGAATGTATAGAGCTTAAGTTACCCTACAGATTGATGCAATTAGTTCTTATGTAAAAAGTTGATTACAATTTGTTATGATTTTTTGAAATGTCACGAATTTTGAAAATTTATCTCCCCTTTTTATTTTTGCTAAATGATGAAAACCCATTTTCAGAGATATAAATTTAATGATATTATAATTTTGCACCTTTGAAAAAAATTGAGTTTATTCTATGTATATTTGTGTTTGTATTGAATGTAAATGATTTGGTGTACAGGAAATACTTTTGCAGATAACGCTTGGCAAAAATGTGCACTTTATGAAGGGTGTTGTGAAAACATGTAAAAGTCACATTTTCAAAAAATTGTATCTCTTAAACTATTTGAAAGCGATAGTAATAACTTGATGTTCTACCATCTTAGATTCTCGAGTTCTTTGCAACATTCATGAAGAAAAAAGCTGTAAACCCATTTTAAAAAAATCAGTTTGTGGTACCTAGTAGAAAGTTACAAGATAAACTCCGTCCTAACCGTCATCTTTGACATGTATAGATTTATGTATGTCAATAAATACTGCACCACTTTGACTTCCAAGATAATTTATTAGGTCAAGTTTTTATTTTTTTATTGTTATTATTATAAATTCCATTTCTTGTTGCCCTGCAATCAACTACCATGGCAGTCTCGCCATATTTTTGTAACAAACACTGTAAAATTTGTAGTATAAAAACAATAAACATTCCTGATAGTGAAAGATAAGAAAATGTCACATATATTTGTGTGTGTGTGACAATGGGGACTTTGAAAAACAAAACACCAATATTTTGTTTCATTTCATCAGACACCGTTTTAACTTTTTAGCAGTTATTGTTTTGTTTTTTTCTATTTTTTGTAAATTTCCAGAAAGAGGATTATATGTTTAGCTCTGAGATATTTTAAATCACTAGTGGGACGGTTTTTGTAGTAGACTTTTTTCACCCCCACCGTAGTGCAATGTCCATGGAGACAAGAGGTGAATGGTACACGGTGAGCTATCAGTCCCGACTCAATACCAAAGGGCCTAGCCAGCCACCTAAGCTTTTGCTCATTTTTTTACAAGCTCCTGAGTGCCGGGATGTTTATCCCTTTTCATAAAACCACAAATGGGTTACGGTGTATGTCAAGTCCCTTTCTTTTTCGTCCCCACAAAGCAGATAGTGCTGTGGCCATGGAGGCACCACGGGAGACATATTAGGTGACCGGAACTCGCGGGAGTTGAACCTGTGATGATGATCCGACTCACTAGAATCAACTCGTAATGATGATCCGACTCACCACAATAGCACCACCCAACCATCTTAAAAGATTGCTCTTAGATAAACTTCTGACCAAACGGATACATGTGCGGAGGCGGGAATTTAACGACTGGCGCATCGTGCAGCCTCAAGGCCCCCAAATAATTAGGGGCCCCACAAAGCCCAATTAAAACTTAATGTCTCACTCTTCCTGAAAGGCCCACATTTTCTTCGCGCCAGGGGCATCAAGTCCACCCCTGTGTATGTACACATACTTTATATGTAAATTTCGTTGTACCAGTACAATTATATTTTACTTAAAAATTTATTTGCAATTAATAATAATAATAATAATAATAGCAAAGACATTTTCACAGGGCGAAGATTTGATTATATTATGACTTAATTATGTGAGAAGATTAACTTTCCAGGTAGAATGAAATATTCATTATCCAGTCCGCATTCATATTAACAATATCATTTTTGCTTTTACAAAACCTTTTCATGCATTTCTTACATTTACATTTGTTTATTCAAAAATACAACTTTCCATTTTACAGACAAGGGAGGAAAAGTGCTAGGCCGTCAAAACAGTTTCAAATTTGTAATTTGCGGGTAAGTTACTCCCCTTTTCTTACTCTGTTCTTGTTGTTCAGCATGAACTTTTTATTTTTTTAAATTAGTAATAAAAAAAATAAACGTATACATTTAAATAAAATATGAGACGCAACGAACAGGACTACTTACTGTTTTAATTTATTGCTAGCGTAGGTCTCTGAACAGAATCGCCGGGGATTGTAGGGCCTTACGTTCATGAACAAAGACAGCCAGATATGTCCCTGTGTCATGGCAGTCACTGGTTTTGCTTTGCTGTTCAGCATGTTTTCATTAAAGCGCAATTTATACTCCCTTCGTGAGGATGGGTAGACATAGCGCTAACTGATGAAATTTAATTTTTTATATTTTATAGGTCTCTTTATTTGCTTTATGTTTCCTTTTATTTTTATTATTTTGTTAAAGAAATCCTTGTTATCATTGTAAGCTCTTTTTCGGCAAAGACACATTAGCCATACATTCTGAACGGTATGTGACGACAGATGTATGTGGGTATATGTGACGACAGTGTTAAATGTGGGTATATTTGACGACAGATACATCGTGGGCAGTGTGACGACAGATGCACGTGGGTATGTGTGGACGACAGGTGCGTGGGTATGTGTGACGACAGAGGCACGTGGGTATGTGTGACGACAGATGACGTGGGGTGCGGACGACAGGTGCGTGTGGGTATGTGTGACGACAGAGGCACGTGGGCAGTGTGACGACAGATGCACGTAAGTATGTGTGACGACAGATGCACGTGGGTATGTGTGACGACAGGTGCGTGTGGTATGTGTGACGACAGAGGCACGTGGGTATGTGTGACGACAGAGGCACGGGAAGGTGTGACGACAGATGCACGTGGGTATATGTGACGACAGGCACGTGGGCATATTTGACTACAGATTAATGTGGGTATATTTGACGACAGGTGCACGTGGGTATATTTGACGACAGGTGCACGTGGGTATGTGTGACGACAGATGCACGTGGGTATATGTGACGACAGGTGCACGTGGGTATATTTGACGACAGATGCACGTGGGCATATTTGACGACAGAGGCACGTGGGTATATGTGACGACAGATGCGTGGGTATGTGACGACAGATGCACGTGGGTATGTGTGACGACAGGTGCGTGTGGGTATGTGTGACGACAGAAGCGCGTGGGTATGTGTGACGACAGAGGCACGTGGGGTATGTGTGGGACGACAGATGCACGTGGGTATATGTGACGACAGGTGCACGTGGGTATATTTTGACGACAGATGCACGGGGTATATTTGACGACAGGGCACGTGTATATTTGACGACAGGTGCACGTGGGTATGTGTGACGACAGATGCACGTGGGTATATGTGACGACAGGTGCACGGGGTAGACACGACAGATGCACGTGGGTATATTTGACGACAGAGGCATCGTGGGTATATTTGACGACAGATAACGTGGGTATATTTGACGACAGAGGCACGTGGGTATGTGTGTGACGACAGATGCACGTGGGTATATGTGTCGACAGAGGCACGTGGGTATGTGTGATGACAGATGTATCGTAGGTATATCCTAAGCAGAGATCTCTCTTCTTCTTTGTTTGCAGACGATCATTTCACGCTTTTAAACACGATTGAAATAGATAAGAAAATTGTGTTGGCTAGTGCTCACAGAAAGGCTAGGGAGTTTTATTAAAAGTGTCAGTCAATTGTAATCTCTTAAATTCCCCCTTCCATTCTAAATTCCCCCTTTCATCTCTAAATTCCCTTTTCATAACTCTAAATTCCCCTTCCACCTCTACCTCTAATTTTACACCGAGACCCTCCTTCTTAACCCCTCGCCCGGCCTCCTTTCGGAAGAAAATCTCCGATTTAATATACAGTGGATTCCGCTTAATTGGGACACCGCTTAATTGGGACAGCTCGCTTATTTGGGACAAATCTCAAAGAAAAACCAAACCAAGAAGCCAATAGTAAATTTGTATGTTTAATTGGGACAGCCGCTTAATCGGGACAAAAAGCCTCGGTCCCGATGTGTCCTAATTAAGCGGAATCCACTGTATATTGGTTATATTTTTAGCTATTTTATTACATAGTGGACATAAACTGCAGCCATTATATTTATGTCAAGAAAAAAAACGCAAAACGGACCCACCATTACGTATATTCAATAATAAGGGGCAGATTCCTGTCCCCTATAATACTACTTGGGCAGATCGCTGTTCCCCTATAATAATACCGTGAGCAGAGCGCTGTGACCCTGATATGAATAACATATATTACCACATACTTCCAACTAGAACCGCGGTGGCGGGCATGGTGGGAGGGGGTGAGCATTTCAAACAGAAGTCAACAGAGTGTGTTTTAGCGATCTCATCACCACAACGACCTGGTGTTGAAGGGGCACCGAGTATGTGTGAGATTTTTAGCAAGCGGTGTTGCTCTCCAGGCGACAATTCATTTTGGCAAGTCACCATTTCATTGTGTCAGGTCACCATTTCATTGTGTCAGGTCACCGTTTTATTGTGTACAGGTCACCGTTTCATTGTGTCAGGTCACCGTTTCATTGTGTTTGTAGTCACCATTTCATTGTGTCAGGTCACCATTTCACGGATGTCATGTCACCTACTTTCATTGTGTCAGGTCACCATTTCATTGTGTCGTGTCACCATTTCATTGTGTCAGGTCACCATTTCATTGTGTCAGGTCACCATTTCATTGTGTAAAGTCACCATTTCTTTTTATAGCTTGCTCTTTTTCCTTTTAATGTTATTTCAGAACTGTTCTGACGCTTCGGGATTATCGACCAAAGAGTGCGCCAAACATAACGATTTCCCACTATTGGTCATCGGACATAATACGTCTGGGAGCCTTACATTAACAGTAAGTAGATGTTTTGTGTGTGTGTGTTTGTGAGTGTCTTTTGGACTACGGGAACCTTACTTAGGCTGTATGCAGTGGCGTCATTAGGGGTGCGGGGTGTGCCAGACTTCACCAGGTGACACCAAACAAGGGTGACACCAAAATGAACAATTCTAAATTTCATAGAAGAAAGAACTCGGTCTAGTCATAGTTAATAACATGAGCTGTAGCACAGGGTGCCACCATACAGAGCAGTAGCACAGGGTGCCACCATACAGAGCAGTAGCACAGGGTGCCACCATACAGAGCAGTAGCACATGGTAAGCCACCATACAGAGCAGTAGCACAGGGTGCCACCATACAGAGCATAGGTAGCACAGGGTGCCACCATACAGAGCAGTAGCACAGGTGCCACCATACAGAGCAGTAGCACAGGGTGCCACCATACAGAGCAGTAGCACAGGGTGCCACCATACAGAGCAGTAGCACAGGGTGCCACCATACAGAGCAGTAGAACAGGGTGCCACCATACCAGAGCAGTAGCACAGGGTGCCACCCATACAGGAGCAGTAGCACAGGGTGCCACCATACAGAGCAGTAGCACAGGGTGCCACCATACAGAGCAGTAGCACAGGGTGCCACCATACAGAGCAGTAGCACAGGGTGCGACCATACAGAGCAGTAGCACTGGGTGCCACCATACAGAGCTGTAGCACAGGGTGCCACCATACAGAGCTGTAGCACAGGGTGCCACCATGCAGAGCAGTAGCACAGGGTGCCACCATGCAGAGCAGTAGCACAGGGTGCCACCATGCAGAGCAGTAGCACAGGGTAACACCATACAGAGCAGTAGCACAGGGTAACACCATACAGAGCGTCTGGAGCTTAGGTAAATGAACACAATTCAAATCTGCTCAGGTCAATCTGGTGTTATTTGCAAACGGCTGCCGCTAAATTAATACGCATGTAGTCACGTGGTTTCATGACATTGAAAAAAAGCGGGGGGGGGGGTGACACCTTTCTTTTCCTGCACCGGGTGAAACCAACCATAATGACGCCACTGATTGTATGTGTATTGTGGAAGCATTATATCAACAATGCGTGGATATATGTCGGTATGCCTGTGTGTGATGTCAGAGAGCATTACATAAGGTGTTTATATGGGTTTATATGAGTACTTGGTAGAGTGATATGTTTGTTTGCGTAAATACAAACGTACGTGTTCATTCTGAGTGTAGGGCTCACACCCCCCTCCCCCCCCCCCCCACAATGGGACAAAACCCCACAGCGGACTCAAGTTCCAAATTTAAAAAAAAAATATTCAAGTCAATTTTATAAAACGTAAACATAAAGAATTATTTGAACTGGATGGGTTTTTTTTTTTAATGATTCACATAACGAGATATGAAGACATTACAGATGTATTACTATAGTATAATGTAAATTAGCTGCCACTGGCTTTCCCCATCGTGGGTCAAAGGGCTCATTGGGATGGGGGGGGGGGGGAGGGCAGGTCATAGTTAACAAAAAAAACCCCACTTAAAATAAAAAGCATGTAACATCATTTCACATCTAACTTAAATATTGCATTTTAATTTATTTTTTTTTTCCTAATCCCCCTAAACATTTTTTGCCATGGAGTATGTGTCCTATGAATGATTAGTCCGCTTGCATTTGTCCTATTGGGCTTTTGTCCGCTCGGATTGGTCCTATGGAGGATTTGTCCGAAAGATTTGTCCTATCGAGGATTTGTCCTATGGATGTTTAATCCGGGTACCGTTTTTTTTTCCACTCTATATTGTTTAACTTCATGAACCTTTACCTTATGAGACATTTCGCCCGACATTTGTTTTTTTGAATTTGTCAAAGGCATTTCTCGGGTGCTTCCCCCCCCCCCCAAATCCATCTCCGTTCTTTTCTTTTTTAACACTTTTGTTTATCTTTCGATATTACCACGAAGATATGTGTTAAATTACTTGGAGGCAGTTGGAACAACCCTTATCCCTTTACATTTTACATCCACGTCTCTGGTTATATCCTATTGCTTTACAGATGTTAGCCATATGTTATATATATATGTGTGTGTGTGTGTGTGTGTGTGTGTGTGTGCATGTGTATGTGTAGGGGGCTGTATGTGCTCACGTTAAATTAAGAATTGACTCCATTGTGCAAAAATAAGAGCACAGCTGCAATTTGTCTTCTAAACGGTGCATAATGTACTCATTAACTAGTTCGATGGTATGAGCTGGCCATTTAAAAGTGCTAATCCCCCAAAAGTGCTATTGCTCAAAGTGCTAATTCCCTAAAGTTGCTGATTATCCCAAATCTTAAATCCCCTATAGTGCTAATACCCAAGTTGTTAAATCTCAAGAACCAAGGCATACAATTTTTAGTGATATATGTTGGGATGTTGGCGGTCAAGGAGGGGCTTAGGCTAAATTACTTATCGGCGCCCAGAAAGCACCATATTTAATCGGCGTTTCTAATGGTTGGGGCCCTTTAAGAAGTGTGGGCCCAGGACGATCCCTTACAGTTCCCCTATCAATAGGTGCGATCTTGTCAGATTTTAAAGTCACATGGTCACAGAACACTAAACTGATTTATACAGCTATATCTATTTAAACTACTAGCTTCCAAAGAGTGTCACGCCTTCCAATTAACGAAACTTACCCTTTGTATATTTAAAACCCACTGTGTTAAAAACGGTGAACCGTGTTCGCCACTTTTGCACTACTTTTCGTAAATTCCCTATTTTTTAAGGCAAAGTGCTACACAAAAAAAACCCCTGTTCCTTAGCTAAAAAAAAGAATCATGATTATTTT
>JAGDYQ010000208.1:392652-450388 GCA_021962125.1 Bulinus truncatus
TAATTTTCTGGAAGGCTGGCGAAGTGAGGCAATGTGCTAAGCAAAACAAATAAAACATTCTGAATATATCTTCCGCCTGGAGGAATGTTGACACTTACAGGTTTAATTTCAGGGTTTCAGCTTCAGATAACGTAATCCACGCGCTGTATGAATGCAGACTTTGAGTTCATCGTCACTGGCCTGGAACGGGATCAAGTACAGGTGAATAAACCCCAAGAGAGGTGGGATGGGGGGCGGGGGAAGGTGGGAGGTCGGAGGGAGTCTATTCAAGAGATAGCAAATGCCTTAGGACCTCTAGTGATCGTATTCAATCAGCGAAGCCAGTTTCAGTTTAATCTGCTTTTTTTATTTTAAATTAAAAATTTAACCGCAATTGTGATGGGAACAAAACAAAAACATTTTTTCAATCCCCTTTCACACACCGCGCACCTCTCTGAGAGTCACAAAACACTGGAACTAATCTTTATTACTGTTTACTGAGAGTTACAAAACACTGGAACTAATCTTTATTACTGTCTTACTGAGAGTCACAAAACACTGGAACTAATCTTTATTACTGTTTACTGAGAGTTACAAAACACTGGAACTAATTTTTATTACTGTTTCGGCATTCAACAATTGACAACTCACCGTCTCCTAATAATGTTTTCGAGGTAAAAAAAAATCTTTTAAAATAAACAACATTAAAACAGCAAAATGACAACAAAACAGCGACACTTTATTCTTCATTTTAGGTCGACATTTTGATTTATCACATCGGGATGCTTCACTGAACGTTACATCGGATTAAGTCTAGTTCGCCTTTACGTCTAGTTCGCCTTTACGTCTAGTTGGCCTTTACGTTTACTTTGCCTTTAAGTTCGTCAAGGAGTGCGGGAAAGGTTATGCTGAAGTAAGCAGCTAAAATAACTGATTGATTTCTAATTACTTGTTTCACTTTGTTTTCTACTCCACCAAAGATACCCTAAGAGTCCACCATAGATACTCTTAAAAGTCCACCATAGGTACTCTTAAGAGTCCACCATAGATACACCGAGTAAGAAAATTGTGCTGTTTTAATTATAGAAAAAAGAATAACTCAGTAGAAATAGTATATGAACGCGAAACCTCTCGTTGAAATCAGATCCAATGGAATCTGTCGTGTCTGTGTAAAACACAGTTTCGTTGACCTACGAACACATATAAAGTGGAATCTTCTCTGTGAAATAAAGACATGAACATATAGGTGTGTAGGGGCAGGGCTGCCACAATGGGAAGGCAACCAGAACACATGCCAGGAACCCCAACTCTAAAGAGCCCCGTAAATTTGGTTCCACGACTTTTCGACCCCGGAAGTTCGACCCCACCATTTCGACCCCGCGACACCTTGACCCCGCGACACTTCGACACTTCGACCCTGTCCGCTGTCTATCTGTCTGTCCATCCGTCCGTCCGTCCGTCATCACCCTAGATCTCAACAACCATAAGTCCTAGACCCATGATGTATATATCATTGTGTAGGTCTTGGCCTGCCAAGTGTACATCGAAAGTCCATTTTGCGATTTGACCTCTCAGGGCCAAAATATGAGTTTTTTATGTACCGTTTTGCTTATATTTTAAATATAAATAATAAAAGCTAATCAAAGGGGCGTAATCATTATTTATTTTTGTAACAGTTATTAAACATGACTTACTTCCCGTACTTTATATAAAACAACAATTGACGGAGTTTTCGGACGATTAAATGACTACAATTTAGAATGTTTCAATTATGAGTCCTATTTCAGTGACCACAAACCACTTGTAGTTAGATTTAAGAGAAAATAATTTTGTTTTCAATTATAAAGAAACGTCTTTTTAATATCTTTTTTCAGATATATGCATTACACAATTGAATTTATAAACATTTCCAAAATTTACAAATATTTACTGAAAGATAGCATACGTATTGATACATAATACGAAAATGCGCTAACACGTCCTGTTCCATTCTGAAGAATGGAACAGGCTTAGATTGCTTGTTTTAAAAATATGTTTATTAACTTTATCCAACAAGTGTTTAATTGCATTATTGCATAATTGCAGATATCGCATTAATTTTGGTTAAAATATGTGCTTTAATTGTTTAAAATATGTGGTTTAAAATTTTTTTAAAATATGTTTCTGTTGTTATGTTCTAAGCACTTTTAAAAGTTTTTATAGACCGACAATATATCTCACATAAACTCATTGACCAACGGTTTGTGTATACTTTAGCCACAGGCGAAAAATGACATAAGTGACGAATATCCGTGGTGGGTGGGTTCAATACAAGGTTTACCTGCTGACATCTGTACATTATTTCTTAAATCTGTCTGGCAACACTACACTTGCGTTTTAGCTAAACCTGACACACGGTGAGAGATTGAACAAGCTGTACGTTTATCAGACTTTGGTTATCATCAAAAGACAGAACAATAAAATTTATTGGGTAAAAAAAAATTACGTCACATAATCACACTATTTGTGTCCATTGCTAAGACGTCACAGAGACTAAAACACAAATTCTCAACAATAAAAAACACACATTTTAAATAAAACATACACACATCATTAAACAACTATACACATGTTGGACAAAGTTAATACAGTGGATTCCGCTTAATTGGGACAGCCGCTTATTTGGGACAAATCTCAAAGAAACCAAACCAAGAAACCAAACCAAGAAGCCAATGGTAAATTTGTATGTTTAATTGGGACAGCCGCTTAATTGGGACAAAAAGCCTCGGTCCCGATGTGTCCCAATTAAGCGGAATCGACTGTATATCTTATTAAAAACAAAAAAAATATACATTTAAATAATATTTTTTATCAGTTGAAACGGGCGAATTGTCCGGGGCCGAAATGTCGCGGGGTCGAAGAGTCGCGGGGCCGAAATGGTGGGGCCGAACTGTCTAGGTTCGAAATGTCCGGAGTCGAAAAATCAGACAATCAGGCTGTGTCGTGACTGATCAAAGAAAAGACTGTTCGGTGAATGAACAGGCAGACAGGATGTGTAGTGAATGAACAGGCAGACAGGATGTGTAGTGAATGAACAGGCAGACAGGATGAGTGGTGAATTAACAGGCAGACAGGATGTGTGGTGAATGAACAGGCAGACAGGATGTGTAGTGAATGAACAGGCAGACATGCTGTGTGGTTATTTTTTTTTAATTAGCTGTTCATGCAAAGATTTGTATATCAACTATGTGAAAACATCGTCAAATGTAAACTATTTATAAAGTACTGATATCCGAATAATGGGTTTGGTTGTTCGAGCGGTGTAGTGCCTTAGACTGTTGACATGAGACTCCCGGGTTCGATCCACAATGAGAACCAAGGGAATTTTCCTATGTCCTAGTAAAAGTCACCCAAGTCAACTCAGCTTTAAATAGCTGGGGGATTAAAAGTGGCTGGGCGTTGTGCTGACCACACAATCCTTCTAAATGCCGTGGTTAAATAAACGGATGGATTCTTCACTTCCTCTGCCCCCGATGGCCATTAAGGGCTAAGGAAACTTGAATATTTTCTTAAACTGATATCCAAAATGTGCATTTCACAAATTTCAAAGTAGGTTAGTGTAAACTGTAAGGGATGGAGGGTCGGCAGATGTGAAGGTAACAAGAAGGTATCCGGACAAAACTCCCAGCGGAAAATACCCCCAACGGACATAACCCCCACCGGACAAAACCCCCCAAGCGGATAAAAACTCCAGCGGACAAAACCCTAGCGGACGAAACCCCCAGCGGACAAAACCCCCAGCGGACAAAACCCCCACTGGACCTCTCCCCTATTTCAATTATAAAATCTATTATTTTTGCCCTCATTTTTATTTAAAAATGTAAAATATAATACCTGGATGAAAATACATCTTATATAATAATATTCATTTCCAGTGTGCGTTAAATCGAAAGCGGAAAACAAGAATTCAAAATGGCGTCATCCCCTGTGTCTCGATTCAATTTTTCATTTCGAAATATCTACAGTTTTCAATAGTTTCTGTGCTTTTAATTATGAAATGTAAAAGTCCCCAATATTAAAAATTAATAATTAGCATATAATATCATTCAAATCATTGTAGTTTTTATTACAACAGAGAATTTTAACATCGACAAACGTAAACAATAGTGTAACAATAGCTTTAGATAGGTCTATACAATTTTAGAACCACTGTAAAACTCATGGTTCCATGATACAGTCATATGTTTTGATAACTAGAATTCCAGCGGTTGATCTTTGTTTGGGGTAAAATTGGTTATCACCACAGGTTATGACCCCCAGAGGTAGGTGACGATAGATGTAATTAGGCAGACAAAGGAATACTAGCCCATAGTGAGTTTTTAGCCGCACCAATCCCTAGGCTGGAATAAGATTCATTAATATGTAGATGAGTTAGAAAGGATGTTGGGAGGCCAATTAAAAGTTCTGGGCGTTTGGGGCACGTGATAATTCACCAACACATAAATAAGAGATGTAGCTGGAATTTCAGAGACTGACGAGAGACATCGAGACCTACCGATCAACAGACTGACGATAGAGATAGAAACATCAAGACACCATATTAGATATACGTACTCTTGCCTGTAGGACAGTATACATATTAGATATACGTACTCTTACCGCAAGACAGTATACATACTAGATATACGTACTCTTGCCTGTAAGACAGTATACATGTTAGATATACGTACTCTTACCGCAAGACAGTATACATATATTGACAAGTTATTAAGTATACGTACTCTTATACGATAAGACAGTATACAGGTGTTCAGAGAGAAATCAAGTTATTAAGTATACGTACTCTTATACGATAAGACAGTATACAGGTGTTCAGAGAGAAATCAAGTTATTAAATATACGTACTCTTACTCATACGAGAAGACAGTATACATTCAGAGATAAGTTGAAGTTTAACAGTACACAGTCAACGTTTATTCTGCTAAAGCATATTTGTGAATATTTTGGCATTTGAGTGCATTTATATGTGTTTTACTATTATTTAAATAAATGTTATTGAATCGTGGAACTTGGCTTTATTCATGGTGTGTTTGTGTGTGAGTGCCAAGAGACTGAACGCTACCATCTTTGAAATAAAACCAGAGAGAATATCGGCTACTACATAACCTAAGATCAACAAACTACATAACATTTAACAACGTAACATTATATACAAAAAATATAGTGTTACAAATAGTAATAATCGAAAATCTCCGACGTCGGCGACGATAAGACCATTGACCGTGTTTTCGTATCTTATTTCGTAAAACAAGTTCTTTTTAAAAGTCGATATAATATTTAAAACAAGCAATTAAGCCTGTTCCATTCTGGACACAGGACGTGTTAGCGCATTTTCATGTTATGTATCAGTACGTATGCTATCTTTCAGTAAATATTTGTAAATTTTGGAAATGTTTATAAATTCAATTGTGTAATGCATATATCTGTAAAAAAAAAAATTATAAAGACGTTTCTTTATATTTGAAAAAAAATTATTTTCTCTTAAATCTAACTACAAGTGGTTTGTGGTTACTGAAATAGGACTCATAATTGAAAACATTCGAAATTATAGTCATTTAATCGTCCGAAAACTCCGTCAATTGTTGCATAGCTCTGATACTTTCAATTAAACTCAGAACACAAGCTTACTATTTCATTTGATGAGTTTCTTAATAAATCTTGGTGAAACTACGTGCTGCAGTATTTCGCACCAAATGAACGGGCTATTGAACGTACAAGGTGTATATATAATATATAAGCCCCTTATGAGCCCTGAAGCCCGGCCCTCAGAGGTCCTATTGCGAAATGAACTTTTGATGTAATGATATATACATCATGGGTCTAGGACTTATGGTTGTTGAGATCTAGGGTGGTGACGGACAGACGGACAGACAGACAAAACGGGGACAATAGAGCATTTTTTTTCGAAAATGCTCTAAAAAGAAATTCTGCAAATTACTATACTAATTAAGTTCTCAGCTTTTAAAATATTTATGATTTTTAATAAATACGGCTTTGAATTATTTCTTTATTACAAAATAACAATATAGACCTAAAAAACTAGGTCAAAAGGCAATGAAAACATAACCGAGGAATATTTTTCTAATGCTACATTAAAATAGAACACTTAATATGTATGGCGCGGTGGTTGAGAGGTTGTGTGACCTGGCCAAGAACCCATCTTTTTGCAGACTCTCCGGGTTCAATTTCTCCCAGAGATATTTTTTTTTATTGTTTTTTTTTTCAGAATATATCCTTTTAGTTGTTTTAATGAAAAGTAACTAATTAGATCTCTTTGACATTTTTTTTTTAATTTAAATAATTTATCGATTAGGATGTTGTAAGAAAAAGAAACAACAACTAATTAGATTTTAAATTATTTCATAACTTAAAAAAAAATTAACACAGAGGCGTAACTAGGGTGGGGGGGTCCAAAATATTAAGTACATAATCTCATGTCATGGTATCGAATGTCAAAATGCACGGCCCCCAAATCCTAGGTTCTGCAATGGCTTTACAAGTCTATCTTCCTGCAAAGGCTTTGCAGGGTACAGCTAGTAATATAATAATAGCGATTTGGGCGCTGCGTTAAATCGAAAGTAAAGAATTAATTCCAGTTTAAATACAATCATGAAAAAAATCGGATCTGCCCGAAACCAAAAAATAACCTAGCCTACCGATCAAGCCTAAGGGAATATAACTCTATGCAAACGTTTTGCAGGGTACAGCCAGTATAAAAAAATACGTATTTTTAATGGAATTCTTTTTTCAAAGAACCCCAATAAGTTGCAATAGCCCGTCGAGTGACAGAGGTCAAAAGTCATTCTCTTGTTAACTTTACATCAACAGGCAGCTTATCTTACAAGGTAAAAAAAAAAAAGAAAATGAAAGGTTTTAGCCCAAGGTCAATACTGACCGTATCTTTATTCTACCTTTTAATTCTCGCGCCAGACACACATTTTATAGCAGACGGTAAAACAAACAGCATTAGAATCACAGTGGTCGAAAGCCAATCCTTTAATTAGGTAAAACAACATAGAAACATGCCTAGTGAAAGACTGAGTTGACAGACATGATATTTCTTATATCGACAAACTTTTCCCTTAGCTATCGTCAACTTCGTATATATAGAAGTATTAATAATATTGACTTATATTCAATCTTAATATTTTGGGGGTTTTGTCCTCTGGGGGATTTGTCCGCTTGGGGTTTTGTCCGCTGGAGGTTTTGTCCTGCACTCAACAAGAAGCCGTGTACCACAATAGTTGTTTCGCATGTATATACATTTACACTTAGTGCGCATCGCCAATTTAAACGGATATTTCCGAAAAGCCACCACACTTGTGTTATTTACGCTTTTGTTCATTCAATATTTAGGTAGTGCAAGCAGTGCAACACTTTTAAAAATAAAACAAAAACACAAATGGTGCCATGTTTTTTTTTTGAATAAGTCATCAGAGAATTCGTTAATAGCGATGTGCTGTCTGTATAATATATGCATACATGTGTGTGTGTGTTGTGACGTGTTCATCTGACAGGTAAAATGTTTAGTTTTTTTTTGTACAAGAGTTTAAATTGAATAGAAATGTAAGGGAGAGCAAGGCATGTGTGCCTTAAAAATAAAAATAAAAAAAAAAAATACAAAAATAACAAGTTCAGGGGGATGGTGCGGGGGGGGGGGGAGGGGATAAAAGAGTGATGGCTGACAATTTTTAAAATTTCGAGATTTACACCAAACTCTTTGTTTTTTTTTTGGTTTACAAGTCCGCAATGGGACTTTTTTTTTAAGTGCCCTTATTTCATACCCACCATAGCGGATGGATACACGGTCATGGAGGCGCCATGGGAGACATATGTAGGTGTCTGGAACTCGCCGGGAGTTGAACCCATAGCCCACAGCATGATGCAGGTCGTGCTGCAGCATTAAGTTCTGCCTACCAAAAGAGTGACCCCCCTCCCCCCAGCCAACTAAAAAAAAAAGCAAAAAAATCGAAACCCCTACAACGGGTCAATTTATATGTTTTGTAGCGCCTTTCTTTCATCCCCCCCCCCACCACAACCGGTAGTGTAATGGCCATGGACTCATGGAGACACCACGGACCTTCACCATGCAATGAAACATTTTTTTACGTTCTCACCGGAGATCGAACCCGGGACCCTCAGTGGTGCGCTACACCGTAAGACGATCCGTAAAGATTTAAACTCTTTTATTTAGTACTCACATGTGTATAGGTTATTGATGCTGGCGTGTTTGTATATATACCGACCTTTCGCAATATGGGGGCCATAAGCAGAGACTTTCAGAGATGTTTGGGCCCTAGGCCTTAGGCACAGACTTTCAGAGATGTTTGGGGGGGGCTCTAGTCAGAGATGTTTGGGGGTATTATTAGAATGAAATTTCGAGGCCCTCTCATCCCAGGATTGAAAAGAAGTTAATACTTGAATAACCCCTGTTACAGTGCATGGCCTTATGTGAAGGCCTTTATTTGCTTATCCAATAAAAGTTAACTGTCAATTTATAAAACATGATAAGCTTATAAAAATCTTTCTTTTATCGTACATTTTTATTTACAGGTGGGTAGCGAAAACACGTTTTAGCGGCGACAGCCAGTGATATGAGACGGCCATGTTTGTGGGGCGTTTGTGGGGCGACAACCAGTAATATGAGACGGCCATGTTGGTGGGGCGACAACCAGTAATATGAGACGGCCATGTTTGAGGGGCGACAACCAGTAATATGAGACGGCCATGTTTGAGGGGCGACAACCAGTAATATGAGACGGCCATGTTTGAGGGGCGACTACCATTAATTGAGACGGCCATGTTTGAGAGGCTGGGAAATGAAGAAAATGCTGCAGCGTATACAATTGGGGGTCATCATTGACGGTGTACGCCAGTGATCCACAACCTTTTTCTCGTCGCGGACAGGTCAACGTTTGTTAATTTCACCGCGGGCCGGCTATGTGGGGGGTGAGGGGGAGGTCGTTGATTATTTATATTTTAGATTGTTTTGTTTTACACAATGCCACTGACGATTATCTTCCGGTTAAATTCTCGTCCATGTAAAGTCGTACAATCCCGAAAGAAATGCACCACAGTAAATATAAAAAAAAAGTAATAATTTAATGTTTCCCTGGCGGCCCGGTACCATTTGATATATGGACCGGTACCGGTCCGCAGATCGGTGGTTTGGGGGACCATTGTTGAACACTGTAGGTGGGGCTACTTTGTTCTGTTTGTTGAAGGCGACGCAGAAATTCAGATGACAGACAGACAGTGAGACAGATAAAAAGGTAAAAACAATAACAAACATAATTGAAAGATAGATAGATAGATGATAGAAAGATAGATAGATGTACAGACAGATAGATAGATGTACAGACAGATAGACAGATGGACAGGCAGATATGAAATGTACAGTTTTTAATCAAATTCACGCGGAATTAAAATTGTGCACACAACCCTACTGACCTGAAATATTTACATAAATCCCACGATTCCTCAGAATATGTTGTTGTTGTTTTAAATTTTTACCTTTAAGTTTGTAATTTCTAAATAATTTTTTTTTAAATCCACAATTCACTTTAATTGTACAAGATTTTAAGCACTGACCAACATCTTCGGCAGCTCTCTTTCAGAAAAAAACAAAAACAAAAAAAACGAACATTGGCGGCTTCTTCCTTCTTTCCTCTATATTCCCCCCAACCTCCCATTCCTTCCTTTCTTTAGGACAAGACTTGTTGTCTGTTTTGGTCAAATCTGTCAACAGCCAAAAAAAAAAGTAAAAAAAAAAATCCGTTATTTCACTTGTCCCCCCCTCTCTCTCCTCTTCACAACGTGTGCATTTCTTCTTTTTTTTTTTTATAAAACTTTTCTATGCACGTTTCTACAAATGTAGAGGGAGGGAGGAAGTAAGAGAGAGAGAGAGAGAGAGAGAGAGAGAGAGAGAGAGGTAGAAGAAGGCCACACTGTTGACTTTGTGCTTAATGCTTGTTGCGCACACCTGCACACACACTTTTTTTGTTTTGTTTTTTAAACTTTTTCTTGGAGGTGGGGGGGGGGGGGTAGGGGGGGGTCAAGACGGTGTTTTATTTTCTGCCATTTTTTTTAAAAGTGGGCGGTGGCGGTGGGGAGGGGGTGAGGTGGGGGGGGGCAGCTTTAAAAAAAAATCCGAACTCAAACAAAAAGTGTCCCTGGGCATGCAGTGACCACAAGACTGGCTGGCTGCCCCAGGGCTGACTACGCCCCACCCCCTCCCTCCCTCCACTACCCTCCCCGAACTGAAATTTTAGGAAGAGTTCTGACAACTGTTAAAATAATTAAGTATTGTTGTAAATATTGGTAATTTTTTTTTGTAAAATTCTACTTTTGTTCAGGGATGTACTTGTAGTCCTTGAATTAAATGGTATCGAATACTTTGTAGTTATTGAATTAAATGGTATCGAATACTTTGTAGTGGTTGATAACCTCACTGTCTGACTCACATGTGTGACTAACTTAAATATATATATATATATATATATATATATATATATATATATATATATACCTACTCCATCTTTGACTTACTCAAATATATACCTACTCCATCTCTGACTGACTCATATATTTACCTTCTCAATCACAGACTTACTCAAATATATACCTACCCCATCTCTGATTGCCCCCCCCTCCCAAGTATACCTACTCCATCATTGACTGATTCACATATATACCTAATCAATCACTCACCGACTCGATTTAAACCTATTCACTCACTGACTGACTCAGCCACTCATTATCTCACGTATTTCACACTCTTTTACTTAAGCATACACGAACACACACAAACACACACACAAACAAAGATATGCACATATTGTGCAAAGGGGTAGGGGGGGGGGGGCAAATGTCGAGGGAGATGTGCCTTAGAGTCAGAGCTTTAGGCTAGATGTTTATCGTATCAAACCGATTCTAACGCGGGGGGGGGGCGCCCTAAATCAGCCCCCCCCCCACACAAGGCCGCTACAGGAAACAGGAGCCCTAAGCGTTACAGGCCGTGCAGTGACGAAGAAGATGACTAAATAAGCACACGAGGTGACACTGTTACCATCGGTTGTTGTCCTGCTGTTGTTCGTCAAACAAAGAAATCGTCCATTCCCGGTCAAATGTTAAAAAGTCCTGCATCCATGTGAAATAGGACAACATTGTTAACCTTTCTACACAATTATACCATCTTCAAAAAACTCGCAGTGAGAGGAATCTTATGTCCGTCCGTCCGTCCGAACCTCGCGCCCCGTTCTATGAAGTACAAACATTGATGTTCACGACAGATGTGGGTGATGTCAAACATCATGTGAGGTGTAATGCGGGAGAAAGGGTGTGGGGGGGGGCTCGGAGTTAAAGCTAGTATTTTTTGTTATTTAACATCACGAACGCCCTTTTCTCCCGACTTCTCCCCCCCCCCGACCCCCTCCAAACACAGCACACACCACCCTGATCAACCCCCCCTCACCCCCCCCCGACACAAAAAAAAATCATAAAGACACAGAGATTACAATGTGTGTGTGTGTGCGTGTGTGTGTTTGTAAGTGTGTCATTTGACATTGCACCCAGTCTAGTTAATACACTAATACACCAATGTGTGTGTGTGTGTGTGTGTGTGAGTGTTTGTGAGTGTTGGTGGACGTGACACTGACAGATGGTCGGAAAGATCAAGGTACACAAATAAACACAAACAAAACACACACATACACACACACACATACTCTCTAGTGCAACATTAAAACATACTAAATAAAAATATCATAACGAACAAGGCAACAGACGGGTGTTAACTGGCAGTGAGATCACCGGCCAAATAAATACACATTACCATTTTCTTTTTTTTTTTTTAAATGCCTTGTTACTTTTGTTGTTGTTGTGTTTTTAACTATGTCATACCAGTAGTCAACGCGGACAGGTACCACACAATACCACTGGGCCTGTCTGTAGACTCGCTTTATAGTGGTCATTTTTTTTCTTTCCACCTGACCATAAGACTAACCCTCTTTGGTCATTTCACATTCATCTGTCTCTAGACTCTTCACACCTTTTTGTCGATAATTAGTAAGGGAAAAAATAATTTTTTAGGAAAAATATAGACTTGTTGAGAAAAAAAAAAAGTATTGATTTGTATATACAGCCGGTACTTAATTTTCTTGTGATAATTTAATTGAAGACACAAGAACTAAGGGAAATTTACTTTTACAACAAGAAATCGCCACGTCAAGTGAGCGGCTTTCAATTCTCGCCGTGACCACGTTGTGTACCAATACAAACTAATTTAGACGCAAAATTGAAACAAATGGAAAGAATGCCATTATGAGATAGCCAAGTGGTTCTCACACTTTTTAAGTTTCGCGATCAAACAGTTAACAAAAAAACTAAGATATAAAGAAAAGAGAATAAAAGTGACACGTTTTGTAACTATATTTCCCCTCTTTAAACTTTTGAGACTTTTAGTTTTGAAGCTAACAGAGTAGCGGAGTTGTAATTTGTGGGCGCATCTATCTGATGATCAGTTCATCATAAATTGAAACTTTTATCGAATTCGCCCAAGACCCACCACCAGCGGGTCGCGACCTAACATTTTGAGAACAATTGGCTTTCTGGGCTGATATCTGTCAGATCGTGGGACTGATTGTAGGAAACGTTGGAATCCCAGCGTCTGACAGTTAAATTTGTCTAGAAGGCGGTTTTTTTTTTGGGAGATGAAAGCTTAAAGCCAACGAGGTGCTAGAATAGAGACTGCCGGTATCTGGAAGGGTGGAAGCATTAAAACGATGCTCAAGCAGCCTACTTCTGCTGCGATCTGCTTCAATGTCACGTGTCATGCTGATTAGTATAAATACTAATGGCCAAGGCTGGTGTTTGTGTGTGTATGTGTGTGTGTGAGAGAGAAAGAGAGGGGGGGAAGGGACTGAGCTCTTGTGTTTGTCCGATCAATTCACACAGCCCTGACCTATACAAGAAACAATACCAAACCGATCAATTAGCACGGGGCCCCCTAGATTCCCTCTGCCCCTTGCCCTTACAAGTGCCCAGGCGAACCCCTGCATTTTAAAGCCCTGACACTGCCGCTAAGTAATAACACCTGCGTAGGTGTACACTACAATATACACATTGTAATTTATGTAATGAGTAAAGGTCGACAACCTTTGACAGGAATGCTGAACGCCTTGGGCAGTGGTGGATGTCAGGGAAAGAACGGGGGGGGGGATGAAGGGAGGAGGAGATGAAGTTATTTTTCAAAAATCCTTTTTTCTCCTTCGACCAGATTTAGCTCAAAATTTGACCTGCTCATATGAAAAAAAATAAATATTAAAGTCAAATGAAAATCTTGAGCGCGTTATAATTTTAATTTTGTTTTGGGATTCGGATCAAATAAACCTATCAGAACTTATTAGTTCGATGTCTACATGTAGAAGGACGGGGTAACTATTGGCGATGGCGATCCAATAGTTCTATAAGATAATCTACATCTGGTTTTCTATCTAAGTATTTCTCTAAAATCTGATACTAATAGTATCACGACAAGAACCTTTTGAAATGGGCCTCAAAATATCGTAAAATTGTCTTCCTAGGGCCCCAAATATCTATAAATATCTTCATAGGGCCCCAAATATCTAAAAATATCTGCCTAGTGCCCTAAGAACGGCTCTGCATGTGATTATCATATGTGCAAAGTAGCCATTGGTCAATGTAATTAATGCACAAACACTGTTTTTATTTTTAGTTCATTAACAGTCAACGTAAAGTACAATAAATAACTCATGTAAACAAATATACGATCATACGATCGTATATAACATGTACCAGTATATGTAACATTCATTCGTTGAATGGGTACAACGCTTGTCAAACAGCCACCATCACTGGTTTAATTGCAACAAAATTCGTTTCATGGGAACAACATTCGATTAATAAAAAAAAAAAATAATTAAAAAAAAAGATGGGTCTTTGGGTGCGATTTTTGAGCCAGGTCAATAAATGGTTCATTGGGTGCAGTGACTGATTCACCAGGTACAACATTATATACGGGGACAGATTTTGTAGTATTAGATAAATCAGTGGCTAGTAGTTGGTTTTTTTTCCACACCGCGTGGCTTAGATAAGACATCAGCATTTTTATCCAAATACAGATAACAGCGGACAGACACGGCGACAGATGTTTTATACTCAGCAATGACGTCACCAGGATCCACAAAAATAATGCTCCATAACCCGGGCCCCCCCCCCCCGTTTCCACCTTCTGGTAAAGAGAGTTCAAAACTGGTAACCAGCTGCTCCCAAAATCAGTGCCGAACCTAAGGATTTGGGGGGGGGGGACCCCCAGCAGTTTGACATTCGAGACCATGACATGAGATAATGTACTTAATAGTTAAAGTAAAAGAAAACATTTCGGGTGCCCCCTCAAGCTGGGGCCCGGGGAGACTTTTCGAATTTTGACCCCCCCCCCATCACCACCCTAGGTACACCTCTGCCCAACATGCCGATAGACCAGTTGCAAGCAACTATTTCTGATAGACCAGTGGTAAGGTCCTATTTCTGATAGACCAGTTGCAAGCTTGTATTTCTGATGATCTTTGTGAAAACTAAACGAAGCCGAGGCGTTTAGTCAGAGATTCACTTTGCCAATCGAGAATTTAAAAAAAAAAAATCCATAATATCATGCAATCGACTGGCAGCTTTGAAATTCCCATTCCAGCTTTTTTTGGCAATTTCGTGAGAAAAGACTGAAGATGTAAACAAGATGTAATTAAAAATATTAATAAAATAAAAAAAACGCCCAGTCGCTTTTATTTTTGGTGTGTCGGATATATTTAGGCGTGGGTCAAGGAGAGTAATATTTTACCTGTTATATTAAGTAGGTGTGTGCGTGTGTGTGTCTGTGTGTGTGTGTGTGTCTGTGCGAGATAGTGAGAGTGACGTATCATTTTGTTTTGAATAACGGACATTTCCTTAAAGATGCGATTGTCGAGGAACGTGGCGCAAGCATAACGAAGGTGTTATGGGACTGAGGGGGGAGGGGGGGAGAGGAGGGAGAGGTAAAGTAAGAATATCACCCTGGAGTCTGACACCGACTTGTGGCGTCGTTGGAATTGGACGACGTTCGGGTGAGTGCGTATGTGTGTGTTTGGTGGGGGGGGGTGGGTTGTATTATATTCAAAGGCTGTTTCCCAGCAGACAATGTATCACTCCCATCTCGCGCTTTATCAAATGCATCTGGCTCGTGCCTGGGGGTGGTGAGAAGAAGGGGGAAGGGGGTGGGGACAGGTTATCTCACCGCAGAATCAAAGATCACTTATAGTTTAGAGGTAGACCAACAGCCTGCTCCCGGGGTGGCTCCACATCCCCATAGAGTAAACAACAACAACATCAACAATAATCTATGCATATAGAAGTATTATTGTTTGTTACTGTGTGCTTTTATGTGATCAGATTTATTTCCGAGAAAACGGCAGCGATATTTTAGAAATCACACCAGGTGCACCAGTGCAATGCGAATATAGCTGGCAACAATACGGGGATCATCCTTGAATAATAATCGTCTAATCCGTATGTCTCCCTCAGGTAGTTTTCATATCGTGCGGTGTATCCGTTGTAACACTGTGTCTCCCTCTCGCTGGTAGTTTTCATATCGTGAGGTGTATGCGTTTTATTTCATACATTTCTTTGTTATTTCTGTTCATATCGTATTCTGTTCATGGCAATAAAGGCCACATGTTCTTTTCTATTGTGGTATTTCGTGTATATCTTTTTAGAGCATTTTCGAAAAAAAATGCTCTAATGTCCCCGTTTTGTCTGTCTGTCTGTCCGTCTGTCCGTCATCACCCTAGATCTCAACAACCATAAGTCCTATCCCATGATGTATATATCATTTCGTAGGTCTTGGCCTGCCAAGAAATGACTTTTTTCCATTTCGCGATCTTACCTCTCAGGGCCGTAAAAGGGGCTTAGTACCGTTTTTTTGCTATATAAGCTATATTAATAAAGAGCGCCTATATCTCAACAACCAGAAGTCCTAGACCCATGATGTATATATCATTTTGTAGGTCTTGGCCTGCCAAGTGTACATCAAAAGTTCATTTCGCGATAGGACCTCAGAAGGCCGGGCTTCAGGGCTCCTAAGGGGCTTATATATTATATATACACCTTGTACGTTCAATAATCCATTCAATTGGTGCGAAATACTGCAGCACGTAGTTTCACCAAGATTTATTAAGAAACTCATCAAATGAAATAGTAAGCCTGTGTTCTGAGTTTAATTGAAAGTATCAGAGTTATGCAACAATTGACGGAGTTTTCGGACGATTAAATGACTATAATTTCGAATGTTTTCAATTATGAGTCCCATTTCAGTAACCACAAACCACTTGTAGTTAGATTTAAGAGAAAATAATTCTTTTTCAAATATAAAGAAACGTCTTTATAATATTTTTTTTACAGATCTATGCATTACACAATTGAATTTATAAACATTTCCAAAATTTACAAATATTTACTGAAAGTAACATACGTACTGATACATAACAAGAAAATGCGCTAACACGTCCTGTGTCCAGAATGGAACAGGCTTAATTGCTTGTTTATCCCTTCTGTCGGATTTCGTTCAGCCAGCTTCAGCAGGCTTTTCCACCAGTTCGATAATATCATTTGGTGCGCTCATCTCTGACATTAGCTGTGGGTGGACCAGGTGACGGGAGAGGGGTGATTAAAGATTGGTATTATCGAATCCCCTGGTTCACCGTAGGTTTAACTCTGAACAATTTTACGAGCCTCAAATGTTTTACGGTCGGTCGCGAAACCAAAACTGTCACGGATGCTCGAGCGGTAGGGCGTTCGGCTGTCGATCTGAGTGTCCCGGGATCTGACCCTAGGATACTTCAGGTGCCCGCGACATCTCCCGTGCTGCCTCTATGGCCTTTGCACTAACGACTATGGTGGGTGGATGTAAGAGGTGCACCATAAAAAGGTCCCGCCATTGGTTGTAAAAGATCTAAGAGATTTCACCTCATCCATAGGGACTTCACACAAACACACCAAAAATTTGGTTATAGACACAAGCCAGTGACGTAGCGAGGGGTGGGTAAGGGGGCATCATGACCCGGGCGCTACTGAAAAAGGGGTGCCAAATGGTATATTTTACAAATAATATTATTTGGTTTTCGAATTGGGGGGGGGCGCTAAAAAGGTATTGTGCCCCGGGCGCGAGTTAAGCTCGCTACGCCAATGTATTTACGTTACATTAATAAAGAATGGTACCAACTCACTGTGCAGATGATGTGAAGAGTTTCATGAGAATATGAAACGCTTTATCCCCGGCTTCTTTAAACTGGCCGAAACTGATAAACAGAAAATATAATTTCTTCTACACACAGTGATAACATTGTATACTTTTAGGTACGAGCGACACCAAGAGGAAGAGAAATGAAATAAAAATAAAATAAAAAAATAGAAGTATTGAACCTCAATTTTCTCCGACAATCTTTGATTGAATTGTTTAATTGTTTTATGGTCTTTTGTAGCTGAACTTGTTTAAAATAATTCCAGATTATTTTGCCGATAATTATAATAAGTCATTTCAATAAATAATATTTGTTATAGTCTCTTTATCTCTCTCTCTCTCTCTCTCTCTCTTTCTCTCTCTCTCTCTCTCTCTCTCTATCACTATCTACCTACCTACCAAACAATTTACCTAACAACATATCTATCAACTTGTTTATCTATCCATCCATCCATCTATGATTCTATGTGATACATTTTGATTCAATGAAGTCCAATTACGGAAAATGTGATATAGTCATTAGTAATTATAATGTTTTAAAATGTTTATAGTTTTACCAGCCAATCAGATTCAGAAAAAAAGAAAACAGTACAAAAAATAAATAAATAATAAATCAAATACATAAAGAATGTGGCTCTTGTACTCAATCTTAAAAGTTCAAGATGCTTTTAATGAGACTAAAATAGCTGAAACGACTTTTTACAACATGTGCTGGACCACCCAAGTTACTCTAGGGATTGGCGAAGGACGGAGCTAGTTTGTGGGAAAGCTAATAGTTTCGGGGGGGGGGGGGGTGGAGGGAGGGTTAAAAAAAATCCTATTTACATTGACGCAGCGATGCAATTCACTCTGGGGCTCTCCGTAGCAGGGCCGTCAAGTGATGGAGTTCGGCATTGTGTATGTGTGAGGGGGAAGGGGTGGGAGGGGTGCAACGGCACCAATGTCAATTTAGGTAATTGTGTGTGTGTCAACCGAAGTCATATGTCAATTAGATGTCGGTGTGGCCGCATCCAATGTTGAACCAAGTATGTATGAATCAGGGTGGCCCGCGCGCACACACACACATACACTACACAATGTTGAGAGTTAATATATCTTGGCACTGACAGCCAGCGGGCAATTGTTATTTCTTTTGTCTGTTTGGTTCACTGTCCGTTTGGACATTTTAAGTAAAAACAAGCAATCTAAGCCTGTTCCATTCTGGACACAGGACGTGTTAGAGCATTTTCGTATTATGTATCAGTACGTACGTATGCTATCTTTCAGTAAATATTTGTAAATTTTGTAAATGTTTATAAATTCAATTGTGTAATGCATATATCTGAAAAAAGATATTAAAAAGACGTTTCTTTATATTTGAAAACAAAATTATTTTCTCTTAAATTTAACTACAAGTCGTTTGTGGTCACTGAAATAGGACTCATAATTGAAACATTCTAAATTGTAGTCATTTAATCGTCCGAAAACTCCGTCAATTGTTGTTTGATAAATTGTTGTTGCCAATCTTGGTGAAAGTAGTTGAATGTTGAAGTTTGTTTCGGAGAAATTTTCAATTTCTGCCCCGGGCTCTTTGAAATCTTGATTGAAGTCCCCACAAATGATGACGTTTGGTTGATTGAGCTGTGCTCACACATAAAACACAGTTTTACAATGGTCTATTTCTTTCCTCGTCAACCGTCTGTGTATCCTCTTTTTTTCACTTCCGTTCAATTCTTTTTTCACTTCCGTTCAATAACCCATTCATTTGGTGCGCGTGTTATGTATTATTATATATTATGGGTTTTATAAAAAGTACGGGAAGTAAGTCATGTTGAATAACTGTTACAAAAATAAATAATGATTACGCCCCTTTGATTAGCTTAATTGTTGTTTGATAAATTGTTGTTGCCAATCTTGGT
This sequence comes from Bulinus truncatus, assembly GCA_021962125.1. NCBI lineage: Eukaryota > Metazoa > Mollusca > Gastropoda > Planorbidae > Bulinus > Bulinus truncatus. The sequence continues at coordinate 411,856 of JAGDYQ010000208.1, forward strand.
GAAAGTAGTTGAATGTTGAAGTTTGTTTCGGAGAAATTTTCAATTTCTGCCCCGGGCTCTTTGAAATCTTGATTGAAGCCCCAACAAATGATGACTTTTGGTTGATTGAGCTGTGCTGCAAAGTTGTCATTGATTGTGGGTTTTATAAAAAGTAAGGGAAGTAAGTCATGTTGAATAACTGTTACAAAAATAAATAATGATTTCGCCCCTTTGTTTAGCTTATAAACTATATATAATGTATAAGCCCCTTAGGAGCCCTGAAGCCCGGTCCTGAGAGGTCCTATCGCAAAATAAACTTTTGATGTACACATGGCAGGCCAAGACCTACAAAATGATATATACATCATGGGTCTATGGTTGCTGAGATATAGGGCGCTCCATTATTAATATAGCTTATATAGTAAAAAACGGTACTTTATAAGGCCCGTTTTACGGCCCTGAGAGGTCAGATCGCGAAATGGAAAAAGTCATTTCTTGGCAGGCCAAGACCTACAAAATGATATATACATCATGGGTCTAGGACTTATGGTTGTTGAGATCTAGGGTGATGACAGACAGACGGACAGACAGACAGACAAAACGGGGACAAAATTCAGCAATGAGAAATGGACACGTCATTCAGACGCAATTCGATAGGCTCCGCCCACCGCAGTATCTATGGAGTCATTCCGCCATCTTGTGTAGTAGTTTATTGTAGGTTCTAGTGTATAAGTCATTTTGGTAGTTGGGAGCACATGCTTTGGTTTACAATCAGTCTTGCTTTGGGCACCGAGATATGCGGATGCTTGTTCATAGCTTTATATTGTACTCCTCTTAAATTTACCTTGATGTCAGTTCATTATTAAGAATTAAAGACTCTTATTGTTATTACTTCACTGGAGTCGACTTAGTTATTTGTGTTGACTGAATTCTTATAGCTACTTCAAGTAATATTATTAAAAAGACCCGTAACACACACACACACACACATTATATATATATATATATATATATATATATATATATATATATATGCGATTTTTTATTATATAACCTGGGGCCTATATAACTGATTCTGAAATTTTATTTTTTTGGATGGCTTACCTGATTGTCTTCGTCTGTTGTTTTTTTTTTTATACAATTTTTTAAGCCGATCCTTTTAATTGAACTACATTTCGACACATTTGATATACATGTCTTGTTTTGAGTTAACAAACGAATTGAGACCCCCTGGAATGTTATGACTGTTTGTCTCTTTCAATGATTGTTGTGTAAACATCTTTGTAAATGATGGGAATGGTTGGTTATCCAGCTCATGGCTATTATGTGGCTGCAAGGGGAATTAATGTTTATTTAAATTTAAATTTATGAACGTCTCATCCCATCCCCAAATAGCATCGCTGCCTTGACTATCATTCTATTTATAGAATAAATATGGCAGCGAGTCACACCCCTCTCCCCTGACCCGTATGTCAATTTATAAACACTAGGTAGACCTGCATTTTTTTTTTGCATTTGATTTTTCTCTTCCTTGGCCCCAATACATACTGCTACAGAAATTTCCAGGCCCCATTAGTTGTTGCTACATAATTTTCCAGGCCCCATTAGCTGTTGCTACAGAACTTTCCAGGCCCCATTAGCTGTTGCTACAGAACTTTCCAGGCCCCATTAGCTGTTGCTACATAACTTTACAGGCCCCATTAGCTGCTGCTACATAACTTTCCTGGCCCCATTAGCTGTTGCTACATAATTTTCCAGGTCCCATTAGTTGTTGCTACATAATTTTCCTGGCCCCATTAGCTCTTGATACATAATTTCCCTGGCCCCATTAGCTGTTGATACATAACTTTCCTGGCCCCCATTAGCTGTTGCTACATAATTTTCCTGGACCAATTAGTAAATGCCATTAACTTTCCTAGCCCCATTGCAAGTGTTATACATGACTTTCCCAAACCCCCATTAGCTAGTGTTACATAATTTTACCAGCCCCGTTAGATACTGCTACATAACTTTTCCAGTCCCATTAGCTAGTGCTAACTGAATGTATTCCGTCAACATTCTTACCACTGTTATGATCAGGAGTTATATATTTCCATTCGTTAAACAAAAGGCTCCGACACCTTAAAGTAAAAAAAAAATAATCTGATAAAACAACAACACAGCCGTATTCAGTAGTGTAGCGACAGTGCGCACGCATGCAGCAGCGTCCTATCATATTACTGTTATAGATCCAACAGCACAAAAGACGTCAGTTATTCCTGGATCGCTTTGCCATCTTGGGATACATTTCAATGATTTATTGTGTAAGATATGCAGTGGAATCTGCCGAGTCCCACCAGTTTAGAATACATTTGCAAGTTGAAGGGCAAAAATGGTGGAGGTTTGTGTGAGGTGGGGGGGATATGGAGTAGGGGTGAAGAAAAGGGGGGGGGTTAGGTGGGTAACCGTCTGTGCAAATCTGTAATCATTTAATTGTCTCACCCTGCCTGCCGCGGCCCCCCCCCGGGACTCTGAGTTATGTGCCCTTGACGCCAAGTTAAGTCCCATATACGCATATATTCCATTGACACCAAGGGGAAGATAATACAGTTCATAAAAAGAGTTCATCTCGACTTGATGTCACTGTGTGTCACGTGGGGGAGGTTGAGATAAATACAGACAAACATTATAGAAAAAAACGAAAAAAAAAAACAAAAACAGCACCTGATCTCTTCATTGGAATGTTGTGGGTGTGGCCAGTGATAACAGGCACAAAAATAAAAAAAATAAAATCATACAGGGAAAAAACATTAAGATTCAACTGGCTTTTATTGAAACATATTAATTACAGTAATTACTTAATAACAGGGCCGTTCTCATGCCTAGGACCCCCCCCCCCCTTTTTTTATTTGAATTACGTCACATCTGATGTTTTGGGGGGGGGGACCCCACCCACAGGTTATTATGCCATGAGCTCAAATATTCTCTTAACTCTTTGCCTAGGGCACGTTAATGGACGGGTCTTCTTGATATGGGCCTCGATCTATCTATCTATCTATCTATCTATCTATCTATCTATCTATCTATCTATCTATCTATCTATCTATCTATCTATCTATCTATCTATCTATCTATCTATCTATCTATCTATCTATCTATCTATCTATCTATCTATCTATCTATCTATCTATCTATCTATCTATCTATCTATCTATCTATCTATCTATCTATCTATCTATCTATCTATCTATCTATTCATCCATCTATCTATCTATCTGCTTGAAGTCTATCTATACCTATCTATCTATCTATTTATTTATCTATATATCTATCTGCTTGTCGGTCTGTCTATCTGTTTATCAGTCCATCTATCTATCTGACTAACTATATTACATGCTTTGTATACGAGTATCTTTTCCTATAAGCGGACCATTATTCACTATTCATTTAATATAAGCCTTTTTTCTTTGTTGTTATAATCTTGGTTTGTTTTTTCTATTCCTAATATTTCTTTACACCCACCAGATAGAACACCCCGTCCCCCCCCCTCTCTCTCTCTCTCTCTCTCTCTTACCCCCACCACAATGTCACGTGGTTACTTACAAAGTTACAATATAGTGCTGGCAAGAGAATCTGGTCGACAGACACTCAGACAGTTTAATTAGCGAGACAAGAAAGTTTCTAGCAGTGGTGATAAAAGATAGGGCTAACTGACGTAATCCTCTCCCCCACCCCCCCGCCCCCGCCACTTCCATGCAGGGAACCATAATTACGACCTACACCGGACGCACAAACACACTGCACTGTCATGTCACACATTACACTGACATATGTCATAGACCTAATTACGACCTACATCGGAGAAACAAACACATTGCACTGACATATTTCACATACTGCACTGACATAAAACACGTCATACGCTAAACATATGTTGGTATGTTTATATGGGTGTGTGGTGATTGTGTGTAGGGAGCGACCGATATGCCTTTTTACCGATAGTCCGATACCGATATTTTCCCCCAGCATTTTTGCCGATACCGATACCGATACCGATATTTTGCTATTAATGAAAGGGTGTGTTGCAGATGATTAGAAGATTATAAAAACAAAAGATTTGAAAAGACAGAACGAAATGCCGAAGTCAGAAACACAAACCATGCCTGCATAATCTCAGAAATCTGCATGTTTATTGTTTAAAATTAAACTTATAACAAACAATGCGTTGTTTTTACTTTTTACTTGTTCACAAACAGAAAAGTAAGATAAAGTTGTAAATAATTCATGTCAAACTAAAAAAGTAAAAATGTATTAATTAGGGCTACTGATTAAACTGCGTTAATTTGCGATTAGCGCGCCAAAAAAAATTTGCGATTAAAATTTTTAACGCAACACTTAAAAGCGTTAATTTGACCAAATGCGGAAAGTTCACCAAATCGATAAAAAACAGAATTTCACTCAACTATTTGAAGTTTAAGTTCCGTCCACTTATTAAGTAGATCTACCACCCCCACCCTGTCGCAATTCGCACATACCCTCACCCCCACGTATGTCGACTGAAGCCCCACTTGTAATATATAATAAAGATGTTTTGGTTATTTAGCCCTTCGACAAGTAAACCTCCTGCTCCCTTCTCTGTCAGTGTAAAAAGAGAAAACTTTCATTCACTAGTTAACATTATATACTGTAGTTTATCGGTGAAGGTGCTATAGCGTATTGTTGTTGAACGTATAATGAAGCCGTTTATAATTATAATTCTGTAGCCACGGCTATTGTATGGGATTGTGTGGGGTGGTACCTTCCCCAGCCTCCTTTTATTTACCCAACAATATCCCGGGAGAAGAAAATTTCTCTGGACCTATCCTGGGATTCAGCTATCCTGAGAGAATAACCCAGGTTCTAACCAATGTAATGTAACACTAATAAAACTTCGTATGGACGTTCAGCAATCGGCAGTTGTAAATATAGTATTAATTGAAGCCAACTTATCTTTCAACTGCTGCCTACGAAGTTAAAATCTATGTTTCGATTGTTCTGTCAATGTTTGTCGACAGCTAGGCATCATTTATTGCCTGACAAGTCTATTAATTAATTAATGTTCTGAAACTAGCAATGTCAATATGATGGAAAGGCATATTTTCGTTTGTGCTTTGTATATAGCAATAAAAACATCAATAGATTTTTCTCTAAGAGTTAAACCGGCAAACACTCACGCCTGCCTCGTCCCTGATACAACTGTTGCTATAACCAAAATGAGACGAAAGAAAGAATTTTTAATGTTGACACACGAAAGAAAGAAAAGAACAACAGAAGATGAAAAATGAAAGCCGACCGATCAAAATTTTGCTTTGAATTGCCATGCGGTAACATCAAAGAGTGTCAATTTACAATACAATTTCTTTTCTGTTGTTCACTAAAAAACTTAACAAATAGTTGATAGTAAGAAAGTAAATGAATGAAAGAATATAAGAGTAACATTTATATACATCGACGCGCAAAGCAAAATCTTCAAAAGAAGATTAAAAGTAAATTTGTCCTTCAACTCGCGTTAATGATAAGGGAGCGATTACTTTCTTGCTATATTATTATTTTAGGAAGGAAAGGCACATATGATATATAAAACCCGTAGTGCCAATATCGGTCCGACTATTGGTTGCTCCCTACAAAAATCGGCCAATCCGATATTAACCGATAGTGCCAATATCGGTCCGATACCGATCCGATTATCGGTCGCTCCCTAATTGTGTGTTTGTGGTGACTGTATGTAGGTTTTGTACCATGGGAGTTATGTCCGCTGTGGTTTCGTCCTACGCAGAAATATGTTGGACTAGAATACAACAGCATGAAATGTATCAAGACTAAAACACCAGTGGTAGTTATAGTTTACATAAGCATTCAATATGCTCCAGTATCTAAATCGAAGTCGGCGGCCACTATAACATTGGGGGGGGGGGGGATCAGTTCCCAACACAATTTTTTCAGCTCGGATTTCATCGCTCAAAGTTGTATCGTATCATACAGCTTATTTCCTTTTGATAAAAGGAATATTCAATGTGTAAACACTAATTTAATCTTTGTAGCTTCTAATAATGTACTAGTAGACTAAAGAAGACCATGTCCAGAGACAGCTTAAGTGGGCTGAGGTACTGGTCACAGAATGGGGGGGGGAAGGATGGTTGTGTGGACCCGAAGGTCCCTGGTTCGTTCTCCGTTGCGATATTTCGGGACACGGTTAAAGTCTCCGATACATCTCCCGTGGTGCCTCCAAGGCCATAGCACTAACGAGTACGGTGGTTATGAAAGTAGTGCACCATAAAAAAACAAAAACCGTCTCATTAGTGGTTTATAGCAATGGTCCCCAATCTTTTTATCTCGCCGCGGACCGATGAATGTTTCATGATTTCACCACGACCCACGGGGAAGGGGGGGGGCTTTGATTATAATTATTTATATTTTAAGATTGTTTCGATTTTACGATGTCACGAAGGAAATAAATAAAAAGGAAATAATTTAAATGTTTCTTGTGCGGCCCAGAACATTTAACCCACGGACCGGTACGTCGCGTGATCCAGTCACCTGCCTATATCTCCTGCGTCCACGGCCATTACGCGAGAAGGGCCCCATAAAGCCGTCCAATTTCTGGTCCCAGAAAATTTCGGAACCCATTTGACTAAGAGAGACAGGAACAATAATAATAAAAGTGTTTTTTAGAGGGCCATTCCGAACAGGGGGCCCCATTATGCACGACCTGTGCTCCCTCCATTACATCCGCCTCTAGCAATGCTTTGTGACAATATTGTAATATTAACAATACTTGATTATCAGTAAGATATATACTTATGTAGATACTATATACTTTTATTAATTATCTATTCATTTATATATATATATATATATATATATATTTTAAAATGCCTCATGTGTGATAAGCTTACAGCAACTAAAAAAAAAATAATTCACTACTTTGTTGATTTTTGGTATAACATTTCGCTTCAATGAAACGTACGAATGTTCAGGAGTTTAATAATGACAAAAGACATTCAAGGCTAAACAAACTGAAGAAATAGAACCATACAAAATGGAAATTAGCTTTTAAAATCTTTTATGTATATTTTTAATAAGCTTTGTGATGTCTTTATTTGTTGCACTCCTAATAATTGCTTGGATTAGGTGACAATGTAGTAACAAACCAAAAAAAAAATGGGTGTCTCTATTCTGTGAGACAGGGCGCTTGTCTGGGAGAAGAAGAAATTCTACTAGCTGTACCCAGTAAAAATCCTTTGCATAGAGTTATATCCCCTTAGGCTTGAATCGTTAGGCTAGGTTATTTTTTTGGTTTCGGGCAGATCCGATTTTTTCATGATTGTATTTTAAACTGGAATACTGTTGTATTTATGCTTTACTTTCGATTTAAGGCAGAACCCACATCGCTATTATTTATATAGATTAATAGTGCATTGAATAAGAACAGGGCAATGATTTTTTTTTTCTTTTTCTTTCTGCATGTTAGTGTCTATGGCAATGTGAAATAAATCCTAAAGATAAAGGAACGGGTTGGAATTGAAAGGGGAGGGAGGGAGGGTTCAGAGTTACAATAGGATGTTTTGTTTTATAACCAAACAGGTGTGGTCGTTCGAACGAATGGACTTGTTGGCGCCAATCTCCTCCCCAAGTCAGCGGATTGAACACTGCACTGCAGGGATTTGGGGGCCCGGGAGGGGGGCTTGGCCTCTTTTGGGGGCCCCTGCTTTTGACATTCGACACCATGGCATGAGATAATGTACTTAATATTTAATGTAAAAAAAATTGGGGGCCCCCTCAAGCTGGGGCCCTAGGGGACTTTCGAATTTGAACCCCCCTCCCCCCACCATGGGTAACGCCTGCGGAACACTGTACCTTTGGCATGTCAGATGAGCTCATTATCGACTTTGCTGTCCAGCTGCTCAAAATATAGGATGCAAGTTATCAATGTATTTAGTGCGGTCGATAGGGCGGTGCAAAAAGTGTGATAACCAGAATGAAGCACTTCACATGTCGATGAAGATAAGTTCTGTGCCACCGCAGCCGCTGTTACGTTTCTCTATATTCTACCAACTAATTCCCAGCTTAGCCTTACAGTGTTGTCCTTGCGTGATGTTCATATGCAAAGTTCACTGGGAAAGGGCTCAGTTTTTTTTTTTTTGTAAACAAACAGGGCGCCCAAATGTCCAACATTTTACTTGGTGCCTGCTGAGCTGTGTAAACAGAACCCCCCTGCTCCCATCTACCACTTCTGGAAAAAAATAATGGGGTGGGGATCTTTTTGGGGGAGGAGGGAGATCGTCAAAACACAAAATTTCAAAAGGTCATTTCATGGAATTCCGGCCCCGGGGGGAGGGGGGGGGGTTGATGGAAAAACATGTCATCACAAACAAAAATTATAGTTTTAACGGATACAGTTGATTTGTAAGAAAAGGGGGAAAAAAGAGACAACAAGAGCTGATTTATTTTAAAAAGTTTTCTATTAATGACTGATAAAAATTCCACCATGTGTGTTATTTTTTTTAAACAACGTAGCATCCAAATATTGATGCACAATAGAATACAACACAAATACAATAGAAAATAACACAAATACAATAGAATACAACACAAATGCAATAGAATACAACACAAATGCAATAGAATACAACACAAATACAATAGAATATAACACAAATACAAAAGAATACAACACAAATACAATAGGATATAACACAAATACAATAGGATATAATACAAATACAATAGGATATAACACAAATACAATAGGATATAATACAAATACAATAGGATATAACACAAATACAATAGAATATAACACAAATGCAGTAGAATATAACACAAATGCAATAGAATACAACACAAATACAATAGAATACAACACAAATACAATAGGATATAACACAAATACAATAGGATATAATACAAATACAATAGGATATAACACAAATACAATAGAATATAACACAAATGCAGTAGAATATAACACAAATGCAATAGAATACAACACAAATACAATAGAATACAACACAAATACAATAGAATACAACACAAATACAATAGAATATAACACAAATACAAAAGAATACAACACAAATACAATAGGATATAACACAAATACAATAGAATACAACACAAATGCAATAGAATACAACACAAATGCAATAGAATACAACACAAATACAATAGAATATAGCACAAATACAAAAGAATACAACACAAATGCAATAGAATATAACACAAATACAAAAGAATACAACACAAATACAATAGAATATAACACAAATACAAAAGAATACAACACAAATACAATAGGATATAACACAAATACAATAGAATACAACACAAATACAGTAGAATATAACACAAATACAATAGAATATAACACAAATATGTTGGATTTCAGAAAGCCATATTTAAAATGTCGATGCAAACTCTGTATAATTTGTATTTTGTAGTGTGGACTGACCACAACTCTTAGAGCCAAAGACAATATTTCAAATCTTTGAACACACAGGCAATCATTTCAAATCTTTGAACACACAGCCAAACATTTCAAATCTTTGAAAACACAGCCAATCATTTTCAAATCTTTGAACACACAGCCAATCATTTCAAATCTTTGAACAAACAGCCAAACATTTCAAATCTTTGAACACACAGCCAATCATTTTCAAATCTTTGAACACACAGCCAATCATTTCAAATCTTTAAACACTCAGCTAAACATTTCAAATCTTTGAACACACAGCCAAACATTTTCAAATCCTTGAACACACAGCCAAACATTTTCAAATCTTTGAACACACAGCCAAACATTTTCAAATCTTTGAACGCAAAGCCAAACATTTTCAAATCTTTGAACACTCAGCCAAACATTTCAAATCTTTTTTTTTCTGATCCACCTCTAAACGTTCACTGCATTTTTGAAGCAAGAAATTTCAATAACAATGTAACGTTATAGTTGTGTCAGAAAAATGCTGATACCATTTCTTTTTAAATTGAGGCTCAGCAAGATCAAATTGGAGGTGACAAGTGCGTGGATCCGTTACTAACATTCTTTAGGTCATGGTGACATCAGAAGGAAAATAAAAAGGTTCATTGTGTCACAAAAAAAAAAAGAATATTTTTCGAAAATTTAACGAAGGTCAGGTCGACATTGCATGGGGCGGGAAACCAATTACTTTGATGTCCGGGTTTCATCTAAAAAAAAATAGTTAACCTTTTTGCATATAAGTCAGTGATTGGGATGGTGCACACAACTTACAGTCTCTAAATCTATTTAACAACCATTCATTTCTATAAAACTATCAATGACAAACATGTACAAAGATTTAGAACAAATCTACTTAGCAATATGTTCAATTTCTCTGTGTTGCACTCAATTCCGAAATATTTTGACTGAAAGTGGAGCATACTACATCGAGTATTCGATTTGATTATGTAGTTATTAGACTGAAACTAGAGTATACTAAGATTGAAAGTAGAGTATACTACATCCGATTATTCGAGATATTTATGTAGTTGTACAAAAATATGGGTAAAGCTGCTCATCTCTCGTGTTCCACTCCCCTGTCCCAAACAATTTTCTCCACCACCACACCCCTCTCCTTCCACACCCCCCTTTCATCTGTTACATGCCGCGCAGGTCATGTTCACCATGTTCACTAACTTCCGCGGCGACAGGCCAAAAATAATTGGACGCTGAACATGACGTCGTCGTCCCACTTTCTGACAACAACCGCGGACACACTGTTGTGTCACGTGATTACATGCCCTGCGTTTTGCAGCGGTTCTAAAACCAAATAATTGCTGAAGGTCCTCCTTTTTTTTTTTCGCTGTAACAGAATGCCATTTTAGGAGTGGGCCGAAATGAAAAGTTTCACTAGTAACTAAAGAGAGACAAACAATAACAATCAACCGCCATGTTGTTACATGTTACTGTAAAGCAGTACTTTTTTTTGTTGTTTTTTTGTAAAAAAAAATAGGTGCCGGTATCCAGTGATGGACTGCCTACATTTTAATTACCAGTTCGCACCTATTTTGATTCTTATTGCGAGCAATTTAAAAAAATTCAATTTTGACAAATTAATAATATAGTAAATATTAATAATAAACGTTAAAATACAAGAAAAGTAATAACTTTTTACCCCACATTAAAAAAAAAGGTGCCGGTACGCCGTACCGGTACGTACCGACACACAAAAAAAAAGCCACTGCTGTTAAGTGTAAAACATAATTATGATATTGAAACATTCAAAGTTGTGTTGTAAATATAATACATTCGATGCTTACTTTCTGCGCAATGCCCTGCCGTCAGAAATAACTTCAAATTCGCCCTAAAAATCTTCCCTGATTCTGTCTGTCATCACCCCCTCCCCTCTCCCTCCCTCGCGCTTACTTACTCACATGAATGTCAACTCCACCGCCCCCTCTCCCTCGACACCCTTTTAACAATTATTTACATTTGGATATCGTCCAGCAACAAAATCAAATTCTTGAGTCCGGCCAGGTAAGGTCAAGCCGGCCTCGCAGCCCAGTCCCCGCCCCCCCCCCACCCACCACCACACTCTCCCCCTTTCCCTTTTATTATTGGTGAGTGTCTGCCATCACATTGAATTATTTCACAGCCCTGTACATAACGGCACAGCTGATTGAGCTCATTGTGCACACGGTGCTTACTCTCTAAATACCGATACGATACAAAAACAAAAAACCCCAGAACCACGGCGATTCCTTCATTATATGTCGGACGGAGGCGGCTAATGAATATAATTTGTAAGACGGTTAGTCCACTTACCCCCAAACAGGCCCGTAGCGTTCCGGGGGGGGGGCAGGGGAGCCGGGACCGTCCTGCTTTTTGTCTAGCCCCCTCAGCTTATTTGTTCTACTCGGTAAGAAAGAGACAGAGAGAGAGAGAGAGAGAGAGAGAGAGAGAGAGAGAGAGAGAGAAAGTGAAAGAGAGGGAGAGAAAGAGAGAGGCAGAGAAAGAGAGAGACAGAAAGAGAGAGACAGAAGGAGCGAGAAAGAGAAAGAGAGGGAGAGAGAGAGAGAGAGAGAAAGAGAGACAGGGAGAGAGAGAAGGAGAGAGAGAAAGAGAGAAACTTTGAGTTTCCAGATTTTATAATTTACTCCAGTATGACTGACGTTTCCTTTTAAATCTTAATTTTAATTTTTTAAAAATTCATCTTAATGAACTGACAAATAAACTCAATCGAAATCTATTAGCCCCTAGCATGCAGTTCATCACCAAGTGTCAGATGCTATTAAATATTGATGATCCGAATTCCAAAGTCTATTCCCGTAAAGCGTACAAGTTTATTTCTCTCAGGGATTTTATTTTTTTCTAAGCATGTCTCTGTGTGTGCGCGTGTCGAATCAGTTACATAAACAAACACGCGCGCACGCACATACACACGCGCACGCACACAACAGAGTTTAATGTATTTGACAATGGCACGGGACCAACCACCAAGCGGGCGCCATCTGCATCATTCAAAAAAAATGTAATTAATGAAAATTTTGGCCTTGAGTCAATTCGAGTCTCCCATCTCTCCCACCACTATTCACGCACCCCACACCCCCCCTCCTTTCACTCGCACCTAACTACCTGCTGTCTGAAATTAATTAAAATTTATTAGTACGGTTTCATTTCGGAATCACAACAGGCTCAAAAACAAAACAAAATCTGTACATACGTCTGATGATCCATTTCCGGTCTGTTAGTTTTTCATTAGCATTAACTACTCCCCCCTCCTTCCCTCACCGACAAACAGTCAGACACAATATGTTACAGAAAATTCATTGCACTCTTTGAGTAACATGTCACGAATCGTCCCATCTCTGTATCTCGCCCTCTCACTACGCCCCCTCTCCACCCCTTTCCCCTGGTCTACCCCCCAACTACGCCACACTCCCATGGGTTACAAATGTATACCACATCTATTGAAGGAGTAATGTTCAAAAGGAAACAGATACATGTTGTGTCACGAACAGTCCCGCCATTTCTATTTTTTTCTATTTTTGGCATGCAGATGAAACGATGCAGCTCTACCTGGCCACACAGTCTGGCTTCTTGCTGTCTAGACTTGCCCAGTGGGCCTACATTGAAAAAAAACAACAACCTCTGGCGACCAAATGGTGGTCGCGTGGAAATATTTCTGCTCGGATCATGATATAGTTTAAAGTAATACCGGTGATGGGAGTGATAGTCCTAGCGGTAGGGTGTGAGATGACAGAGGGTGGTTTGGTGGGATGAATGTAGATTGTAGAAGATCCTTCTAGAATGAAAATTTTAAGAGAGAGAGAGAGAGAGAGAGAGAGAGAGAGAGAGAGAGAGAGAGAGAGAGAGAGAGTTTTATTAGTCTGTATAAGGTGATACCCATCTTTAATTATACAATAGTCTTTGACTTCAGTATGACATCGTAAAAAAATAAATAAATACACCCGTTTGGGTGTGATTGGCAGGAGGGGGGAGGGGGGTCTATTTAGAGATTTACAGAGAGGATCTGGGGGGAAAACGTCATGTTGTGGCCTTCTTACTATCAGATCAAATTACCATCTATCTTTAAAACGGAACCTTTTGCCCGGGAAGTACGTCAAGTAACGTCTCCGATTGAAATGACCTCGGCCATGTCTCGAACCCACGTCTTGTAGAATGAGAATCCAGTGGTCATCCTAAGCCAGCGCTGCTGTGAAGGATTAAATCTCACCAATGTATTTATTTGCTGGGACTTGCATTCACTTTCCACAGCTTTTATATCTTAGCATGAACTGCATGTAATTTTGTTTATTGGTTATCTTTCTTAAATAGCGTATAAATCCTTATAGATATAGTTGAACTAATCGATTTGAAAAGTACAAAAATGATCATCAAATACTCTTTGTTTGTTTGTTTGTTTTAAAAACGGGATGACATATTTTTTTTTTTAGTTCTTACGGTTTTGGTCAAAGTGAATCCGTGGAAAGTCGCAACGCTCTGACAGTAAATTGGCGAAGCAATGGACTGGCAGTAAATCAGCGAAGCATTGCGTTGGCGCCAGTTTGATATATGGTAATTGAATGCATTAGATTTATGTCGTGTGACGAGCTATTCAGTTAAGGCCACCCACATGGCCCCAGTCTGCCTTGACAAATATACATTACGTACACATGTCTAATTGTTGTGTATATCTATAGTTGTACATACATTCCAATGAAAAGAACCGTTGTAAAGGTACTGTTATATTAATGTGATTAGATGCTTATATCTTTACAGTGTAGTGTAGTGATAACAGCTTGTCCAATTCAAGATATCTAATGTCCAATTTCAAGATACCCAATGTCCAATTCGAGATACCTTAAGTCCGATTTCAAGATACCTAATGTCCAATTTCAAGATACCCAATGTTCGATACCAAGACATCTCATGTCCTCAAGATATATAATGTCCAATTTCTAGAAACTCACTCTCCAACGAGGCACAAGTAAGGCTATAACCCATATACCCCTACCCCCCACTCACCACAAGAGGAAGCTGCAGTGTGGCATATTCGCAGAAACACGACCTTTGAACTGTATCGACCTTTACACCCAGACACATACACACAGGCAAACATATACACAGTATACAAACCAAAGAATATACATCAATGCGGTTCAATCACCTGTACACTGTACATGTTACTATAAATAACATTCAAAGAAAACGAGTCTTTCTTGAATAATACAAAAAAAAAAAAAGGAAACAACCTAATTTATATATTATGCACACAATTTTACTTTTCTATTTTCCCGCTCTTTACATTTCGACTCACGCCTGCTGGCGAAGATTAAATTGTTCGAAACGAATGAGAAAACAAACTGATAAACAACGAGCGGGCATTTAGCTGCCGCCATTTCTTGTCTGAACCCCACCACCACCACCACCACCACCCGGTGCATTGTATAATAATACGAAACTTGTTTAAATATGGCCGCAGCACGCGTAAACAAACATCGTGCGCGCGCGCAAAAGTGTCTCCTACCTGACTTTTTTTAAAAAGATGTCATTTTGAAACCTGTCTAATAACCAAACATGAACACACACACACACACACACACAAACACTCGGACACAAAGACAGAGAATGACCATTGATCTCTCTTATTTTTTTTTGAGAATGATCTGCCCTTGTTGAATGGACGCCTTACGGTAAACAGAGGTAACTATTTATTTATCGTAAACTTCCGGAGACATTATGTATACAAAATGTTGGAATTTAGACAGTTAGGAAATTATTTTTTTTTTAGACTTTTCGGCATTGCATGGTCTGCATGTCTGCAAGGAAGGGGAAAAGAATAAAAACCTAACATATGTAAATAAACTTTCTTTTATCTCAAAAGCATGCAATATATTGCATATTGTTCTTTGATGTAGCCTGTATGGAAAATGTCTCTATCTGAATTATGCAAGCTAGTATAAATAAAGCGTTCAAAGAACAGTTATCGGTAATGGGTGCTAATGAGTAATGCGGTAGATTAACTAGAAGAAAAAAAGCGCCCCGGGGATATATTTCTAAAATGTCCGACCCCCCCCCCCACCCCACCTCTAATTCCCAAGGTCAAATGAGCCCTTGTGTTACGCCAGTTAATCAATGTTTTGCTATGGGTTCGTGCAGTACAAGACAGTTTTTTTTACTGTAGCTGATGATGTGGAGGTTGCACCGTATCTCATTTGTTTTGTTACAGTTATTGAACCCGCGTGTAGACATGTGAGTCCAAGTGCAGTAGTAGATATACTGAATAGGGACCCCCCCACACACACACACACTCGCCTCACCCAGCGTCCGACATCTGAGGTGAGCCCTGCAAAAGAAGATTATTCTTAAATACCGGTTAGGACCGTTTTTTTTTGGGGAGGGTCCTAGTCAAAAGTACATGGGGGAGGGGGGGCTTTAGGTAACGATAAGTTAAGGGGGAGGGTTCTTAGGAAAAGATAAGCAGTGAGGCCAATTAAAAAAAAAACGCTGTTAAGTCCGCGACTAGTAAACATAGAAAAAAGGCTCCACCCCCCCCCCCAGCGGCCTTATTTAAATAAAGACATGAAATATGAATCAAAGGGATTGGGTGGGGGGGGGGGGTACGATATTTTGTCTTATGGCAATGGAAGGATACAAACCCGATCAGCTAGACACCGGTTACTTCTTAACGATCTCTGCGACCCCGTTCTCTTTTCGCCGCTTTTATCCAGTCTAATCACGAAAATGCGCCACGTTCAATGCATTTTGACGACGCCAAACTCAATCCGTACGTTTTATTTTAATATGTAGGGAAAAGAAGGGGGGGGGGCTTTTTCGTGTATCACTTTATCGATAAACACGCACACACACACATACACACACACAGGCACACACTCACAAAAACACTCGGTCTGATAGAAATCACAACAAAGGGAGGGAAACATCTGTAAAGGTAAACAACCCGTTCAGAGACGAGAACAATAAAATATCTACTCACATCTCGGGGGAATCCAGCCTTTTCAATGTATCTTAGCAGATGATAATTAAATCCCGGAAGAGCTTACATCAGGCTTTGATCTTTCTACCCTTAGTTATCTCCCTTACCTTCTGCCATTTTTTTTTACTCTAATTTCCGTTTCTTTTTTTTTTTGTTTTGTTTAATTTCTTCCCCATTCTGAACTTGAGAAAAGTACTTTCATTCTACACTCAAAAATTAATCTTCGAGAATTTCTCTGAAAAGGTAAACACACAATAAACTTTATCCCGTGCATTTTTTTTTTCAACAAACTTGTATCAAAGTCAAGGATGTAGGATATAAGCAGAGCCATTTTGAATGGGTAGGCAGGGCAGGTTGGGCTATTTTAGGGCCTCTGCTGCTAAGGGGCACTTGTCTGAACTTTTCTGCTACTAAATAGGTGTTTAGTAGGTGTGAAATAAATATTATGGGTGAGTTTTAAATTCTAGTGGGCCCACATTACTAACAGACCAGCTGCAATCTGAGAACTTGTTAAGGGGCCCCGTCAAAATAAATTATAACAGATGTGGGTCAAAACGGACCTAGTGGGTTATAATAATTCAACAGCTGTGGGTCAACACGGACCCAGTGGGTTATAATAACTCAACAGCTGTGGGTCAACACGGACCCAGTGGGTTATAATAACTTAACAGCTGTGGGTCAACACGGACCCAGTGGGTTATAATAACTCAAGAGCTGTGGGTCAACACGGACCCAGTGGGTTATAATAACTCAACAGCTGTTGGTCAAAACGGACTCACCTGTAAAGTAAGGTACGCCAAGAAAACTAAAGCGTTAATACTTTTTTTTACACAGCTGGGGGTAGCTGGTATTTTTTTTTTTACCAAAGTACCCGTACTCAAGTGTATGGAGTAGTTGACCTTGAATCCGTACTTACCACTTGGGTATTTTACACTCAAAGTCTCAATTGTACTCGTACTTGCGTCTTGGGTACTTGTACTAGCACACACAGTACTTGATTGTCCATTTTTAAATTTATCGATTATTATTATTTTTAGGTTTGCGACACACACAGACAGAGAAAATAAAGTACTGATAATGTACAATGGATTCTCAATCCAATATTGTTTAAACAAACATTTTCCAACGAATCGCTCTTTGAGAACCACTGTCCCGCGGTCATCAAATGTACCTTAGACTGGGAGTGGGGGAGGACGAGCTATCCATTGGGCTCGGTGTTTTCCTATTAACCTCAAGCAGCGCATCAAAACTGTGCAGAGTTCAGAAAAGTACGTTAAACGTATTATTCGGTGCATAAATACGTCACACACACATATATATATATATACACACATACACATACATACACATACAAACATACACACACACACACACACATACACATACAAACATACACACACACATACACTCAAACAGCGAGGTTGTCTGGAATTAATGTGCTTTAAGTCTCTCTGTCTGTTTACCAGTCTATTCACATGTCTGTTTACCAGTCTACTCATCCGTCTGTTTACCAGTCTACTCATCTGTCTGTTTACCAGTCTACTCATCCGTCTGTTTACCAGTCTACTCATCCGTCTGTTTACCAGTCTACTCATCCGTCTGTTTACCAGTCTACTCATCCGTATGTTTACCAGTCTACTCATCCGTCTGTTTACCAGTCTACTCATCTGTCTGTTTACCAGTCTATTCACATGTTTGTTTACCAGTCTACTCATCTGCCTGTTTACCAGTCTACTCATCTGTATGCCTGAAGGTCACGCAAATACTGAGTTTCTTCTGATATTCCTTACTCATCCCCCCCCATCCCCACACCCATCACCAACCCACTCACGTACAGACAATACCCTAGTAATTCTTCCTCTACCCCCCGATCAGCTATACCCCCTTCCCCTTCATTGTGTGTACCCACCTCAATGAACATCACGTCTACCTTTGAAAACATATTTCCATAACCCAGCATGCAACATTTAGTCGTGCTTACGTCATCATTCCCACTGCTCACACCCCCACCCACCTTGGCACCGAACATTATCCCCCCCACCCCTTTCCGCCACTCCACACACCTAAACCACTTTCCAGTCGTGTTTTGTTTCTCTCAAACACTTCATGGTACATCCAGTCCTCCCCCCCCCCACACACACACACAAGTTACCTACTCAGTAGCTACTTACCCATTACCTAACTACACGTTACCTACCTACTACTCGGTACCTACCTACCTACACGTTACCTACCTACTACTCGGTACCTACCTACCTGCACGTTACCTACCTACTACTCGGTACCTACCTACCTACACGTTACCTACCTACTACTCGGTACCTACCTACCTACTTCTCGGTACCTACCTACCTACACGTTACCTACCTACTACTCGGTACCTACCTACCTACTACTCGGTACCTACCTACCTACACACGTTACATACCTACTACTCGGTACCTACCTACCCGCAGGGCGTGCCTCACGAATTGCGCGGCCCAATATAACGGATGCTTGCGAGCCCCCTCTTCTATTTTTTTTACAATAACAACTAGTACTATTAATTAGCTAAATGTAAATTGCGGGGCCTCTGCCAGGCGTGGGGGCCCAATTTGGAGCAAACGGTCAAATTGGTCTAAGGCCCTGCTACCCGGTACCTATCTATCTTGTATCTACTACCACCGGTACATACCTCCCAGTACGTATCTCTCGGAACCTACCTCCAGGTACCTACCTCCCGGTACCTACCTATCCGGTACCTACCTATCCGGTACCTACATCCCGGTACCTACCAACCCGGTACATACCTTCCCGGTTGTAAATCACCCAGAGTTAACACAGCGACTGACTAGATGCACCTGACAAAGGGAGAGGTTACGTCTGAGGCGACATTTCGCTTCCGTAACTTCTGATAAGCAACAAGTGGGTGGGGGTGGGGGGGGGGGGGGTTTGGGGAAACAGCACACAATGTGTTTTTTTCTGGTGTTGTTGGATGTTTTTCATGATAAAAAAATTATCTATCTATCTATCTATCTATCTATCTATCTATCTATCTATCTATCTATCTATCTATCTATCTATCTATCTATCTATCTATCTATCTATCTATCTATCTATCTATCTATCTATCTATCTATCTATCTATCTATCTATCTATCTATCTATCTATCTATATATCTATCTATCTATCTATCTATCTATCTATCTATCTATCTATCTATCTATCTATCTATCTATCTATCTATCTATCTATATATCTATCTATCTATCTGTCTGTCTGTCTGTCTATCTATCTATATATCTATATCTATCTATCTATATATATATATATATATATATATATATATATATATATACATCTAGCCATCAATCAATCATCCATCTATCTATGTCGATAAATAAGTACATCGATTATGCGGTCAAGTTTATGAATCAGCAAACCCTTCCTAAACACATGTACAAGTGCGTTTAACACCAGTACATACGACACCTATTGAACACAGTGTTCATCTCCGTTCACCCTGTACTTTCAACGAGGGGGGGCGTTGCACAGATTAAACAATGATTAACACATCAGCGCTGCATCAACTAACGACATACCCATCCATCAGATGTGTCGCTACGGGGCAAATGACCCAAAAAAAAAAACAGACATTTTTTTTTTGCTCTTAACTTCATTAAGTTCTAAAATCTATATAAATAATAGCCGTATGGATTCTGCGTTAAATCGAAAGTAAAGAATTAATACAACAGTATTCCAGTTTAAAATAAAATCATGAAAAAATCGGATCTGCCCGAAACCAAAAAACAACCTAGCCTACCGGTCAAGCCTGAGGGGATATAACTCTATGCAAAGCTTTTGCAGGGTACAGGTAGTAAATAGAATATTTTGCATTCAAATAACTAACGTATCATCGTATACAACGTCCACGCACAGTGAGAGACGTCCATAGCCCGTGTTATGTACACATCAACTAACACACTGTGTTGCTAACGTCTCAAAGTGCTAACTAAGTATAAGCAACAACAAAATTGTTTGCACTTGAAATATGATTGTAAAGTAAAACACTACTCATTGCCAACATGCAAAGTAACAAAAATAAGTTATTGATTAATTATATTTAAATGTTGATGCATGTATAAATCATTACATACGAATATAAGTATCTTGAATATATAGAAAGATAGAAAAAAATAAATGGATAGAGAGAAAAAGACTTAAATGGATAGATAAGGATTTAGGTCAGTTGAGCCCCGCCCGCGAAGCAGAAGATAATATTGGGCTCCTGAAACAAGGGGATTGTGGGAAAGGGTGTTGAGTTGAGTTTTTTGTGGGGGAGGGGAGGCACAGGGCGCGCACGCCCAAAAGGGTGCCGTGTTCGTCCACCGTTTATAGTACGTTATTTATTCAGGGAAGTTTTTGTAATCATAAATTGGGGATACGAGTAAATAAAAGGGGACAACGGATGCCTGTTAAGATTGACCAACTAATGACCAGTGGCTATAATATATATTTTTTTAAATGCATCAAAAAAAATATCAAGCAAACGCCAAATAGATGAAAAAAATGTAATCTGCAGGCGTTTCGTTAATACTATTTGATCGATTCTTATCTTGTAATTCAAGGGATTAAAACATGGCCTACTTACAGCTATGAACTAACTACAAGGTTCCTGGCTCTTTTATTTATCATTTCAATAATTTCAAGGGCTGCTGGGACCGACCTATGCACGCAGGGCCATTCTAGTGGACAGACAATCTAGGAGACCTTTAAGCCCCCCCCCTTCCCACCCCACTGATAAGAAACCCCCCCGACTGGGCTTTTAATGAGCCGTAACCGGATATGTAAAGTATAATCTGTAGGAACAAGTGCCCATTTTTTTTGAGCCATCTTGCTACTCAAGAGATGTTTACTCGTTCTAAAAAAAAAAAAAAAGAAGTTATGAGCCGAGTTTCACAGCCTGGCATGCGTGAGCGGGGCCCTGTTGACCTATTGGGCCCCCTCCATTACAACGACCATTCATAATATTATTACAATTGTGCAGGGGGGGTGTGCTGCCAGAATGAGCCTTTAGTGGGGGGGGGGCGACTAGAACAAACCAACCAGCTACGTACCCTATACGGGCCCAGCAATAGGAGATTCGTTGATAGGGTACACAGCGTTTGTGTGTATTGTCTTTGTGCGTGAATGCGTGTGTGTGTGTTTAAACACACGTGAAAGGATTCAGCGGGGACCCCCAATGCAAACAAAAGCCTGTGATCCTCTTTACTGGCAGCACCCTCTTCGTTCTTAGACTGCACATGTGCAGTGCTCGATTTAAGAAAAAAACCAGTGCCGGGGATGAAAAAAAAATTCTGCAGAGCCGGGGATAAAATGTATATGATTTCATCCCCCCCCCCCCCAACAAACACACACTCCCATTCCCCCTTCCTCTTTTTTTTTATCTCTTTTTTTTCCCCCCCCCCTTCCTTCTTTAGAAAAGCGATAAAACCCACTGGATAAAGACAGTTATTAGGCAAGAGATTATCATATTAAGAAACAGGTTTTATTATAACTTCAGTCATTCATATTACCCTAACGGACCGAAAATGTGGCAGAGGACGAATGAGACAGCCAGTCATTTGTCATAGATGACATGTGGCATCGTAACAAGTAAATAATGAACAAAAATGACGCATGTAAACAAGTGGTGCGCTTAGAATGTTAATCTTAAGAACCCCAAAAAAAAACAAGAATGGACGAAGCAATGTAAATCTTCGCTATGACTGACATTTTAATGAGTCGCCAGACTTGCGTCATAATCCCACCTATATGGAGCAATTAAGAACGCTCCATTAACCCTTTTATATGCAAACGGCACACCAAGCAATACCCACGTTTTTTGCTTTGTGAGCCTTAACTTGACAATAGGGTCAAGGCCGCAGCCAGAAAATCCGAGACACGTGACCTCAGAGCCCGCCCCCCCCCTCTCCCGATTTAGCAGCAAAAGTAAAAACAAGATGGCCTACATTTTAAAAAACAAACGTTTTGCGACCCTTGACGAATATCACGGTTGCCTTCTCTGCGCAGAAAGTTTTGGTACAGATTTGCTCATGTATTTATATCATATCGCAGGCTCGTCGCGATAAGAGGCAATGTGACCTTATTAGTCAGATGGCTAATTCCCCCCCCCCTCCCCACCCTCTCCCCGCCGCTCCACCCACCGTGGGGATTCAGAGATTGTAAGGGACTCCCCAGTATTGAAATACTTTTTTGGCGGCGGGTTGACATCTGTGGAGGGGAGATTAACTGGTGGGGCTAATCGAGTTTTGCAATTCTGAAAAAAGTGGGGGGCGGGGGGGGGGCGGACAGCGTAGACAATGTGCTTATATTGGGCGGAAGCAAAGATTAGCAGCCTTTTGGACCTCACAGACCGCGAAATTCTTCACCTTCTTTTTTTTTTCCCCTACGGATCGGCACAATCTTTTCGCGGACCACAATCGGTCCGTGGACCGCGGGTTGCCGACCTCTGGTATAGAACGTCATTGGCGTGCGTCCACTTACTGCTGTCAACGGGAGGATGGCCTTACTATCTAGAAGGGTACGTCTGAAATTAGCACAAGAGAACTCTAAATTTGTATGTGCCATAATTCAACGAGCAGAGAGAAAGCCCAAATAAAAACCCCGAAGAGTGTTCTAGTTGAAGCTGTTAATTATATGCATTAAATCCAGGTCATGAAATATTTTCAATTTGTACTCCGTATCTAGTGCCCTCTACGTTTCGAACTTTCCTTTTAATACCAACATCTTTTTCAAGTGTACTTTAAAGGGCTGATGACAGTGTGTAGAATTCGTGGTCTCTCTCTCTCTCTCTCTCTCTCATATATATATATATATATCCAACGGCACACCAAAACCTACTCTAGTTTTACTTTGCGAACCTCAACTAGGTGGTAATGTTTATGCGGGTAGCGCACCGCCCAGCCGCCTGGAAAAAAAAATTCCGAGGATTGAACCCACGACTCTCACGTCGACAGTCGAACGCTCTACACCACTCGTTACTGTAATACAATATAAAGATTATGATAAGTCATAGCTAGTGGAAGACAATGCTGTATCATCGATGCTGCATTTGCCATGTACAAGGCAGCTGAAAGGTTCATGAGATGACTGCAAATAGTCTGCATGCGAGTCGTCTAGTGATGAGTGGTTCCTAATTCGTACACTGGCAGTGCGTGAATCGAGACCGCCTATGTCTAAATCGGTAACGGTTAGTGGTGCAACAAGTTCATCCTAGTTTAACCAAACTTGGGCTATTGTTTGACCCCCGGGTATGTGTGTGTGTGTGTGTGGAGGGGGGGTTAAGTAATCATTGGTTTCATAGTCAATGGATGTGCCCTCCCCCCCCCTTCTCTTCCTTTCAAAAAAAAATAAAAGGGGTCAAGGTCAATGTTTTGAAACAGTTTGGACACACCCTTCCCCGACCCCTTCCACAGCTGTCACAGTTCAACGGGTTTCAAGAAAACATTCAAATTCTACCATAGCGTATCGGAATACCACAGCCTGTAATCTAGATTAGTTCAGAGTGCATCTTGTGTGATCATTCCATCCCTCCATCACTCCATCATTCCAACACCCGTCTCACCTCTCACCAAATTCACCAAACCCCCCCAAATCTATTTCATCATTCCCCTCCCCACCTTTTTTTTTTCCAAATAGGTCCAAGTATGTTTGTATATATATACACCCACAGTCATGCCCCCCCCCCCGCCTCACACACACACCTACACCAGCATGCAAAACAGGAACGTTTACTGTCACATCAATGTCAAATATGTGACAGACCGTGTCAGGAGAAGAATGATTGAATTCCAAGCAAACACTGAGTTAGATTCCTTATCTCCCTTTCTATCCCGCCTCCCATTCTATGACCACCCAAGCAGTGACCAATCAGCATCTCAGTATAAATTCAAGAGATCAAATGAAATAAAATACACTGGAATAACTCAAAAAAATGATAAAACTTTATTTTAATTTTAAAAATGATCGTCAATTAATAGCTAATTTTATGCATTTTTCAAAATTTCCCCCGAACATTTCTAGTTGCCATGGAAACACACCAGACGATTTTCATACATATTAGTTGTAAAGTTAATTATTTCCAAACATTCTGAAACAAATATCTGCAATAATATTTAAAAGCCAACGGATAGCTTTTGTAATGAAAAAGGCGATAGACGAAAAAACAAGCAATTTAAGTCTTTTCCGTTTCGGACAAAGGACATTTTAGAGCATTTTCGCCGGACGAAATCCGTATTTTTTTTTCCGGGTTACAGCCATAAATATTGCTCTACGCGCATGAATTTCGATAAATTTAGAAAGGGAAGTAATCATGTTGAATAACTATTACAAAAATAAATAATGATTACGCCCCTTTGATTAGCTTTTATTATTTATATTTAAAATATAAGCAAAAACGGTATATAAGAAACTCTTATATTTTGGCTCTGAGAGGTCAGATCGCGAAATAGACTTTTGATGAACACAGGGCAGGACAAGACCTACAAAATAATATATACATCATGGGTCTAGGACTTATGGTTGCTGAGATATAGGGCGCTCCATTGTTAATATAGCTTATATAGTAAAAAACGGTACTTTATGAGCCCCCTTTTACGGCCCTCAGAGGTCAGATCGCGAAATGAACTTTTGCTGCACACATGGCAGGCCAAGACCTACAAAATCATAAATACATCATGGGTCTAGGACTTATGGTTGCTGAGATCTAGGGCGCTCCATTGTTAATATAGCTTATATAGTAAAAAACGGTACTTTATAAGCCCCCTTTTACGGCCCTCAGAGGTCAGATCGCGAAATTAACTTTTGCTGCACACATGGCAGGCCAAGACCTACAAAATGATAAATACATCATGGGTCTAGGACTTATGGTTGTTGAGATCTAGGGTGATGACGGACAGACAGATAAACAGACAGACAGACAGACAGACAGACAAAACGGGGACAATAGAGCATTTTTTTCGAAAATGCTTTAAAAAGTAGGAAAATATTCAGCCTCGCATTGGTTATTAAAACATGGCTTAGTAATACAGGACGTAGTAATACAGGACTTTCAATGTCATATATGGAATCTACAGGTCAAAATTGTCTTGAAACACGTTTTAAATCACAACAAAAACAATTGGTCAGTTTGTTGTCCAATTATCAAGCCATTTATGGCGCAAAGTTAGGTCTGATAAACAGAGAACCGGACAGGACTGCGCTATGTGAATATTCATTTTCTGAGGACATAGGTTCAAACCTTGGTCTTAAAGCTATCGCAGGCAATAATACCGAATGGGATGGATGGCCGAGTGGTGTAGATACTATAGATACTCGACCGTGAGAGTCCTGGGTTCGATCCTAGGTGAGAACCATGAAATCTTTCCAGGTGTTATTAGGTAAGAGTGGTCCGAAAATTAGACACTGCTTTAAATAGGTAGTAAAGGAGGTTGGGCGTTGTGCTAACCACACAATACCATCATATGCCGAGGTTATAGAAACAGATGAATTCTACACTTCATCTGCCCCGATGGCCCGTTAGGGCTAAGGTAAACTATAATAATACCGAGACCTGAAGTCAATGATGTGATGTGATGTGGATGAAGCGAATTATCCTTCGTATTTACAAGTAACTAGTGTTTCTCATTTCCAGTCGTTTTGAATATCCCGGGATCCCGGGACAAAAGTCGTTCTCATCCCGCTATTCCGGAAGAGTATCCTGCTCGTGACTCTAATATGTAGACAGGTTGAAGTTTCCCCGTAGACGTGAATACCGCCGTGACACACCACAAGAAACAGTTCATCTGTAAGTCATTTTTTCCCCTTACATATTTGAAATCCACTACAGTAGTAGAAACACTATTGGAAACAAAAAAAGGAAAAGCGACATGCTTTGTTGGGACATGAACCATTACGACTCACAGGTCGGTCTCACAGACCTAACACAACCGACATACCCAACAAATTGGGGCAGATCAGAACCAACCAATGGCTTACATGAGCAAGTTGTTGAGTGTGTGCGCGTGTGCGCGCTTGAGGCTCTGCTTCAGTGTAGGTCGGCGTTTATGCGTCTGTATGTTACACATTCGCCTGTATGTTACACTCAGTTACACATTCGTCTGTATGTTACACTCAGTTACACATTTGCCTGTATGTTACACTCAGTTACACATTCGTCTGTATGTTACACTCAGTTACACATTCGTCTGTATGTTACACTCAGTTACACATTCGTCTGTATGTTACACATTACACATTTGTCTGTATGTTACACTCAGTTACACATTCGTCTGTATGTTACACATTTGTGTGTATGTTTTTGATTCTATTTTAGTTCGTGTGTATTTATGTATGTGTGTGTGTATGTGTGTGTGTGTGTTTAAGCGCTTGTGTGAATGTTTACGTGTGTGTATGTGTATATGTTTTAATATATGTTATGCGCGTATGAGTGTATCTGTGTTTCGTGCAAATTAATGTGTGTTTTGTGTGAGTGGGTTTGTTGTAGGTGTGTGTGTGTGTGTGTGTGCTTGTAAGAGTGTGTAGATGGTTGTAAGCATGTGTCTGTGCTGTTGTTATTGTTGTTGCTGTTTCCCTGTTGTTCCACTGAGTTTCATTGTCATGTTTCAGTAGAATTCAATTTCTGAATGAACAAAACAAAAATCCTCGCATTGTGTGTGTGTGTGTGTGTACAACATTGTTAAAAATTTGGAGGGAAAATTTATTATGCTGATCAAGCTAAATATTTTAAAGACTTTAAGTCACTTCGGGGAAATAGACAGAAAGGTACAGAATTATGGGATGGTGAATATATATATCATAGAGGCCCGCCCACACTGTGAAATCGTTGAGCAAACGAAAAAGTTTGACACACACACAAAATCAAACTCGAACCTTCTGCCTCTTGTCTGCTGGTGAATTACGTGACGTGGCTTTTTGATGCAGGCGACATTCCCCCCCTCCCCCCATTCACTTTGATGTTTGCTAATGGAAGGGTGTGTGTGTGTGTGTGTGTGTGTGTGTGTGTGTGTGTGTGTTTGGGGTGGGCGGGGGGTGTTGTAGGTAAAATTTAAAAAAAAAATGTGAGGTACTTTCGGCAAACACTGCACCGGAGAGAGAGAGAATAAAAAACCGGAACAAATACAGAGTTCATTAACAACCAGTTCACCTTTTCGCGCGCAAACTTTAAAGGCCGCAGACGAACGAAGAGCATAATCGAGTGTTATGTACACATATGTGTATGCAATATGTACAACGTTTTTTTTAAGATGTTTAAAAAAAAAAAAAGAGTTCCGATTTGACAGTGTATATTTGAATGTAACGTAAGTTGTAATTTACGCAGCAACTTGAACCTTACGTAGCCCGCGTTGTTGGTTAAATGGTATAACCGTATGTGTGAGTATTAGGAACGATTAACGGCTGATGGTAAATGAACGTTATGTCAAGCAGAGAGGGTGGCAGCCCCATAGCGTGAAAATTCAACAGCAGGGGCCAGGCATTCTGCAGCAGGGGCCAGGCCACTAGCGGGGGGGGGGTGTGCAGGAAATAAATGTTACTAGGTAGAGCGAACAAGCAGAGGGGGCCAGACAAAACGCAGGGCGGGGGGGGGCGGTCCCCTGCCCCCCCCCCCCGCACGCTGCGGGCCTGGAGGGTGGGCAAACGTTTTAAGTCGCGGACCACATTATTCAGTTTGTAATTTTGACCCGCGGGCTGGACCGAGAGCAGATCGGTGGTAAGTTGACATGAACTAATGTAAAGTTGAGGTAAATGTCATGACATAATTGGCGAGTGCTGTACCCCTCTATGAAACGAGCAGCGGGCCGCAGGACGCTATTGGCCCGCGGGTCGCTGTTTGCCCACCCTTGCTCTAGACAGTATATATATATATATATATATATATATATATATATATATATATAAAAAAAAACGAATCGTTTTCAGTGGCGTAACTAGCGTTTATGGCACCCCTGAAGATGGGGGGGGGGGGCTTTAAACATGCCACTCAGTTCTCGTGATGAAAAATGATGACACAGTCATAATGGTACATTTAGTCAGGGAGGACCTACACTCAGCGAGGTCACAGTCATAATGTTAAATTTAGTCAATGAAACATCTAATACGTTTGTCATATGGTAGAACTAAATGAACAATAAATGAACTTTAGTTTGCTGCTCACTGTTTGTTTGATGATTCAACGTCAGATGCAAGCGCGTGTGCCTATTACACGCTGTTTGCTTGATTCAACGTCAGATGTAAGCGTGTGTGCCCATTACACGCTGTCTGCTTGATTCAACGTCAGATGTAAGCGTGTGTGCCCATTACACGCTGTTTGTTTGATTCAACGTCAGATGTAAGCGTGAGTGTCCATTACACGCTGTTTGTTTGATGATTCAACGTCAGATGTAAGCGCGTGTGCCCATTACACGCTGTTTGCTTCATTCAACGTCAAATGTAAGCGTGTGTGCCCATTACACGCTATTTGCTTGATTCAACGTCAGATGTAAGCGCGTGTGCCCATAAAAGTTTTATTGATTATTCATTTATTACTATTTGTCAAGTACTGTGAAGACACATTAATGTCCAGTATAATGTATTCAGCCACTCGTTTGATTTTAGCAGTGAAAATTTATATAGATATTTGTATGATCTAAAGACATTTAACTTTTACTTTCAGTGTATTTTTTTTTAAATAAAAAGTTTATCTAGGACAAAAATTGCATATCTTTTTTATTTTTTTAAAAGAATTAAACTTGTATTAAACCCAAGAGTTAAACTAAAATAATTAATTCATAAATCAGTTCAAGTTTAACTTCAGTTTAACTGAAGGAATAGTATGTACCGATCACTTTAATTCATTCATTTTGCCAGATTATCAAGTTAACATGATTCGACCTACCACCAGCCCACTTCCTCGAACACACACACACACACACACACATACACACAAATGAGTAAATAAATAAATAAACAATGTTGTTTGCTAGACTGTAATAACAAATATGGCTGACATGATTCAGAAAACTGGGTTATCCTTTAACACCCGCACGACAAAGATTATTCTGCGAGAACATATTCTTTAAAAATAAAATCTAAAACGACACTTGTTAAAACGTGAGTACAAACAGGTTTACAATCGGAAAAATGATCGGGGAGGTGGGGGGAAGGGGGTTCTAGTAGTTGGACATATGCAGGATGCATGGGGTAAACAGAAGCAACAAAAGTAACACAAGTAAAAACGTGACAAAGTAACAGAAGTAACAAAAGTAACACAAGTAAAAACGTGACAAAGTAACAGAAGCAACAAAAGTAACACAAGTAAAAACGTGACAAAGTAACAGAAGTAACAAAAGTAACACAAGTAAAAACGTGACAAAGTAACAGAAGCAACAAAAGTAACACAAGTAAAAACGTGACAAAGTAACAGAAGTAACAAGAGTAACACAAGTAAAAACGTGACAAAGTAACAGAAGCAACAAAAGTAACACAAGTAAAAACGTGACAAAGTAACAGAAGTAACAAAAGTAACACAAGTAAAAACGTGACAAAGTAACAGAAGTAACAAAAGTAACACAAGTAAAAACGTGACAAAGTAACAGAAGCAACAAAAGTAACACAAGTAAAAACGTGACAAAGTAACAGAAGTAACAAAAGTAACACAAGTAAAAACGTGACAAAGTAACAGAAGCAACAAAAGTAACACAAGTAAAAACGTGACAAAGTAACAGAAGTAATAAACTACAGAAGTAAACACGTAACAGAAGTAACAGAGTGGCAGAAGTAAAAACGTGACAAAGTAACAGAAGTAACCGACGTGACAGAAGTACAGTAGTAAACAAAGTAACGGAAGTAGCAAATTAGCAGAGGTAGCAGAAGTCGCAAAGTGGTCATCAATCCACAAATTAAACGACTGAGCATTTCGATCGAATGGCAGTCTTACAAAAAGCAATGACCAACAGGGACAACAACACGAACAGTGTTAACCAAATCAACAACAACATCACTAACAAAGTGCAGTACTAACAGAACCCCCCCCCCTCCCCAGAATTCTCGCACCTTTTGATCAGTTATCACGATAAAAAAAAACAACCTAACAAATCTCCTTACCACCACAGGTGGTTATCGGAAACGTAAAGATAAGTCTCCCGCCATTATTCGGTCTCTTAGAATGCAGACACGGCGAGTAACAAAACAGTTAACTGGCAGGTTTTGGTATTTATGGCATTTTCTGTGCAGACGTACTGCAAACAAATGTTTAAATCCCCCCTTCAGGCTACACGAGTTGCTATTTTCTTTTTTTTTTATGTTTAGCTCGCGTGGGAGGCGCAGACGATAATAAATCGCTTCAGCTCTTACAAAATAATAATACTACATTGTTTAAAAAGCCAAAAGGCAGGGGCGTTAACTTATGATTGTCATCGTAACTTTTGGCTTTTTTTTTTCTTTAACCCGCCAATTTTTTTTCGCCCTCGAATTTAAAACCTGAAGAGTATTGGGCTCACGCTATCTTCCATTTTAGTGCACAATTTATCAGTAATACTAATAAAGAGGGGAAAGTATTCCAGTTTACAGAAACTCCTGCCCATAAAAAAAAAAAAGAAAGAGTGTGAGAGAGGAAGAGGGGAAAATGAGAAAGAGTGGAGAAAAAAAAAGAGATATTCTCAGATATGAAAGACAGTTTCTCGATACAGTTTGAAAGAAATGTCGCTAGCTAGTGAGCTTGGGAATGAGAAGGGGGAGGGGTTGAGTCTTTGGCCAGTGTAGGGTAGAGAAAGAATGCATACGTTTAGACCAGACATTGACAAACAACAGCCTGCCGGGCCAAGCGACGTTTTTACGCAGCAACAAATTTTCACATATTCATAACATAACAATTTGCGATTGCAGCTTGTCACATAAAGATACCAATAACATTTCACCTATTCACAACATGACATTAAGGAAATTTCTGCTAGTCTGTTATTGGCCAATGTCTGCTAGGCGGCCAATAACAGACATTGCAATGGCCAGCTAGGCTGGGTTCGACCGGGCAATGTCGAAATGACAATGGAGGAAAGTACAGTCTATAATTGTAACAGATATAACACCTATTGTATAACACCAATTATACAACACCAATTGGATAACACCAATTGTATAACACCAATTGTATAACACCACTTGTATAACACCAATTGTATAACACCACTTGTATAACACCACTTGTATAACACCAATTGTATAACACCAATTGTATAACACCAATTGTATAACACCAATTGTATAACACCAATTGTATAACACCAATTGTATAACACCAATTGTATAACACCAATTGTATAACACCAATTGTAATTGTAATGTGTCAAATGGTAAACTTATTTAGTCCCAGGGCAACCATGGACAAACTACCGCCCGCATGCCGAATCTGGCCCGCCGGACTATTATATCCCGCCCGCGGCCCACCTCATTTCAAAGAGCAGTCCCATCACTAGCCTTGTCTGCTGTGAAGTCTTACATTAACTTCATATTAGTTCAAGTCAACACTCCCGCCATCTGCTCTTGGTCCGGACAGTCGGTAAAATTTACTCAATGTCGCCTCGCGACTCAAAAATACAACAGCAGCAAAAACAAAAATTCAAACAAGCGTTGATCGGAGTCAATGGTGTGCACAATGACGCATGACGCTTGTTTTAATGCACACACATACGCACACACATAAAAACACACGTACACACACAAGCATACACACACAAGCACACTCACACACAAGCACACCCACACACAAGCACACACAAGCACACCCACACACAAGCACACCCACACAAAAGCACACCCACACACATTTCTAGTGGTCGTCGGCTGGGTGCTGGAGGCGGAAGGAGAACTTCCATGCATGATGACATCAGGGGGTCAGCGGGCGATTGTGGGGTTTATAATATGGAATGATTGTGTTGGGTGGCAGTGTTATTACAATAGTTATGATATGGAATGATTGTGTTGGGTGGCAGTGTTATTACAATAGTTTTGGACCAAAATTAGTGACAAGCCTAAAGATAATGTGAAAAAAAAAAAAGTAAAGTTCCCTTAGCCCTCAAGGGCAATCGGTGTTGATGAAGTGAAGAATTCATCAGTTTCTATAACCTCGGCATTTGAAGTGAAGAATTCATCAGTTTCTATAACCTCGGCATTTGAAGGGATTGTGTGGTTAGCACAATGCCTAGCCGCCTTTACTTCCCCAAACTTATGTCAGATACCCATATAAAGCTGGGTGGACTTTATGGGACGACTTTAAAACGAATTCCACCTGGAAAAAGTTCCTAAGGTTTTCACCGAGGGTCGAACCCAAGACTGTCATGTCTCGGCCATCCGTCTTACCAAAGCCAAAGTAGCACAATTTAAACTGATTTCTGGCCATTAAAACAAATGATCTCAATCCGGCAACACTGGAAGCAGACAGTGATGCGAGGAAACAAGAAGATTTTTTGAGGACCACTTGTGCTGGTTAATGGATATGAACAAAAAGTTCAGCTATTAAGGTTCCACTTAGTACCTCGGAAACTTTTACGACCCAGGGTACAGTGTTATGGCAGTGTAGAGTACAACGAGTGCACAAGAAGGTAGGTTTTCAGGTAACTGAGAGGATGGACGGAGATGAATGACATCCTTTATAAGTCACACACACACACACAGGCACATACACACACAGGCACACACACACACACACACACACACACACGAACAGTTACAATCACACTGTCCAGTTTCACAAAAACTCACTGGTAACGTGAGTCGATGAGGTCGTTGCGCAGATTATTGAAGCAAATTCGATTTCAGACCAAAGCTGTCCCCCCCCCACCGCCCCCACCCCAAAACAACCTCAAACCCCCTTCACACGCCCTCATACCACCCTTTTTTTTTTTGGCAAGGTGTACCGAAAAAAAAATTTTGGGGCGAGAAACAGCAACAACAACAAAAAAAAAATAAATTCCAACGAAGCCTGGAGGATCTCCTGACACTTCAACCGCTGGAATCAACAGATGCGGTCAGAGGTTAAAATTGAAAGGTTGAGTAAGGACACAAAGTTATGAAGATTGTGCACAGATAACTGGGGAGCGCGCGCGTGTGTGGCCTCAGATTCCCTCTTTGTCTTTTTTTATCGATGACTTGCATCTCTTTAAAAAAAATAATAAAGAAGATTCCCCAACAACCTACGCCCACTGCACCCCTTCACAGACTCCACCCTTGTCGCAGGGTCATGTTGGGTGGTTTCACGAGTTTTTTTTTATTAAAGATTGTCTTTCAAAAAAAAAAAAAAAAAAAGAATACTGAACATAAAATAATGTGCTGGAGGGGCGGAGTTGTGCCAGTTAAGGCCCCCCCCCCTCGCGGACGCAGAAGAAATTATTAGGCCTTTCAGAAAATAAGAGACACTAAACATTTGGGGGGGGGGGGGCTTGGGCACGCGCCCGCTGCGCTTGTCCTTAAATTCGCATCTGTCGACGTGCCGGATGGTTGACGGAGTTCATGAGCTAAAATTCCCCTGCACACAGACACAAACACACACACATAAACACAAACACACACACATAAACACAAACACACACACATAACACAAACACACACACATAAACACAAACACACACATAAACACAAACACACACATAAACACAAACACACACACACACAAACACAAACACATAAACACAAACACACACACAAACACAAACACACACACATAAACACAAACACACACACACACAAACACAAACACACACACATAAACACAAACACACACACATAAACACAAACACACACATAAACACAAACACACATATAAACACAAAAACACACACATAAACACAAAACACACACACATAAACACAAACACACACACATAAACACAAACACACACACATAAACACAAACACACACATAAACACAAACACACACACATAAACACAAACACACACATAAATACAAACACACACACATAAACACAAACACACACATAAACACAAACACACACATAAACACAAACACACACATAAACACAAACACACACATAAACACAAACACACACACATAAACACAAACACACACATAAACACAAACACACACATAAAAATTAACACACACATAAAAAAACACATTTTTATTTTGTCAATATAATGTCTATAAATATTTGTGCGGTCCAAGCCCTAATGATTTTTTTTTTTATTTACCTTTTAATAAAAGCAGTTTTGTTATACTTTTTTTTATTAAACATTTGTTTTCTGTTCCACTTTATAATGTTGAAAAGAATTCCCCCCCCTCCCCCCACACCCTTTGAAATAGTCAACTAACGAAACATTTGTATTGCATTTTAATAAAGTATAGAAACTGTACTGACTGCGGCACTGAAAGCTTAATTTAGTGACAGCGGCCGTCAGACTCATTTTTTATCCATTTATTTATGAAATTATATATTTGTCTTTTCTTTTTTTTTCCACGGCCGCCAATGACCGCCCCTACGGCCGCCATTAACCACCCCTACGGCCGCCATTAACCACCCCCACGGCCGCAAGCGGGCCCTAAGGCCGAAGGATGTGCACCCCTGCTCTTACCGGTGAGTTTTAACGGTTTCTTATTGATTTCATCTTATCCTTGCCGGGACTTCACACACACACACGCACGCGCGAGCGCGCGCACGCACACGCGCACGCGCACACACACACACACGCGCGCAACACACACACACACACACACTTCACTGTAAAGCGCTCGACTGTCGACCTGAAAATAGCGGTCTCGATCTCAAATGATGACCAAGGCCGGGGTAGGAAACTACAGAACCCGATGGGCCCCCCAATTTGGCTCCATATGGCGACGAAGGCGAGTGAGCCCGCCCCCTCCTCCCCCATTTTTAATTAATGAACTAATATTCTCAAATTATCCCCGGCGCAATGTACCGGCTGCATCAGCTGGAGCCCAAAAGCTGAAGAAAACTAAATACAGTGCGACATAAACAATGGCCTTGCCTGCCTGCTCCCCTAGCTGCCCACCTCGTGTTAAATCTTTTGTTAAATGTCATACGGTGTGGTCCCCTATGAATGTCCACCCCCCCCCGGGCCATGATTATCCATGTAGTCAAAACCCAAACGAGGAAAAAACAATAACAACAACAACAACAAAGTGTCAACAACCTCCAGTAGTGGCTAGTAAGCAACAGAGTCATTCAACAAATGGAACGGTATCAATGAATGGAGGTCGGTATCAATGAACTTTAAAGTTTTAAATCGACTTCCCCCACCCACTACAACCCCCCCCCATGTCATGGCCAGCGTACATCCAGATCTTAGTAACCAGAGGGCATTGGTACAAAACTTCAATGGACCACGGGGTAGGGGACTTGATGGGTGACCAGCTTGTTCTAAAGTTTGAAGCAGGAAGGTGAGGGAGGGTATGTGTGTGTGTGGGGGGAGGGGTGATGTAGGCTGAGATCTGACAGGGGGGGGGAAGGAACTTTTTAACTATGAAGTACCTAAAGCAGAAAGGGTTAAATAATAAAAAAAAAAGACGAAGTGAGTTTTACTTCCGCCATATACAGGTAATCGTTAAAGAAAAAAAATAGTGACAGGTGCTGTCATAGGTATGACAGGTTTTTAGTGCAGCCGAAGAAGAAAGATGAAGTACACACACACACACAGCACACACACACACACACACGCAGACACACATAAAATAAAACTCAGTTGACCTGAAATTTAACTTTGAAATTATAAGTAAAAAAAAAAGAAAATGTCCGAGAGGTTCATCGTTGTTTGAGGTTAAGGTCCAGGGAAGGAGGTGGTGGGTGTGGTATGGCTCCGGGGCGGAAGGAGGTGGTGGGTGTGGTATGGCCCCGGGGGAAGAAAGGGGTGTGGGAGGGTTTTTTCTGTTATACCTGGGCGATTTATCTCATATATAACATGTTCTGCACTTGTAAAACATTGTGTGTGTGTGTGTGTGTGTGTGTAGTGAAGTTTCAAATGTCTGTCCGTGACTACTGATGGGACGACTTTGATATGTTCGGACGTGCCCCGGGAATAAAACTGGACACATTTATATCAAAACGAGAGAACATTTATTTTGTTATTATAAAGATTTGAGGAGGAGAGGTGTGGTGGGAGGGGGGTGGTGGTCTGTTGGAGGTGGCAGAGATGATAACGAAGTTACACAACGTTAGGGAATACATCTCGTATAGTCGCTATCAGAGCAAGTAATGGGTCACTGAGCTTGACCCATGACCCATGACCCATCAAGTTCTTGACCCAGACCCATCATGACCCATTGAATGTTGTTATTTTCAAGATGGCGGCCCGTCGCCATAGAGACCATTTTTAAATTTTTAAAATCGCGCGATGACGGGTTTTTTTTTAAGGTCGGGCGGAGACCCATGACCCATGTGACCCATCCAATTGTGCGACCCATTTGACCCATTGACCCATTACTTGCTCTGGTCACTATGCGATGTGGATGTTGTAGCATGTACATTACTCCAATGCCAAAAAGCTCAGGAGTGGGGAGGGGGAGGAATCAAGCCCGACCCTTACCACTTTAAAAATTTAAATGTTTATTAATTTATTAATTTTTATTTTTTTTACAGGGGCCCAAAGCCCTCGTGTAGCCCCGGATGACCAGAATTTCTTTTGGTGACCCAGATGCCAGGCTATGACATCAAAACTTTATCGAGAAAGGGTGTTGTATTTCTGTAAAGTTTTTCGCCCCCCCCCCACCCCTTTCTTCAAACCCCATGACGCCCCGAGGTTTTAAATATGATAATTAAAAAAAAACAACCCGCATCCTTTCAAAAGTACCCTTCAAATATTCCATGAATGTAGTCAAATGAGGGCAGTTTATTAAACATCTACGTTAAATCACGTCATTCAATATTAAACACCAGGTAGGCCTATATGTCGAGAGTCTATAAAAAAATGAACTTAACAGCGGTAAACATTAAAGGTGAACAGAATTCTTTTTGTTTTCCTTAGATGTACAAAAACTCAAAAACACAGAAATTGTGTTCGGCGCATTGGTATTTATTTTATTATCATTTTATTCAACGCCACCCCTTTCGTTCAGCAAACCTATTTATTCCCCTTTGTAAGAATTGGAAGAATATAAAAAAAAAAATCAAACACCCAAGTTACGGGGTTTAATTACTATTAACACCGGCCCCTTGCAGCAGGTGTTGAAATCGTAAACATTGGCTATTGTGTCATTATGACTTAAAGGGTCCCTTTATTTGCTACGTTCGAGTATTGCTTTTTATTCAATTTTTTTTAATAGTGTTGTATTATTGCGCCATTCTTGTAGTTTTCAGAACATGTTTGGCAACACAAAAAACAGTTCCGTCAATCTCCTCTCCGTAAAGTAGTGCCCCGGTTTATGCGGTCTGCTGAGTTCCATTGATACGAGTGCGCCAGTCCATTTGAAGATCGCAGTCTGAATTCTTCCTTAATTGTTCGTTGAATTAGAACTATTTATAGATTCGATGGCGCTGTATGGAAAAGGGTGAGAGGTCAAAGAATGTATGCATATTAAAAAAAAAGAACCAAACTTGAAAAATAGAGATGAATTATCTTTTGCTTCTTGAATGAAATAGACATAGTGGAATAATGTACTGAAAAATTATAAGGAAAAAAGATGTCTGGTTATAAATTAACTTTGCTTAATATATTGATGAAATGACCAATTTGTTCAGCGTGAAGAAGAAATTTTGCAGCTAAAATTTAATTAGATTACTGGAACAAAAGTAATTG
Organism: Bulinus truncatus; assembly: GCA_021962125.1. Taxonomy (NCBI): domain Eukaryota; kingdom Metazoa; phylum Mollusca; class Gastropoda; family Planorbidae; genus Bulinus; species Bulinus truncatus. Next base: position 450,087 of record JAGDYQ010000208.1, read on the forward strand.
AAAAGTGTGGTCCATTTTATGAGTTTTTTTAGAATCATGTACAGGTAATGACATATATATATATATATATGTGTGTGTATGTGTGCGTGTGCGGGTGTGTATGTATTATGGAATTCAGGGGACATAGAACATGAAGGTTCAAATAGTGATTTAGAAAATATGGCTCTGTTGTTGAATTAGGAGATGGCTCCCCACTTGATAAAGTTTCCACCCATGAATTATAAACAAGAAGGTGTAATAAAGCAGAGACCGAAAAAAATCCACAAAGAATGTAATTAATTCAAAGACCACATTTAATGACC
>JAGDYQ010000208.1:450888-484215 GCA_021962125.1 Bulinus truncatus
CCTGTGTCGCCATATTCACTATAAACGTAATCGCCATATTCACTACAAACATGTCCTGTTCCCCCTTATTCACTTCTAAAACTTTATACCTGTGTCGCCATATTCATAAACATGTCCTGTGTCGCCATATTCACTACAACTGCATGTCCTGTGTCGCCATATTCACTACAAACATGTCCTCTGTCGCCATATTCACTACAAACATGTCCTGAATTACCATATTCACTACAAACATGTCCTGTGTCGCCTGCTATTCACTACAAACATGTCCTGTGTCAAAGACATATTCACTACAAACATGTCCTGGGTAGCTGGCCCATATTCACTACCAAACATGTTTCTTCATTGTTCTCATCACTCCGAACTGGTTTTGTGTTTCATCTTTCTACTCACTGGGGCTGTGTTTGTTTATGAGTGAGCAATAAAAATGTCTGTGTCCTCGTTAAAAGAAAATGCATATAGTTGTTCTTATTTTTTATTTGTACCAGAAATAATACTAATAAGAGGAGTAAAATAAAAAAGAAATCTAAGATTTACTGGTGACCCCCCTTCAAACATGATGACTGTCAGTAAACAACTTGACCATCTGGCCATCATCATCACTGACGTCTGCGACCCTTTAATCATAACACCAGTTGTTTTTTTTTTTTAGGATCTCGTTTTTCTCGTCTGCTTGCAACTGACTAGAGCCTTCAACACACCCTTCCCACACACACACACCAAAAACTGTAAGAGTTTTGTCAGATGCCCTGTCTACCCCAAACATTGGTTGAGTTGGCATATTTTTATTTATCTACACCTACCCTCACTTCCCAGTAGAAACGGTACGCGGCAAACTCCGGCAGATTGTGTTGATAAAGAAACGAATCAACCGACAAGGAAAAAGGTTGGAGGGGGGGGGATAAAAGCTCGCGCATATACTTGACCTCGGTCCCAATATCCTTGACCTTTCACCTGAGTTGCGTGTTATGGAATACGCAACCGACTCACTTCGGCGGTAAAAAAAAATCTTTACAATGACGTCATTTTTCAAAAGGGGCGGTCAGCTTATTCGAACGAAACTGAGTATACCTAAATAGCGGCTTTATGAGTTGAGCTGGAGTCACTACTACTGAAGAAGAGGGACTTAAAGATTTTCTTTATACTTTTCGTTTTCCTAAAACGGCACAATATTAGGGTAATCTGACTCATGGAAAATTATTTTGGGCTTTCAAATTTTCAATGTCGGGTTTGACATCATTTTTTCTAGCCCAAAAGCCCCATATGTATCATTCCTACGTCCCCTTTTTACTCCTTTTCCTAGGGCCCTATAAAATGTTCCCTGTTCTAGGGCCCTAAAATTCCCCTTTGCCTTGGCCCACCAAATATTTTTTTTTTGCTTTTTAGCCCAAATTGTAAAATTGCCTAAAGGCTTTTAAATTTGTAACATTGCCGACAGCCTACAAATTCTTAACTTTTTCCGATGGTTCTAAATAGTAGTACTGCCAAGAGCCCCAAATTGTAACTTTGTCTACTTAACACGTACAAAAATGATATTTTCACTTTGTCGTGCATAGGTCCCAAGTACTAACATTGCCTAGGCATTCAATGTGATGTTCCTTTCACTAGGATCCCCAAAAATTAACTTGCCTCAGGATCCATAGTATAATGTCAGCCCTTGTTTATCTTATTCCCAAATTTTATCTTTTTGCCTACGACACTTTCGAAGAAGAGCGTAAGCCGGTGCTGTGCTCAATATATATTGCGACTTCTTGATCTGTTTTGTTTGTTTATATGTACGCATGTCGTTAGTTTTCGTCATTTGTGTTTTCAATAGTGACTCACATTTTGAAACCAGCGGAAAGTGGGTAAACGATCTTTGTTAATGGAATCTGTAATAGTCGATTTTTTATAGCTACCACCGTCAGAACTGCATCACCGATATTGTACATCAACAAAAGTATTTAGTTGAATTTTTTCTCTCCTCATATCGCTATTTGTTTTCATTTATTTGATGCATTACCGCTTTAAGCTACTAAGCGGTACAAACTGAGTTGCGGGCACTTGGTCTCACAGAAGGTCATATGACGCTCACTGCAACTCAATCGGCAGATATTGAATAACGTTACACAATGTAGAGGATATAAAGATAATGATACTGGTGATCTAGAGCATTTCATATAATTACTTCTACATTTACTTTTTTAAAGGTGATTTGATTGAAGAGTATGAATTTTAATTTTCTTCTACTAGTTGTTCCCCCTGAAAACCTTTGCATAGAGTTATATGCCCCTACTAGGGTTTGATCCGATTTTTTCATGATTTTTATTACTATTATTTACGTTTTGAAGATTTTAAGCCTGGAAGCAGTTGTATTAATTCTTTGCCTCGATTTAACGCAGAACACACCGCTATTATTTATATATATGATTCTTTACCTTGTAATTCGTATAATCAATCATTGAATTCATCGGTATTCCAAGATGTACTTATAAAAGTTCAACTACTGACTTCCTTAATCTCTCGTCAGCCCGCGCCGTTAGAATCGACGTTACCGTTAAATAGGGTGAACTCTGTAAGTAGTCTATAAGGCAAGAGTAACTATTCAGTCCACCTGGGTCAAACCCATGCGAAGTGCTGGTACACATTTAGAAGTCGCTATATGAAACGAAATATTTGTGATAGAGGTTTCTGCTGCATACTTATCAAATATCTCATCGTTCCCGTTCATAACACGGCTACATACCTACATCATACTTCCCCTTCATAACTTACAGCTCACCTCACATCATGCTTCCCCTTCATATTACAGCTACACCACCTCATGCTTCCCCCTTCATAACACAGCTACACTTCTACATCATGTTTCCCCTTCCATAACACATTTACACCTACATCATGTTTCTCCTCAGCCCCACAGCTGCACCTACATCATGTTTCTCCTTCACCTTTACACGGCTACACCTACATCATGTTTTTCCCCTTCATAACACAGCTACACCTACATCATGACTTTCTCCTTCATAACACAGCTACACCAACACTTATGTTTCCCCTACATAATACAGTTCCCCTGCTGTCATGTTTCCCCTTCATAATACAGCCCCCACACCTACATCATCCGTAACATATTTAATAACGCATTTCACACCTACATCATGTTTCCCCTTCATAACACAGCTACACCTACCTCATGCTTTCTACCCCTTCATAACACAGCTACACCACCACATCAGCTTTCCCCTTCATAACACAGCTACACCTACATCGGTGCTTCCCCTTCATAACACAGCTACACCTACAAAATCATGTTTCCCCTTCAACTATAACACGTTTAAACCTACATCAATGTTTCTCCTTCATGAAACAGCCCCACCTACATCATGTTTCTCCTTTCATAACACAGCTACACCCTATATCCGTGTTTCCCCTTCATAGCACTTACAGCTACACCATAGATCGTAATTTCTCCTTCATAACGTGTAGTAGGCTACACCTCGCATCCCATGTTTTGCCCCTTCATAACACAGCTACACCTCCATCATGTTTTCCCGTCCTGTAACACAGCTACACCTACATCATGCTTCCCCTTCATAACACAGCCTACCCTACATCATGTTTCCCTACCCCTTCATACCACATTTACACCTAAATGTCATGTTTCTCCTCATCCCCACAGCTAAACCTACATCATGTTTCTCCTTCATAACACAGCTACACCTACACTATGTTTAAATTCATAATAAAGCTTCACACCTACATCATGTTTTTCCCCTTCATAATACAGCTACACCTACATCATGTTTCTCCTTCACTAACACAGCTATACCTAAATCATCATTTTTCTCCTTCATAACACACAGCTACACACTACGCATCCATGTTTCTCTTCACTAATACAGCTACACCTACATCATGTTTTTCCCCCTTCATAACATGACTACACTACAGCATCATGTTTCTCCTTCATAACACAGCTACACCTACATCATGTTTCCCCTTCATATGCAGCTACACCTACATCATGTTTCTCCCTTCACTTACGCGACTGCACCTACGTCATGAAACCACAGCATTGCATATGTTCACGCCACATCATGTTTTCTCCTTCTAACGGCTACACCTACATCATGTTTTTCCCTTCACCCATATTTTTCAGCTACACCTAAATCATGTTTCCTACCCCTTCAAAACATAACACACCTACATCATGCTTCCCCTTCATAACACAGCTACACCTACATCATGTTTTACCTTTCATAATACAGCTACACTACATCGTGTTTCCCCTTCGTAATACAGCTACACCTACATCAATGTTTTTCTCCTTCATTCCACAGCTACACCCACATCATCGAACTTCCCCTGCTTCTTAACACATCTACACCTACATCATCTTTCTCCTCATCCCCCGCTACACCTACACATCATGTTTCTCTCCGTCCCGAAAGCTACACCTACATGCGTCTTTTCCTGCCTTCAAGCAACACAGCTACACCTACATGCATGTTTCTCTAACGCGGCTACAAGGTACCTTCATAACACAGCTACATCTTCATCATGTTTCCCCTTCATAACACCTTCACCCATCATGTTTCCCCCTTCATAACACAGCTCAACATACATATTGAACACCCCTTCCTTAACACAGTACACCTACATCATGACTCCTTCATAACACAGCTACACCTACCGCATCATGTTTCCCCTATAACACAGCTACCCTACATCATGTTTAACCTTCATAATACGTACACCTACACTCATGTTTCCCACTTCATACCAATACAGCTACACCCATCATGTGTTTCCCCTTCATAATACAGATACCTACATCATGTTTCCCTTCACTACTGCGCACATCTACTACCTACGTAAATGAACTTACTCTGCCTTCATTACACAGCACACTTCCCCCACTCATGTTTCTCAATATTCATAACACATCTACACCTACATCAAACAGCTCCTCAAATGTCCACACAAGCACACACCTACATCATGCTTCTCCCTCATCCCCACAGCTACACCACATCATGTTTCTCCTCATCCCACATCTGCCACCTACCGTCATGTGTTTTACCCTTTACCACTGTTTTTCTTCACCCTCTGCATCGTGTTTCCCCTGCTTACCATGGCACACATCTACCTCTCTTCTTTTCAGTGTTTTCCCGTTCATAGCTTTCCCCATTTCTTCCTACTACATCATGTTTTCCCCTTCATAACACAGCTACACCTACATCATAATGTGTTTTCATATATCTATCATGCCCCACAGTTACACCCTAACATGTTTCTCCTCATCCCCACAGCTACACCTACATCATGTTTCATCCTCTAATCCCCACAGTTAAAATACATCCTTGTGTTTCTCCTCCTCAATCCACTATTTCTACCACCAGATCATGTTTTCACTCCTCCCCACCATAATCAATGGTGGCTTGTCATTGTCCCAACAGTATTCACCTTCTTGATCCTAGCATATAAACTGACATCATCTCTCTCTGGGTTTGGCATTCTTGATCTCACATGGTAGTATTGGCTCTGTTTTATTTCACTAATTCTTCTGATGTAATAAGGTCTTCCTTTATTGCTATTACTTAGTTTTAATTCTCATATTTTGCCACTTTATAAAGTAAGCCAAAGGAAATAAAAAAAGTCATTACAAAAGGGGAATATCAGATGAAAACACACCCCACATTTTGGTTAATTCCAATATTGAATGGCGTCATCAAAATATTTCTCCATGAAATGAAAGCAATATCTGGAAACGTCGTATCATGACATTTTACAGAAAACTTGTAAACCTGAAGCTAAGCTTATGACTGTTTTGAGCATCTCAAGCGATTTTTACATAAAAAGAAGTCCATACTCTATATTTTATTTTTTGTTTTTTACTAATTGGTTTTTGAGATAAAACTATCGGGAATATCACTCTTTTACTTTTTTCCTTTAGAGCCGAACAATATATAATTTCTTCTCTAATTTAAACTATATGTACAAACACACACATACACACACACACACACACACACAGGGGGATACGGATTCAGATTGTTTTTTATATTTATTGATTAGTTGTGGCATATAACAGCTGAAAGAGGTACATGATTGTCTCTTTTTTGGTCATTTTTCCGTCTTGTGGACAAACAAAAAAATAATAATTTCCTCACCTCAACCAGGTAGACAGACAAACCAATGACGCAACTCTGCTTCACAAGGGCGGCCGATTGGACCGACAAATGAACGGGTATTGCATCTAAGGAAGCCTAAGTTATTGTTTTCCCGCCAAGTGAACCAAATCAACAGTGTCCAAGGTTTTGATTGGCTAAGATATGATGGCCACTCCACTGTTTCAGTTTTGCTTTTGATGGTGGGGGGGGAGGGGTTGGTGTAACTCTGCGGGGCATGACTAAACAGCCCATGTGCCTGATACTGAAGACCAGCTTTATCTTTGCACGGGGGGGCGAATGACCAGATTTTAGGGCCCGGTGAGTTTTAGCGAGGCACAGTGACTGAGCTGGCCCATCAACGTTTGAAAATATTATTCTATCTTAGCACGGGGGCCCGTGCGCAGCCCTGCCCAGGAGACCGAAATATCTCCCGGTGGGCCTGCCTACGTATTCCTCATAGAGAGCCCATTGCTTTTAGATTTTTTCGGGGGGAGGGGGGCCTTGGCAGAGATGCTTCAAGATAATTCTTTTAAAGGCCCTATAGACCAAGAATCGTCTTGTACTTAGGATCCTCCTTAGCTTCAGATTTCATTAGGATTAGGGGCTGTAGGGGTTGGGTGGGGGGGGGTAGAGGGAGAGGGATTTCTGGCCAGGATTAATGGATGCTTTAGGAACAATTCATGTCAAACTCAGAGGCCCTACAAAGGCTGCATGGGTCAGACAAGCACGCTCAGCCATTAATACCATGTTGTTTTTCTCCAGACTTGGGTAACTTTGTTATTAGCAGTGACCCGTTCCGAATGGCGAACGGGATGGGAATAGGGGCTCGTATTTCGTACACACTCCTGTAGTGGACATTTTTTGACGCCAATGGCTACTCATCAGATCCTGGAGGAGAAGGTGGCTTTTCATCGTTTAGGTGTTTTTGCCCGTGAGAGTGAACGAATGTACCGAAGCAAAGGCACAGAAAAATATGTTGTTTTTTTTTTAAAATCAATACTATAATCATAATTATTAAAAAAGAATAGAGCCTATCGGAAGCTATCTTATTTGTTCTTTGCGCTGAGACACTCATGTGGAGGCCAAGAGTCGCCATTTCGTGACGTCCCCATTTAGACAGTCAACTTTTCAATCTACCCATATTTGAACCGGCCTCCATCTAAGCGGGCGCACTGAAAGTATCGTGAACATCTATTTGTATTTTTGATGAACATGTTAAGTTTAAGAGGAACCAAACCTCAGTAACCCTTCTGTTTTCTCCAAGAGATATTTAGTTTTGATCTTACTGACTCTGAGAAATTGTAACTCAAACATTTCCTGAAGATTGTTTTTTTCATTATGTAAATGATTCCCGTAAGTTGATCTGATAGAAATCATGATTTATTTCCCCTATCTTCTGAACGAAGCATGGAAAAAGGTGGGGGCCTTATGAAAGTTCGCCCATTTCCAGACCAATATACGACATGAAGAGGTGGTTGGGGTGGGGTGGAGTGGGAGGTGAGAGAACTTTAAGTCGTCTCAGCACTATTTACTTGTCATTCGTGACATTTTCTTGTTGATATGAAATAAAACCCGAATTTCCCTGGGTTTTTTATGAGTTTTTTTTTATTTAACTGTGTAATATTGGCAAGAGTCCACTGGGGAGGCTAGGTTAGTTGACACATTTAAGTTGATATTCTGTAAAGAACGTCTGGAGTACACGTTCACCCCCCCCCCCCTATTGTTATCTTTTCTTCTTGTCAACATTTGTAAATAATGTAATATTTTTTTCTGTAGCAGGCGAAACTAATTATTTCTCATATTTTAATAATATCGAATCGCTGCCCACCTTGTCTCTTCCCACTTCCCCCATGGTCACCTCCTCCCATCAGGGTCGTACCTACCTCCTTCCCTATGGTCACCTCCTCCCACCAGGGTCACCTCCCACCAGGGTCGTACCCTCCTTCCCCCATGGTCACCTCCCTCCCACCAGGGTCACCCCTCCACCAGGGTCACCCTCCTTCCCCCCATGGTCACCTCCCCCTCCCACCAGGGTCACCTCCCTCCCACCAGGGTCACCCACCTTCCCCCATGGTCACCTTCCCTCCCACCAGGGTCACCTCCCTCCCACCAGGGCTGTACCCACCTTCCCCCATGGTCACCTCCCTCCTACCAGGGTCACCTCCTCCCACCAGGGTCGTACCCTCCTTCCCGCATGGTTACCTCCTCCCACCAGGTCGTACCCTCCTTCCCCCATGGTCACCTCCCTCCTAACAGGGTCGTACTCACCTCCTTCCCCCATGGTCACCTACCTCCCACCAGGGTCACCTTCCTCCCACCAGGGTCGTACCCACATGCCTCCCATGGTCACCTCCTCCCACCAGGGTCGTACCCTCCTTCCCCCATGGTCACCTCCTCCCACCAGGGTCGTACCCACCTTCCCCCATGGTCACCTCCCTCCCACCAGGGTCGTACCCACCTTCCCCCATGGTCACTCTCCCACCAGGTCGTACCCTCCTTCCCATGGTCACCTCCCCTCCCACCAGGGTCGTACCCACCTTCCCCCATGGTCACCTCCCTCCCACCAGGGTCAAAAAATTCCACCTTCCCCCATGGTCACCTCCCTCCCACCAGGGTCGTACCATCTTCCCCATGGTCACCTCCCTCCCATCAGGGTCGTACCCACTTTCCCCCATGGTCACCTCCTTCCCCCATGGTCACCTCCCTTCCACCAGGGTCACCTCCTTCCCCCATGGTCACCTCCTTCCCCATGATCACCTCCCCTCCCACCAGGGTCACCTCCTCCCACCAGGGTCGTACCCACCTTCCCCCCAAATGGTCGTCCCTGCCCCCTCCAATGGTCGCCCCATCCCTCTCCCTTACCCCATGGTCGTCTCCCCTCTCCCAATGTATCGTCCCAGACTTGTTTATTTTTTAGAATAAACAGTCCGTGGGATGAACAGACAAAAGTCACATACAAACTTCTACAATGAAGAATTAAAGAATTTTAAAATATTGGTTTAATTTTGTTTTTATTGAGAATATGAATACTTTTATAGTAATACCAATTCTTTTAAGTTATTGAGTAGAAAGCTTGAAATCAAGGGAGAAATACACAGACATTTTTTTTTTCGTTTTTAACTAGGCTCCTTCTACCCGTGTACTCACTCCTCAGATATTTTCCTCCTCAGATATTTTCCTCCTCAGATATTTTCCTCCTCAGATATTTTCCGGATGTTTCTATTGATGCATCGAATGGTCTGACCGTGGGTGAGTCTTGATCAAACCAGTTCTGTAAAATGGCCCCCTCCCCCTATTTACTCTGTGTATCCATTTAAGTTAAAATGGCTATGACGTTTTCAGTGCAAGACTTACCTTATTTATATCTCCGAGTATTACTTAAACCAGATATCGGCGAGAACCAATTCGAAAACGAGGATGGGTGGAAGGGATGGGAGGAGGGGGGGGGTTGAGACGAACGCTAACTCAGAAATTTTTTTTTGTTATTCTTACGAGGGCGTCTCGAGTTGTCTTAGCTTTGCATTTGGTTTATGTTTGGTCACGTCTCTCAAATCAAAGTAGTGAGGGGACTGATGAATGGGTGAGGGAGTGGGGGGGGGGGGAGTTCGGCTGATGAAAATAGATTATGAACATGACAAATGTTTATTTATTTGCCCACCTCCATCGCGCTGCGCCCATCTTGATTGATAGTCCATGGTCCAGTACTTGGACAGTACAACCCATGATGGTAGCTGTATGTCGTGGGTACATTTCAATACTGTGCATGGTAGCAGTGGCGTCGCTGACAGTTTGCGGTCCTCCCTCTTTAAGATAATCAATCCCCTTAAGCCGAAGTCACCCGCACGACGCCTTACCCCCCCTACCCCTCATAACTACGCCCTGCATGGGAGCCTTGGCTCATGATTATCATGTAAAACATTAGGATCTTCATTTTCTCACAGGGATTAAATTAGGTCGTCATAAGAGTCACCATCGATTCTGGTACATTTACATTTTTGGAATACCAATCTTAGTTCCGCTAAAATATATGTATAGATTTTCTTGTACCAAAAAATGGTAAAAAATGGTTTGGATCTTACTAAAGAGTATTGCATTTTTTTTTCAAATATTATAATTTGTGGTCAGTGGCGTAGCGAGGGGTGGGAAAGGGGGCGTCATGCCCAGGGCGCCGAAATGGTATATTTTACATAATAAATTATCTGATTTTCGAATGGAGGGGGAGGGCGCTAAAAAGGTATTGTGCCCCAGGCGCGAGTTAAGCTCGCTACGCCACTGTTCGTTGTTCAAAAATAAACCCAATCTCAAAAAATTATATTAATGCACATTTAAATATATATATATATATATATATATATATATATATATATATATATATATATATAATTATTTCCTATGTTTCGTTTTTATTTCAATTTTGATGTCTTTCTAATTAAATCAAAGGAGACCTCCTTTTTAGGTGTTAATCATATCAAACCGGTCATGTTCAATTTGCTCCTGGCTTTTTAAAACTCTCAGAAACAGTCCTACTTATTAGACGGCGTTTGGATTTTTTATTGTCCACCGCTGACCCGTCCAGTCTGAGCGGATGTATATCAACTCTGTTCCACGGAATGATTTACACTAGGACGGTCGAGAAACTATACTGGGGAAAGGGGGGGGGTGGATGGATGTTATGAATGTTTTTTTTTTAAATATGAATAAATAAATCTACCAGCAAATCATTTCAGATTCAGATTGGAACACAACACTTGCCTTGTACATCTAATTTATTTTAATTCAGGTCAACGCTTCATCCATTTGATCGTGGACCGGCCCACCAGAACACAATGTGGCCCACCAGAACCCTATGTGGCCCACCAGAACCCAATGCGGCCCACCAGAACACAATGTGGCCCATCAGAACCCAATTTGGCCCATTAGAACACAATGTGGCCCATCAGGAACCCAATTTGGCCCATCAGAACACAATGTGGTCCACCAGATCACAATGTGGCCCACCAGAACCCAATTTGGCCCACCAGAGCACAATGTGGTCCACCAGAACACAATGTGGCCCACCAGAACCCAATTTGGCCCACCAGAACACAATGTGGCCCACCAGAACCCAATTTGGCTAACCAGAACACAATGTGGCCCACCAGAACCCAATTAGGCCCACCAGAACACAATGTGGCCCACCAGAACCCAATGTGGTCCACCAGAACACAATGTGGCCCACCAGAACACAATGTCACCACGCTTTAAAATGTTTGCCCACTAATGTACGTAATTTGGTATTGTGACCTAGTAAACAAAAATAAAAAGCATAGACATAATGAACTAGACTAATATTAACACTGTTACGGATATTGGCTGAGTTAATAGAAGTGAACTTCAGACGTACACACTCAGCTTGATAACAGCTACTGCAGTCTTACACTTGGTAGGTCAGGTAGCCATTTGACTTAGTTCCAGCTTGTGGCACTAAGTGTTGAATAAAAATGTGTAAACACGGGTTGTAATTATGGGAGCGATTGGCTAAAACGTGGTAAACATTGGCAGGATGTATTTTATTTCAATAACAAACAAACAAACAAATAGCTCAACTTTAAAATCAAACATTTATGTCAAATAAGATTTATTATTTATTTATGTGCATCTATTCTATAACGTCAGGTGAATAGGGAAACTTTATATTACCACATATTAAATCATACACATTAATACACAAACTACATATTTTTTGTTATATATATATATATATATATATATATATATATATATATATATATATATATACAGTCGATTCCGCTTAATTGGGACACATCGGGACCGAGGCTTTTTGTCCCAATTAAGCGGCTGTCCCAATTAAACATATTAAATTTACTATTGGCTTTTGTTTGTTTCTTTGAGATTTGTCCCAAATAAGCGGCTGTCCCAATTAAGCGGTGTCCCAATTAAGCGGAATCCACTGTATATATATATATATATATATACATGTATGACGAAACAAGATAACCAAACAAACCAACCGAACCAAACACCATCAGGTAAAGATATGGTTGCTAATTTATGCCACCTACCTAATATGCCACCTACCTAATGTGCAGAAATGACCCGTCAAAGCTAATAGCTTAGGATTATTTGTTTAAACAATAATTAACGCTTTCTAATGTTAAAAATAGAAACGAAGTTACTGCAATAATGATCAAATTGATTTTTGCTTTCTACACTTTGCATTACAGAGGTACGATACAGCACCCGCGCGCAAGTTCTATTCGGCTTCTCACTTTCTTTCTTAATTTTTTACTTACACGCTGTCCCTCATATATATAGTGGATATCTATACAACGGTGAGGCTTATCAGATATGGTCGTTTTGGGGGAAACTTTGCTTTAAGCCCTTTTTGTGGGCTTATAGACTTGGTGGCGCCCATCCCTCTATAAGTACCTGACTTAGAAGTTGGGGGGAAGGGGTGTTGGGGCTTTAGGTGTTATTTGCTAACCACACAATCCCTACATATGCCGAGGTTATAGAGACAGATGAATTCTACACTTCATTTACCCCGATGGCCCGTTAAGGCTAAGCGAACATTAATTTCTATTCATGTGTATAATAGCTGTGAAATTCTTTTCAAAAATAAAATAGTAAATTTGTCGCTGTGTTTATTTACAGGAATGCCCAACTGGGATTGTGAATGAGGAAACATTCAAAGAGATCTACGCCCAGTTCTTCCCAGAGAGGGCATGCAAACACCATGCTGGATCCAGAATTATAGACCTGACCCAGGGGATTCATCTTAACGACCAGGGCACCCGCTAGCGCGGTCAGCCCGGTTGATGGAAGGGGGTGAGGGGGCGGGGGGGCGGGGGCGAGCTAAAGGGTAAGAGTATGTCATCCTATCATATTTAGGTGAGCATTTTAGATTTCATTTATTCCTCCCATTAAGGGTGTCGTTTGGTGGCCTAAATGGTTTGCCTGGTGGAGAGGATGGGGAGGGGGCGTCTTAATGCAAGAGATGCCCTGGTCCACTGACAGAAATTTCGGGCCCTAGTAGGTCTGTGTGGGCACCCCGTGCTGAAAATAATATTTTTAAAAGTTGATTGGTCAGCTCGAAGAGTCCGGGTCCCTAAAACTCGCACTAAAACTCGCTGGGACCCTGGGCATAAAGCCGCCCCCGCCCGCCCTCCCTCTCGGTGGCACTGGGGATACCCTGGTACTCTGTGTGGTTGGGGGAAGGGGCGTTGGGGGGGTGTAAGGTATGCGATCCTATCGCAGCAGTCTTTGTTGTTTAGGAGTTCCCAGCTCAGTGGTTAGAATGAGGGGTGAGGTGGGTAACTGTCGGACCTGACCTTAATTGTACCATGCTGTCAGGATGTATGTCTGTAGATATAAGTAAACAACTAACAGCTGTTCATCAAAATCGTTCAGAAAATATAAAAAAACCGATATAGTTTACAGAAGCATACACATACGAAATAATGCGCCAGTTGCTACTGAATCCAATGCTACAGTTTCTTTTAACGATGCTCTTGAATTAGCCAGAGAAATGAATAAAGTTATTGGGTAAATCCAAACCGATGCATTAGTGCAAACACAAATGAATGTAGAGAAAATCGTTCGTTGACCCTGTATGATTGAACCATAGATATCTATGGATTGAACTATTATGTAAGGGTGTAAATATTGTATCTATACAGCGATAGAAGAATATTTTTTAATCTCAGTAGGGTCGTAGAGAATTGTGATGAGGTAAAAATTGGTTAATGGAAAAATTGATGAGAATCAAAAGTCGTATAATCAAAAACGCTTCACTATATTTTTTTTGCTACTTGCAAATAATAGATTTGTAAAATAATATTATAATTGATTTTAGCTTAAGCTGTTACAAGTATTTTTTTTTCAATTCAAACCAAGGATTATGTTTAAAAATAATATCCAGTATCTGTCATTGGCATTGTTATTTTTTAATCTGCTTGTCTTCCCCTTTCTCTCTATCTCGAATTCTCAATCTATCCCGCTCTTTTGTTCAGCGCTAAATGCCAGCAGACAGAATTTCATTGACACCCAGTGGAGGTCCTGGGGAGGGGGGAGGAGAGGGGAAGTGGCTATATCTTAAAGCCCCACACCCCCACGTCCACTATCAGACCAACTGCCATGTTATTTCATAACAGTTAATAGAAAGTGACGGGAATCCCTGACAAGTTTTAAGCTTGCACCCCTCTCCTCCCCCCCCCCCCACCCAAGTGTCGAGCCTGGTCACTCAGTCCCATTTCCATCTTCCTTTAACTCTTCTCCTCCATCCGTTTCTCTCTTACTCTCTCGTTGAGTTACAACCAACCCCCACTGATACTTAAATTTGTTGGTGAGAGGGGAGAGGAGGGAGGGAGGGAGGGGGGCAACATATCCTTGCCAGAGGGGAAAAAGGCAAGGTAATGTCTCTGTATCCTCAGACTTTTCGCCTGTCCAGGATTATCTGTTTCCAGCGTTTACACGCTTCCGAAATAGAATTGTGACTCTTATCTCCCAACCACCCCAGAGTCCACGAAAGAACATATTAGCACAATGACCTTTGACCTCCCCCTTCTCCCCAATATATTAGTTTTTCCGTTAATTTTTTTCTTTTTTTTTTTGCGTATCCCAAGATGCATCAGCCTATGCTCACTACGTCTTCAACACGTTTGACCACGACCACAATGGCTCCATCAGTTTTGAGGTAAGTTCAAAGCAGTGGCGTAGCGAGGGTTGGGCAAAAAGGGGGGGGGGCATCATGCCCCTGGCGCTACTCACAAAGTGGCGCCAAATGGTATATTTTACATATAATATTATATGGTTTTCGAATGGGGGGTCGCTAAAAAGGTATTGTGCCCCGGGCGCGAGTTAAGCTCGCTACTCAACTGGTTCACACATGAAGGAAGTATGTATGAGGCCTTTTTCACGTAACTCGTATTTTCCGTAATGTATAATCTCTATACTTATAAGACGCATTTTTGTCTGTCTGTCTGTCTGTCTGTCTGTCTGTTTGTTCCCTTATAACTCAAGATCCAGAAAAACAGATAACGTGAAATTTGTTACATGGGGAAGGTTATAGGACAGGTTTCGTTTCATCTCGATGGGTAGTTTAATTGTAATTAATTTTAGTATTTTACTATATTAAAGTAATCTCGACGGCGCCATAAATAAAATTCCTCTGTGACGTCATTTCCTT
This sequence comes from Bulinus truncatus, assembly GCA_021962125.1. Taxonomy (NCBI): domain Eukaryota; kingdom Metazoa; phylum Mollusca; class Gastropoda; family Planorbidae; genus Bulinus; species Bulinus truncatus. The sequence goes on from JAGDYQ010000208.1 coordinate 466,228, forward strand.
ATGATCGAATAGAACTTGCGCGCTGGTGCTGTATTGTGCCTTTGTGATGCAAAGAATTGTTGATGTTTTTTCATGCTCTCTGATTTGTACAGTTTGAGGAAGGTAAAGGAATGAAGAAGGATTTTAGAAGAAGTGTGAAGCCATAATAATAAGTATATATATATATATAGAGAGAGAGAGAGAGAGGGGGAGAGAGGAGGGAGGGAGGGAGGGAGAGATAAAGAGAGAGAGAGGTGGGGGCAGGGGAGAGAGAGAGGAAAGGAGGGTAGGAGGGTAGGAGGGAGGGGAGAGAGGGAGGGAGGGGGATGGACAGGGGGAGAGAAGGAGGGGAGGGGGAGAGGGAAGAGGGGGGAGAGAGAGAAAGGGAGGGGAAGGAAAGAGAAGGGAAGGGAGGGAGAGAGGGGGTAGGGAGGGAGAGAGGGGAGGGAGGGAGAGAGGGGAGGGGGAGAGGGAGAGAGAGAGGGTGGGAGAGAGGGAGGGAGAGAGATGAAGAGTGAGGGGGGCAGGGAGGGAGAGAGGGAATGAGGGAGGGAGGAAGAGGGAGAGAGATGGAGAGGGGAGGGAGGGAGAAAGAAGGGAGGGAGAGAGGAGTTAGGGAGGGAGAGAGAGGATGGGAGAAAAGGGAGGAAGAGATAAAGAGAGAGAGGGGGCAGGGAGGGAGAGAGGGAAGGAGGAAGGGGGAGAGAAGGAGGGAGGGGGGATGGACAGGGGGGAGAGAAGGAGGGGGAGAGGGGAGATGGCAGAGGGAGGGTGGGAGGGAGAAGGAGGGAGGGAGAAAGGGAGGGAGGGAGAGGGAGGGAGGGAGGAAGGGAGAGAGAGAGGAAGGGAGAGAGGGGGTAGGGAGAAAACAGAAGGTAAACAGAAAACCTTATTTGCAACTAGTAAAATAATAAAAGTACGGTTGGCGGGGGGGGGGGGAGAAGTGTCCTACAGGGCTGGTCATCTGAGGTCTAGCGTGTGTTTTTTTTTTCCCACGGCTATATTGGATATTGTTTGGCACTGTGTTTGTATGTGGGTGTGTTCTGGGACAGTGTGAATGTGTTGTGGGGACAGTGTGGGTATGTTGCGTGTATGTGCTGTGTTAGTGTGCTTTTTGTCTGTTTTTTATTTTGCAAGTGTGGTGGGTATGTGGTCAGTAGACCGTGACTTGTTTGACCTCACTGTACTACTTTGACCCTTAACCTGCAGCACATGTGATCAGGTTTGTATCCATTGATTACCCGCGAGCTGTTGATACAGGCTAATGCTCTGTTAATTTTTTTTTAAATGAATCATTGATTTTTATGGGGCGTATGAACACTGAGAAACTATTCAACGTGAGCAACTTGGACCAGTCAGTGCCTCGAGCTCATTTGGCGTGGATCGCCAAACATATTTAATAATCACATAATTGAGAATAGTCCTGTATAGTCATCTGCAAATAATATATTAGACTAGTAGTATTGGTCAGTAGTTGGACAATCGTACCAACCTAGTTGTTTTTTGTTTTACTTTTTCGGAGGTTCTAAGCAAAAGAACACTTGGGGGCCCTAGCCACAGACACGTTTAAGCCTGCATAGCAGGCCCGTAGCTAGGTCAAACAAAGCAGGGAGGCACCAATACCCAACAAGGGGGCACCTTTACTTTTTCTTTATTTTTTCCTCTTTTTCTTCTTTTTAAAGCGGGGGGGGGCACTCCACACCTAGCGGGGGGGAGGGGGGCACGCCCCCCCAGTGCCCCCTTGGTTACGGGGCTGCTCCATAGACAAAGTTGCCTTTGGGGCCCTAGTTAAAGTTTGCTTTGGTCACCGCTGTAGATCTTCGGTCTTAATAGCCTTAGAAACATGGGCCCTTCTGACACCTTTCAATTTAGCCCCATTATGTCATTTAGCTCCATTATGTCATTTTAGACGTAAGGCCTCAGCAGTCTAGTTTTCCCAATCATAAGAACGGCTCTGTATGCGCCAATGTAAATGAAGACATCACTCTCCTCTGTTTTTGATCACTTTTTTTTTTTTGCTCACCGGTAAATATTCTCCTGCGCCTAATCACCACTGTTCTGTTCTCACCCAGGAGTTCGTCATGGGCCTGTCCGTCCTGTCGCGGGGAACGTTCCAGGAGCGGCTCCAGTGGGCCTTCAGCCTGTACGACGTGAACGGGGACGGGGTGATCACCAAGGATGAGATGCTGGACATAGTGACCGCCATCTACGAGATGATGGGCCGTTACACGGAGCCTTCCATTGACGACACGACGGCCAAGGAGCACGTGGAGAGGGTATTCCAGGTCAGTAGGTCCAATCATGGGCGTCGCTAGGAATTTTTCCCGGGGGGGGGGGCCAAAATTTCTCCAGGGAGGGGCAAAAATTTTTCCAGGGGGGGGGGGGGACAAATAACAACTTTATGACATTTTTTTTAAAAGTAAGGGAGGGAGTGCAACTGCCCCCCTCTTATATGACATTTTTTCAAAATGGGGGGGGGGGGGACAAATGCCCCCATTGCCCCCCCCCAATGAATACATTCTACATTTTGAAGTTCTTGTACTCGAACTAGCAACGTATGTATTTTTGTAATTATTGTCTTACTTGCAATTATAATAGCATGTACACGTGTGCTCTTACTTGTACCCGTAATTGCACATTGGGTACTTATACACGTACTGGCAAGGTTAGTTTGTCAGTACTTTTGACATCTCTGCAAATGATACCAGTATATGCAGAGGCGCACCTCGGGTGGGGGGAAAGGGACCGGGGGGGGGGGTCCAAATTCAAAAGTTATTGTTCCTTTATCACAATATATATGTATTGCTCCGGTTTATTTAGCCCAATATATATGGATCCATTTATTGTTCCTTTTAGCCCAATATATATATTTATATTTTTTATAGCAATTAAAATTGATGGAGAATTCATTTTTTAGAGAAGTTTTGTTATACACTTCCATTAAAATAAAAAGATTTATTTTCCACGTCATTCATCACTAATAAAACTCATGAAAACATTTCCTTGTAACTTGCAGTCCAGTATGTAGCAATCTTTATTGCTCCAGTAGTCTAGTCTCAACTTAGAATAGAATTTTAAAAAAAACTTAGTTTAGGAAATGAATAAATAGTCTAAGAATTATGTTTCTTCAGAGTTTATTAGCTCTTGTTGATTCTATTTTCTGTTGTTGTTGTTTAGTTGCTAGGAATATACTTCTGTTGTTGTTGTTTAGTTGCTAGGAATATATTTCTGTTGTTGTTGTTTAGTTGCTAGGAATATATTTCTCTTGTTGTTGTTTAGTTGCTAGGAATATTGCTAAAGAACTTGTAAATAAAATATCTCGTTAATTAGCTTTAAAAGTAATCAAAACAAAATGAGTAGATGGGATAAATGTAGCACTAGCCTAGAATTACGTAAATAAGATTATTTTTGTATGATCTTGTATTTATTCTTTTCTTTACACATTTGTCCAACAGAAAATGGATACCAACAGAGATGGAGTTATATCTGTGGAGGAATTTATGGATACTTGTAGAAGGGTGAGTGATGGATTTGTATGCTGCTATTTTTTAAACAATAAATGTGTTTTGTATCTCATGATACTTGGATAGTAATTGATCTTCTTAGATTTTTTTAAGGGTTATCTGAAGTACAAATATAAGGGCAGCAGGCAAAAATATATTCAATCTGATTGAAATTTATTATGGAAAGTGCTGATGGCAGTGGGATTCTAGATTTCATAAGAATTTGTACTGATAGGGGCCATTTGATAGTGGAGGTCTTATAAGGCCTTATGTGGTTATTTGGTTGGCCTAACTATATGAGTGGGTTCTGCCTCTTTACGTATACTATAAACCAGTGCTCCCCAACACCTGGGCCACAGCCCAGTACTGGTAGGGGCATGATGAATCAGATGAATCAGATGAATTCTTCACTTTATTTGCCAGGATAAAACTTGATGGGTTGTAATGGGATCACTTAACTATCTCTAGAATTATAAAAAAAGTTACTGTAAGTTTTATTATTTATTTATTTTACATATAGGTTGATTTAAAAAAAAAACAACAACTGATGTTCATACATATATATATATTTCTTTTTTCCTTACAGGATGAGAATATAACACGTGGAATGTCCATATTCGATACTGTCCTCTGACCCAAAGTGACCTTGCCTATAGAGATGAGTGACTTGTTTTGTCTGGTACATCAGCTTTAAACAGGGAATAGTTCCTCGAAGCAGCCACATGTGGCTGAAAAAAAGAAGCATTACTTTATCACCATGGGAACCTCACTCTTGTTTATTTTATTGTGCCATAATATATTTTTTTTAATTCTGACCATCAGTCCCCTTATATTTTTTTAATTCTGACCATCAGTCCCCTTATATTTTTTTTTAATTCTGACCATCAGTCCCCTTATATTTTTTTAATTCTGACCATCAGTCCCCTTATATTTTTTTTTTTTGGATTAATTGAATGATTGGAGCATTACTTGAAGATCTTGATTTGTGTGAAAGTGTTGCCTACTCTTTTCATCAGTGTGTTCAACCTACACCAATGAGATCTCTCTCCCCAGATGATGTGACCACATTTTTTTCCCCAAAGTGGTAAATCAAATGTTTTTCAAAACTGGATTCCAATAATCAAAGTAAAATACAGTTATTTATCAGATGGATGAAACAAGATAGGGGCAGATAAAAAAAAAAAATAATTTGTTTTAATTTAGCCATTAATGTATACTAACTAATCTTTTTGTCCATAATTTTTATTATAAACTTCTAAAAAAATGAAAATAAAAGAATTAATTTTGAATAGTACAAATATGAAGTAAACATTATTTACTTGTCTACAATACCTTATAAATATTAGTTACTCATATTTACAGTAACTAACTTTGATTTCAATTTCGTTCAGATTGCAGGTTTTTTTTAAATTGCATTTGTTTTGGTTCAAAACTACGTTTTAATAGAACTCTAATTGTACAACTTAGTTCCCTTTTTATTTAAAAAAGGGATATAATATATAAAACCATTGTTAACATATAAAGATGTTATTTCATGTTGCTGATTGAAGCTAATTATTTGATTTTGTAATAACAAATGTAATAATTTGGTTTAGGTGTTGTTTTTCTTTTTCGTTATTTCAACACCTGTAAATTTATAAAAATGCTTTTTTAGAATAACGTTCCCATAGGTACATCAGAGGAGATGAAGTGTAAAATTCATCTATTTCTTTAACCATGGCACATAAATCTGTTTTTTTTTTATAGCAGATTAAAAAAAACCAAAAAAAAAAAACCAATAATAATTTAAATAAAATACAATGTAAAAAAAATCTTCCCTTTTTTTTACTTTGTAAATAGGCCTATTTTTACTAATATAAAGTTTTCTAGTATTTTGCGCATTAGTCAACCTATATGATAATAATTACAACACTATACTACACTATACATTTATAATTTTGGTATTTACTAATTTTTTTCAATTGATTGATTGCATTAAAAAAAAAACCTTACGAAAAAAATATTTTTTTTGTCAAAGAAGATTATATTTCTTTTTTCTCAGTTTATTTGACTATCAATTATTTGTGTAAATAATTATAGCCCAGTCTTCTCTAAAAATTGTCTGTGATCTCCATGCTGTTCATAGAGACATACAAAATAAAAAAAATTAAAAGATTAGACCAAAATTAGTCACATGATACATGTGTATCTCATGATGTTTAATACAAGTGATTTTTTTTTGCCCCCTTTCCCCCCCCTGAAAGTTTGGTCTAGTTGCGCCACTGTGCATACTTATTAGAGAACATATTCTTTTTTTTAGAAATAAAGTATTACTTGGTGTTCAACTCCCAGTAATAAATTAGTTTCTATTTCCAAACACTATTTTATTTATTAACAAAGGTAATGTTTTTATGCATACATTTGTCATTCATGGACAGTAGTCTTGTTATTATGAATTGTGTATTCCTAATCTTGTTCTATTTATCAACTATATACCATTCAACTATATGATACTGTTACTATTAATATTTTGAACTTTGTGTTTTTTATAGTGAATACATTTTTTTTTATTTGAATAATTGTGATTGTTTGAAAAAAAGTTTAAATCTTACACTCGAGTGCTAATTGCATTTTTTTAAATCGAAACAAATAACTATTATTGCTTGCTGTAAAACTCCCCCCTCCCCCACCCCCCTCGCAAACCCTCTTCCTTTCCCTTTCTGACCCTAAATTCATTGTGCTACATATTACAAAAAGAAATTTGCAAACATGGTAGTTAAGGAAACCAGCATGCCACATCTTGTTTGATCAAACCTGCTCTATTATCTTGACCTCTGAATCAATGATTTGATTGACCATTTAGGATCATGTCTGTCACACCACTATATTTGCTTCCCTGCCCTTTTCCCCAATTTTAAATTCCCTCAGGCAGAGCCGTAGCTAGTCATTGTGAAGCCCTGTGTGAGCTACATTTTTTGGCGCCCTTTTAATCCGAAAAATGCAAAAGAATTTAACAGCACTCTTTCGGCGCACCTTTCTAGTTCAGCGCACCTTTCTAGGTCGGTGCACCTTTCTAGTTTGGCACACCTTTCTAGTTCGGCGCATCTTTTTAGTACGGCGCACCTTTCTAGTTTGGCGCACCTTTCTTGTTTGGCGCACCTTTCTAGTTCGGCGCACCTTTCTTGTTCAGCGCCCTGTGCGGCTTCACAACCAGAAGTACCCTTCTTAAGCTACTGCCCTTAGGTATTTTGTACATTTTTTCCCCTTAACTTGTAATTGTTGTATTCTTTATATGTGTTTTTACAAAAATTTACTATGTTATTTAAATAAATAATTTTTTTAATTGGATACATTTTTTCTTTTGGTTCCTTTCAAACATTCTTCGCGAAGTTGAAAGTCATCGCTGCTACACTGTGATGCAATTATGGGTAACCTGTACATTTTCTCTTTGTAAACAATTTGCATGTTTTGATGTTTTGTCTTCAAATTATTTTTATGACCAGATTTTTATCCATATGCATGGAAGAGGTAAGAATCTGAAATTTATTTTAAAGTGTACACATGAGAGATACAACAAGTGAAATTTGTGCGCTGAATTTTGTATAGTAGTTAAACATATTCTTGTCACGAAATCTATATGGTTTCTTCTCTTTAATATTTTTTTCTCAATTTATTTGCAGTTTATTCCCCTATTTTTCTCCAACTTTTTAAGAATTTTTTCATCTGCCTAAATTTTGGTAATGTAGTTTTTTTCAATTCCTTTTCATTTCAAAAATTTTGTAATCTAACAGACAAGTTATCATTGGTGTTTGTCCTGTTAGAATTCTGCAATTTTTAAACCATTCATATCCAGCCTAAAATCTCTGTTTTTGTATTATTTATTTACAGTCTGCTAAAGTTTTTCCTTTTTTTCTCAATACCTGTTTTTTTTTGAGATTTATTTGTACCTATGTTTGAAGTATAAATATGTAAATTAAATATTTTTTTTTAAATAATAATTAGAAATGTAGCAAAGTTGTGTTTTTTTTTTTCAGTGACTATATAATTTTGTTGATTATGAAACTTTAGACTATTCACTTAGTTAATTGTTATGCCTTCTCTATTAAAAGCTACATCTCATCATCGAAAAAAAAAATGAAAAGAAAAAAACATAGACTGAGGCCAGGGCTAGGGTTCAATTCTAATGGAATCTGAAGCAAATTACTTTTTTGATAATGTTTAAATAAAGATAGAAATGACAGAAGTAATTCCATTGTGATCTTCAATTCTTATTGGTATAATTTCTATATTATAATCTAATTTGAAAATAACCTTGATGTGCTTATGTATAAAATGAACTCTGTAAAATGAATGTCAACTGTCTACTTGTTATTCTACATTTTTTTAAATGCTAACATGTATGTAACAAATTAATTTCACCATCTAGTTTTCTTATCCTCTTCAAATTCAATATCTAAAATTCATTGGCTGAACTTCAACGGAATTAGCTGCATATATAAAATATTGAAATGCCTATCACTTTAGTGATTGAATAAAAACATGAGGGAAAAAAAACCTGCTTTGTTTACAGTTATGAGTAAATAATTCATATATAATGTGATATTTTGTCATTACCAATGGTTAAATATAACATCTTTTTTTAAATTTTTTTTAAATGTTTCATGAGACAGTAAAATGAAAGATATATTCTCATATATCTATCTCTACCTCTATCTGTACCTCTATCTATCTACATCTCTATTTTTCTATCTATCTGTATTTCTCTCTATATCTATCTCTATTTATCTCTATCTATCTCTATATCTAAACCTGTCTATCTCTATTTATCTCTATATGTCTCTATTTATCTCTATCTATCTATCTCTATATCTATCTCTGTCTTTCTTTATTTTATCTCTATCTTTATCTCTATTTATCTCTATATATGTCTCTATCTATATCTGCCTCTATCTATCTGAGCGCTGATGGTAGTGATAAGTGATGGTAGCATTAAGTGATGGTAGAGTTAAGTGATGGTGAAGTTAAGTGAAGGTAGAGTTAAAAGATGGTAGCATTAAGTGATGGTAAAGTTAAGTGATGGTAGCATTAAGTGATGGTAAAGTGGGGTAAAGTCAAGTGAAGGTAGAGTAAAGTGATGGTAGAATAAAGTGATGGTAAAGTTAAGTGAAGGTAGAGTAAAGTGATGGTAGAATAAAGTGATGATAGCATTAAGTGATGGTAGAGTAAAGTGATGGTAAAGTTAAGTGATGATAGAGTAAAGTGATGGTAAAGTTAAATGAAGGTAGAGTAAAGTGATGGTAAAGTTAAATGAAGGTAGAGTAAAGTGATGGTAAAGTTAAATGAAGGTAGAGTAAAGTGATAGTAAAGTGAAATGAAGGTAGAGTAAAGTGATGGTAAAGTTAAATGAAGGTAGAGTAGGCTGATGCTAGTACTGAACCCAAAGTACCACCTCTATTAGAGTGAGCGTGAAAACATTTTGTCAACATGTCACTGTCTCATTTAGCTGACAGTTCATTTTCAAAATAAAATAGAATTGATTCCCCTGTTCTGTCTTTAATGAAAGAATCACTTATGATCCAAACACTGATAATTATTATGTGTAATATTTGAACAAAAACTGATCAAGAGAGATCACCCAGCCATTTATTTAACAGCCTCATGGAATGAAATAAATAAAGCATATGTTCACCAAAGTAAAATTACTCCCCCTTGCTTATCTTTTGTTTGGTTATCCTCATTAATGTAGTTATGGGGATGTGTGGTCATGCGGTGTAGAGCGTTCGACTGTCGACCTGAAGGTACCTAGTTCGATCTCGGGTGAGGACCAAGGACATTTTTCAGGTCTTGGCTCAAGTTCCCTTTATGTGGTGCCTCCATGGCCATTACACTCCCTGCTGTGGTGAGTGGATGAAAGAAGTGCACCTACAAAACATAAAAATTGTCCCATTTAAGTGGGCGATTTTTTATTAACTGGGGACGGATACAGTTCCTCTTCATGGCTCCATAGTGCCTCCATGGCCATTACACTCCCGGTTATAGTGGGGATGAAGGAAATGCACCATTAGTGGCTTATACAGGATCTAAGAGATTTCATCTCATCCTTGCAAGGACTTCACACACACACTGTCGACCGAAGGGTCCCGAGGTCCGAAAGTCCCCAAGTCCACCCTAACTTTAAAGGGTACCTGACTTAGTGCTAACCCACACTCCCTTTATATGCCGAGGTTATTAAAACAGTTGAACTCTACACCTCATCTGCCCCGATGAGCCCTTTAGGGCTTAAGAGAACTTTACTTATCAATGTAGTTAGTAATACTTCTCACTGAGATGTAACTTACACATGTAATATCCAGCAGTATGTAGTCAATATATAAGGCAACATTTAATGAGAAAAGACCTAAAGGCAGACGAAGAAACTGATGGTTAGAGGAAGTGGAAGAAGAAGAAAAATGTAGTCAACGGAATGTTTTTATCAGAAAGAACAAATAAAAGCTGTTGATAATATATTTATTCATTTTATCACCACAAAGTAAACAGATCAACAACCCAGATCCAACACCCAGATCCAACAACCCAGATCCAACAAGCTAGATCAAACAACACAGATCCAACAACCCAGATCCAACAACCCAGATCCAACAACCGAGATCCAACAACCCAGATCCAGCAACCCAGATCCAAACAACACAGATCCAACAACCCAGATCCAACAACCTTGATCAAATAGCCTAGATCCAACAACACAGATCCAACAACACAGATTCAACAACCCAGATCCAACAACCGAGATCAAACAACCCAGATCCAACAACCCAGATCCAACAACCGAGATCCAACAACCCAGATCCAACAACCCAGATCCAGCAACCCAGATCAAACAACACAGATCCAACAACCCCAGATCCAACAACCCAGATCCAACAACCTTGATCAAATAGCCTAGATCCAACAACACAGATCCAACAACACAGATCCAACAACCTAGATCCAGCAACCGAGATCAAACAACCCAGATCCAACAACCCCAGATCCAACAACCGAGATCCAACAACCAAGATCCAACAACCCAGATCCAAAAACCGGGATCCAACAACCCAGATCCAACAACCCAGATCCAGCAACCCAGATCCAACAACCCAGATCCAACAACCGAGATCCAACAACCCAGATCCAGCAACCCAGATCAAACAACACAGATCCAAAACCCAGATCCAACAACCTTGATCAAATAGCCTAGATACAACAACACAGATCAACAACCCAGATCCAACAACCCTGATCCAACAACCGAGATCCAACAACCCAGATCCAGCAACCCAGATCAAACAACACAGATCCAACAACCGAGATCCAATAACCTTGATCAAATAGCCTAGATCCAACAACCCAGATCCTAACAACCCAGATCCAGCAACCAGATCAAATAACACAGATCCAACAACCTTGATTAAATAGCCTAGATTCAACAACACAGATCCAACAACACATATCCTACAACCGAGATCCAACAACCCAAGTCCAGCAACCCAGATCAAACAACACCAGATCCAACAACCCAGATCCAACAACCTTGATCAAATAGCCTAGATCCAACAACCCAGATCCAACAACCCAGACCCAACATCCCAGATCCGACAACCGAGATCCAACAACCCAGCTCCAGCAACCCAGATCAAACAACACAGATTCAACAACCCAGATCCAACAACCCTTGATCAAATAGCCTAGATCCAACAACAACACAGAATCCAACAACACAGATCCAACAACCCAGATCCAACAACCCAGATCCAGCAACCCAGATCCAAACAACACAGATCCAACAACCTTGATCAAATAGCCTAGATCCAACAACAGAGATCCAACAAGCACCACAGATCCAACAACCCAGATCCAACAACCGAGATCAAACAACCCAGATCCAACAACCCAGATCCAACAACCGAGATCCAACAACCCATATCCAGCAACCCAGATCAAACAACACAGATCCAACAACCCAGATCCAACAACCTTGATCAAATAGCCTAGATCCAACAACACAGATCCAACAACCCAGATCCAACAACCCAGATCCAGCAACCCAGATCAAACAACTCAGATCCAACAACCCAGATCCAATCAACCTTGATCAAATAGCCTAGATCCAACAACACATATCCAACAACCCAGGATCCAACAACCTTGATCAAATAGCCTAGATCCAACAACACAGATCCAACAACCCAGATCCAACAACCCAGATCCAGCAACCCAGATCCAACAACACAGATCCATCAACCCAGATCCAACAACCCCAGCGATCAAATAGCCTCAGATCCAACAACAACACAGATCCAACAACACAGATCCAACAACCCAGATCCAACAACCCAGATCCAGCAACCCAGATCCAACAACACAGATCCCATCAACCCAGATCCAACAACCTTGATCAAATAGCCTAGGATCCAACAACACAGATCCAACAACACAGATCCAACAACCCAGATCCAACAACCGAGATCAAACAACCCAGATCCAACAACCCAGATCCAACAACCGAGATCAAACAACCCAGATCCAGCAACCCAGATCCAACAACCCAGATCCAACAACCTTGATCAACCAGCCTAGATCCAACAACACAGATCCAACAACACAGATCCAACAACCCAGATCCAACAACCGAGATCCAACAACACAGATCCAACAACACTGATCCAACAGCCCAGATCCAACAACCGAGATCCAACAATCCAGATCCAACAACCCAGGATCCTATAAATCAGATCTAACAATCCAGATCCAACAACCCAGATCCAACAACCCAGATCCAATAACTTTGATAAAATAGCCTAGATCCAACAACCCAGATCCAACAACCCAGATTCAACAGCCCAGATCCTATAAATCAGATCCAACAACCCATATCCAATAACCCTGATCAAATAACCCTAGATCTCAACAACTCATATCCAATAACCCCTGATCAAATAACCTAGATCCCACAACCGAAATCTAACAACCCAGATCAAACAACCCTGATCCCACAACCCAGTTCCAACAACCTAGATACATACACGCACGTACCGCGTGTGTGCTGGCCGACCTTGTCCTACGCTGCAACAGGACTGCCTCCAACTTATCTTGGGGGCCATTCCACCATCTGAAGCCAGTCTGGCCACACGCATAGCCCGATATCGTTGTCATTTCTTTACCAGATTACGGTACGCGAAAGGGGCCATTGTAGACAGGAAGCTCCTCACACGTTCTTGTGTTGCACAATTCCTTCCCCCTCAGTTGCCACGCGGCCCCTAGGGCAAGTGAATATGTAAACCACGTGCACCTGATGGACATTGACAGGTTGAGTTTTGAGACAGTGAGTTCTAAAATTAAGTTCAATAAAGTAAAACAGAAACAACTGTGTGAGAGAACGGCGTTAGTTTACGAACAATCAGATTGATTTCAGAATTGAATGAGTTCATACAAGCCGAGTTGACCCCTAAACCAGTTGGATACTTTTTCATTTGGGGTTTGAATGAGATAGATTACAGCAAATAGTGTTTACACACGGGCTCTGGTTATATGTGAAATCACCTCACATGGAAAGTTCACAGGCATATCATTTTATGAACATTGCTGTACCAGGTAATCCATCAGAGACAGTAAAGCAATTCAAATACAGGATGGGCAACTCATTAAATGAAATTATAGACCCAGTTGTCGGACTTTCTTCCCTACACCCGATAGAATCTGAGAGCATATGTAAACGATTTATGTAGTATTATTTGTATTACTACTAGCTGTACCCTAAAAAACCTTTGCTTCGAGGTATTTTCCTTTAGGTTTGATCGGTAGGTAAAGTTATTTTTCGTTTCGGACAGATCCGATTTTGTCATGAGTTATTACAATTTAAAGATGAAGTATGTTTTTGAAATGCAAAAACAAACAAACAAATATTTAAATGGAATTTTTGTTCACATTTCGGCCGTTGATTTCATGTTCGAAAACCGTAAGAACTATTCAAAACTGTAGATTTAAAAAGAAAAACGTTAACCGAATCGAGACGCCATAAGACAGAAACGTGCCGGGAACCATGTAACAAAATAGTGCCACGGGAACAATGTAACAGAATAGTGCCGGGAACCATATAACAGAATCGTTTCAGGAACTATGTAACAGAATCGTGCCGGGAAACCATGTAACAAAATAGTACCGGGAACCATGTAACAGAATAGTGTCGGGAACCATGTAACAGAATAGTGTCGGGAACCACGTAGCAGAATAGTGTCGGGAACCATATAGCAGAATCGTTTCAGGAACTAAGTGTAACAAAATAGTGCCGGGAACCATATAACAGAATCGTTTCAGGAACTATGTAACAGAATAGTGTCGAGAACCATGTAACAGAATAGTGTCGGGAACCATGTAACAGAATAGTGCCGGGAACCATGTAATAAAATAGTGTCGGGAACCATGTAACAGAATAGTGCCGGGAACCACAGGTATCAAAGTAGTGGACAAAATCGCCTTTACCCCTCTTCGTCTAATATCAAAACGAACCAAGGTTTATAATTTATTTATAAGTTCAATATTTGCATATCATGTCATGAAGATAATTCATAGTTATAGAATATTTATAATTTCCAATTTAAAACAACCGGCTTCTGCAAACATTAGGTTTTTTAGACAGCATTTTAATTACTATAGGTGTGGAGGTGTAGCAGCGTGAGAGCTGTAAGATTCCACAAGCTTTTACATCTCTATCTATCTCTACCTCTATGTATCTCTACCCCCCTCTTTCTCTATCTATCTCTACCACTCTATCTCTATCTATCTCTACCTCTATCTATACCTCTATCTCTATCTATCTACATCTCTATTTTTCTATCTATCTGTATTTTCTCTCTATATCTATCTCTATTTATCTCTATCTATCTCTATATCTAAACCTGTTCTATCTCTATTTATCTCTATATGTCTCTATTTATCTCTATCTATCTCTATATCTATCTTCTGTTTTTCTTTATTTTACCTCCTTCTTTATCTCTGTCTATCTCTATATCTGTCTTGTATCCATCTCTGCCTCTTTCATATCTCAATACCTATCAAGGTATTATCTCTTTATCTATCTCTTTACGTATCTTTCTGTATTTATACACATACAATATTACTCAGCTAATATTAATTATTTTAATTGGCTGAAAAAAAAAAGGGTTTGAGATAGTGTTGTTGAATTAAACCGCACCGTGTTCACACACATAAATGTATTACACGCATTGCTGTAATGTATAATATTAACATTGAGATAAAACATGTAACCTGATAGAATTGACACCAGCGCCATCTCGTGTTACTTTAACTATTGGCCGACCTCCCTCTCTGTGGTACAACCTTCTCCTCTCCACCACCTCTGTGGGCAGGTGCTGACCCATCTCACTCTCCTCCCTCTCTCTCTCTCTCTCTCTCTACCTGTGACAGATGCCGCCTCACCACGAATGACAATGACCAGACTCGGCTTACGAGAGATCAACATTTTGTCCCCTGAGCCCACCTGTGGAAGACGACCGCGACATATAAATACAATCCAACCTGTTTGGCCCTTCCCAACTCCAAATTTGGTTTCTCCGTTTAGCTCACCAGTGAAGGGCGCACTGAAGAGTTCATCAAGTCACAATGACCTATGAAGAAGAACTGGCCAGGCTCAAGGCACGCGTGCTGATGCTGCTCAATGACACGAACGGTTGGAGTTCATCTTACAAGTCCAACGTAAGAAAAATAAAAAAAACCCTTTTCTTTGTTGTTTTTTTCTTCACAGAATATTTATTTTCCAGGAATTCTGTTTTTTTTTTTTTTATTTCTTATTGCCTTTCATCATCATACTAACAAAGTAGCTATCTTGTAGTGCGTCCGGCAGCGTATGAGGAAGCCGTCGCTATAAATAATCTATGACGTCGTTTCCAAGAGGTTAGCTGCGCATGTGGCAGAAATAAACGAAACAATAATTCTACACTTGTGATATCCTCTATGACGTCATTTCCCGATGTTACAATTTTTTATTAATTTAAATTTATACTATTTATAAATAATAAAAAAAAAGCGCGACAAGTAATCAGCCAGTTGTAAATATTATATTGCTAACTATATGCTTCTGGTCTTGCTGCCGGTTCGCTTGTAGTTTTTAAACGATTATTTTATGGGAAAGCCGTCGCTATAAATAAAAAAAATAATTCTTCACTTGGGATTCCATGTTAATAGTTCCTATTAAAGAAGACAGTAAGACAAAAATCGCGCACAATTCATTTGCAGCGGATCAATTACGAAAGGCTGAAATGTTTTTGCACGATGCCATCGAGCCCATGCTTTAGATGCAATTGATAGAACACTCAGAGATGTTACTCAAACAGGCTATTTACTATGTTTTGTGTTATGGACTTGGAATTACATGTCTATAGTTACTATTAATTCTCATATTAAGCATTTAGTCGCGCATGCAACGGGCAACTACTAGTAATTCTAAAATAAATGTATTGATGAGATCCGTTAGATCCTATATCCTTGACCTGAAAGAGACAATTGGTATTCACCGAATTTAAAACCAGGGACCCTCGGCGCAAAAAAATGGCCCGATGAGTCTGGGGGAGGGGGTGGTCACGCATGAGGTAGATGAGGATCGCAGTACAAATTAAAAAAATAAAAATAATAAAAACCTCTTTATAGCGCCACACCGTGGACCAGTTCCTAAAAAAATGTTGTGAATAAAACTAATTTAATCAAGAATAACTATAGTATCACCCCTACCCATTCCTTCCCCCACCTTCCCAACGAAAAAACTGGTTCCATCGGAAGACGTACAAATCTAATGTGGGAAAACCCGGTCGGGGGGAGGGGGGGGGAAGTAGCTTTTAGCAAACTTCACCAATTATGATAACATTTTGGCCTGTAGTTGAACCAGAAAAGTAGTGGTGGTGTTACACTTTAGTTAGTGGAAGTACTTAAAGACTGTATTTCTCTGATACATTGAGGTATGTGTCATTGTAATGACTGTGATAATTTCATAGAGTTGTTTTCTAAATGGGAATCGGTAAAAAAAAAAACAAAAAAAAAAACATAAAATCATAATTTTCAAACATTATACTCCGATGTAGATGAAACCTCACTTTTAATAAAGGCGTCAGCAGTTTGAACACTGTAACTAAATAATTAATATTTTTTTTTACGGACGTGTTTGAATTTGAGATAAATAAAAAATTATACTTATCTAGCTGTACCCTGCTAAACCTTTTGTATATAGAGATATCCCCTTAGGTTTCATCGGTAAGCTAGGTTATTTTTTTTGGTCTCGGGAGATCCGATTTTTTTTTTCATGATTTTTAATAACACATTACGTTTGACGATTTTGAAACTGGGGATATGTTGCATTGTTCTTTACTTTCATGATCAACGGAATGCATACTGCTATTATTTATATAGACTCTCTTATTCTGCATTGGAAGTATTGAACGCGTGAATAATTTCTCGTGGATTATATTTAGAATTTCGTTTTTTTTTTATTATTATTTGTCTTCCACAGAACGGTGTATTATTAGAGACCAAAACCATCGGAGATGTACCTGCTAACATGTAGGTTTTCATTTACTTTTGTGCATCGATCCAAATCATAGTCGTATGTTAATCGTGTGTGTGTGTGTGTATTAGAAACCGAAGTCATAACACGTTGTTAGGGCTGAACTATTTAAATACTAGCTGTACCCTCTAAAAACTTTGCATAGAGTTATACCCCTTAAAGAAAAGAAAAATCTAAAAAATATATACAAATGTTAAAAATATATTCGTCTATTACGGGGCTTAAGCTAATGATTTTTGCCTAAAGAGCTCAAATACTATGAAGAAAGATTGTGGTAAAGGAGGCGGGGGTGAAATGGCAATTCGCCGTGCTCAGAAATAAATTATAATTTCAGAATACGAAACTTTTTTTTTTGTATTGAAATCGTTTGAAATTTAAATCATTCAACGGGGAAACAGTATTTTCCACATTAAAAATGATTTACCAGATAAATTCTGAGTCTCTTTTAGTATCCTGTAACAAAATATGATCCCCACAAAACATGGTATTATTTGAGCTAAAAGACTTTGCTCCTTATTTTTATTTTATGATTGAGGGGCTTCTATTGATGGAACGTCTTCTGTTGATGGAACGTCTCTACTGATGGAACGTCTCTATTGATGGAACGTCGTATTTATGGAACGTCTCTGTTGATGGAACGTCTCTATTGATGAACATCTCTGTTGATGGAACGTCTCTACTGATGGAACGTCTCGCTGATCGGACCTCTCTAGCTGATGGAACGTCTCTACTGATGGAACGTCTCAAATGATTGAACGTCTCAACATGGAACGTCTCTGTTGATGTGAACGTCTATACGATGGAACGTCTCTACTGATGGAACGTCTCGTTGATGGAACGCCTCTATTGATGGAATGTCTCTGTTGATGGAACGCCTTCATTTGATGGAACGTCTCTATTGATGGAACGTCTCTATTG
>JAGDYQ010000208.1:484715-502474 GCA_021962125.1 Bulinus truncatus
CTTACTGGATGGCGCGTGTATTGAGATCTCATGCTTCTTCCACATCTAAAATCTGATTGAGCAGGAAAAACTCCTTTAAAAATAATAATGTCAATATTCCAGAGAGAAATGATTGAAGCATCAAATGCCACTGTATATTTGTATTATTTCTCATCTTTGAGTTCTATGTAAGCAAATCACCTGAACTCAGGAAAGGTGACTGAACAAAACTGCCGTTTTTGGATTATAATCTTTTAGTTTCTTAGATTTACTGTTTTGTTTTCAAAAGGATTAATCATTTTTTGTGAAGAATTGATAAATAATAAAGTTGAAAATCTTTTACTAAATACATTTTTATATAACAGTTTTGAGTATAATAATTAATTAAATATATATATATATATATATATATATATCTCTATATATATATATATAGAGAGAGAGAGAGAGAGAGAGAGAGAGAGAGAGACAGAAAGCTCAGGGCCATCAACTGTACCAGGTCCTGAAAGAGCCCCTTACCCTGACTCGTACAGCGAACCTCACTACTCCCAAGTTTGACGGAGGGGAGACTAAAAATATGTTTATTTGCACTTTGCAGAAAATGATGTGAAGTTCAGGCTACAGGTTCTAATGAGGGGAATGAATGCGAATCTTTTATTTGATATAAATACGTGAATGATGGTATGTCTTTTTATTTACTGGGCTATCCCCCCCCTACACATTTCTCCTCCTGATGCTGCAGTATTTATTTGCCAGGCTATGTATTCAGCTCTTTTTTTTCTACTGACCCCCCTATCTTTTCCTATTAAACCTCCACTCCCTCACAAAGGCCGGACGACTTTTTACACTAACCGTCTGATGAAACAGTTGTTTTAATATTCTGTATTTAGTTATGTCGTTTACCCACAAAGTTCAAGGGGACTCTTTCTTTCTCTCTCTCTCTATCTCTGACACATTTTTACAACATCTTAACCCACCCCCCTCTTTTTGATGTCTCCTTGTCTATCTTATACCCTGCTGACCACCCCCCCCAAAAGTACTTTCTTCATTTTTCCTCCTATGTCTTTTCACTATCCCCTCCTACCTCTTTGCCTGTTTATCTTTTTGCCTCTCTTCTTACCTCCCACCCCCCTCCCCTCGTACCTCTTTCCCTGTTCTTGTTGTCGATTTATCTATCCCAGTGAATTTCAGTGAACAGCGAGGGACAATTATTTTACCCATGGTAAACAGAGTCTGAAGTATAACCAAACTTTTTTTTTTAAATATTATTTATAGTAACTAGCAAATTACGACCCTCGGGAAAAGTATGGTCCGTTCGGCTGTTTGATCCTCCCCGCTCGTTTACATCAGTTTCTTTTATATTTATTTTTTACTGGTTGTACCCAGTTAAAACCTGCTTGCATAGATTCCTATCCTCTTAGGGTTTGATCAGTAGGCTAGGGTTCTTTTTTCGGTTTCGGGTAGATCCGATTTTTTTTTTCATTGATTGTGGTTTTAACTGGAATACTGTTGTATTAATTCTTTACTTTCGATTAAACGCAAAACCCACGCCGCTATTATTTATATAGATTAGTTCTTATAAACGTTCCAACCATCCATCGGCTTTTGGTCAGGCCTTCACTGTAAAATTAAGTTTGCCTCCCCCCCCCTTTCCATAAACTAGTTGGTTATCTTTTATTCGTTAGTGAGTGTATGTGTGTATGTGTGTGTTAGTGTGAGTGTGTATGTGCGTGCCAATGTGAGGGATTAGATTCTAGAAATGGGTGTGTATGTATGTATGTGATTGTGTTTGTGTGTAGTTATATATGTCTATGTGTATGTATGTTTGTGTGTTTGTTTGTGTGAATGTATGTATGTTTATGTGTATTTATTTTTGAGTGTGTTTGTGTGTATATATGTATGTATGTGTGTGTGTGTGTGTGTTTGTGTGTAAATGTTTGTAGAAGGCTCAATGGAGACATGTGCCATCAAACTATTTCCACCCCACCCCCTTTACCCCCTTACTGCATTCAGTACCCCACGTAACTGTTCGGGAAATGAAGTTGAATACGTGAAGGTCATTTCTAAACTAGGTCATCGTCTAACGGTCAGGCATTTAACTGAAATTACTTCCGGTCAGCACATTTCCGTTTCAAATATCAACTACAGCTGCTTGAAACAAAGTACAATAAAAAAAAACGTTGTCTCGTGTTAAATTTTTCAGCTGATCCAGACTGACTGTCAATTGGCCCCGCCCTCCTCCCTACCTACCGAGTCTGTTTCTGTGTTGTTCTTTACCAGGGGCGCCGTTAGGGTCGTGCAACCCGAGCATATGTCAGGGGGCCACGTCGGTACAGCAATATTTCATACGAGAATTTTTGAAAATGGTGTGTGTGTGTGTGTGTGCTCAGGAGGGGCCACGGTTATCAAGACTCATGTGACGGAAGGTCGTGCAGGTAAAAGCGCTCGACTGTCGACCTGTAGGTATCTGGTTCGATCTCCGGTGAGGACCAATGGATATCTTCAGGTCATGGCTTAAGTCCAGCTATATGCATGCTCCCGTAGTGCCTCCATGGTCATTGCACTATCGGCTATGGTGGGGATGAAAGAAGGGCATTTCAAAAACAGTTCCATTAAGTGGTTTACAGGATCTAAGAGATTTCTTCTCATTCTTACAGGGACTTCACACACACACACACAAACACACACACACAAACAGAATGCAGCCCTGAAATTTCACCTCAGTTCCGTTAAATTCTTAGGATATGTCGAACTCACCTAAGTGGTCTCATGTCTAACTGCATATTTCACCTGTCATGTACTATGTAATGCACTGTCTTATGTCACACCTGTCCTCTACTGCGTAATGCACTGCCTTATGTCACACCTGTTTTCTACTATGTAATAGACTGCTATAAGTCATATCTGCCCATAAATTAACGCCTTAATGCATTACAAATCTGCTTTCGAAGCGGTCATATATTCAGAAGCGTCCTTAAGTAACAGTGCACGGCCAGTGTCCGATGCTGGATCGAGAGTTGCAAGGGTTGGCTACATACCGTACCACCCTAAGCTCCATCGTATGGCCCCCTTCCCCCACCTGATGTATTGCTGAATCCCAAAACCCACATCAAATCTGATGCCCTCTGTGTTAATGTCTAACTCAATGACGCCTCTGCCATCTAGGATAATATCAAGCTACATAACAACTCTGCCTTATAATGCATGACACATCTTCCCTTCTAAGTAATAGTGACTAACTGTGTGACACATCTTCCCCTTAAATGTAGTAATGACTTGCTGTATGCTTTACATCCGTCCGCTAAGTAATAATGTCTTAGTGTATGACACATCTGCACTCTGTTTTTAAACCCCCGTGTTACTTGTCTACTGACTGTAGATTAACTGGATTTCTGTTCACTTCGTTGTTTTATATTTTTCTGTCCATGCCGTGCAAAATGACAACAGACAGAATAGAGGATGTTATCAAAATGCATTTGTTTGTTGTGTCAGCGCGACCTTGCACCATAGACGGCGTTGACATTTATGTGTGGGGAGGTAGAGGACCAGTCACTGTGAGAAATAAATGGGTTCAGTGAGGGGGGAAGGGAGTAGTTGAAATGTGAGTAAGATGGGGGGAAAGGATGTTGATTGACAGTCAGTGCCGTAGCATCTTGAAGGTTTTGTTAAAAGGAGGGGTGGGGTGGGGTCTCATTACATGAGGATTGTTCGCCAGCTTCAAAAAAAAATCTCTCGGCTGTTGTTTACTTCGGCTGTTGTTTACTTACGACTGTTGTTTACTTTCGGCTGTTGTCTACTTTCGGCTGTTGTCTACTTTCGGCTGCTGTTTACTTTTGGCTGTTGTTTACTTTCAGCTGTTGCTTACTTTCGGTTGATGTTTACCTTCGGCTGTTGTTTCCTTTCGGCTGTTGTCTACTTTTGGCTGTTGTCTACTTTCGGCTGTTGTTTACCTTCGGCTGCTGTTTATTTATATCACAACAAGATTTGAACTTTCCTACAGGTGACGCCCCCCCCCCTCCAATGACTCCAGTTTACAACTTGTGGTCTCTGGTGCGGTGCACATGTCAAACTATAAAGTCTACAGGAGTTACGACCCTCTACCCCCCCTTTTTTTTTTTTTAGTGAACGTAATTTCTAACTTCCATCCATCCTCCTCACCGCCACCCCACCATGTTCCTACATTCGTCTTTATAAGTGTGTGTGTGTAAGGAAATAACTTTGGGTGGGAGTGGAGGGTGGTAGAGCCAATGTCGGGAAAGTGGGGGGGTGGGAATATATACTCTTTTTTTATTTTACAACACAAATCAATGCAGCGAGTTAAAGTATATGTATGTGGCTGTGTGTGGAGGGGGTTGCAATGTCAGAGTATTGTGGGAGGTGGGGGTGTTGGTGGGGGAGTAGGGGTGCGCTCAATTCTTAGTTCATAGAAATTCAACTTAACACGCAAGTGTCATTATACATACACCTTTGGCACGCAGTCAGTTGATCAACTCGCTGGCCTCCTCACCCTCACCCCCCCTCACCCTCTCCCCCCACACACCGGTCGATTGCCCAGACCTTCTCAGGTGTTGCTCTTGTTTGGAGCTGCGTACCATTAAAAGGGGCGTTTATTGCGCTATCTGTCTGAAAGCTATTAATTTTTTTTTTATTTCAGAAAACCGGAAGACGACCGAAAGCTCAAATTTTCTGGGCTATGTTTGTTTACATTCAGACCAATGTCTGTCACAATGGGCCATACGGTGTCCGGTTACCCGAGACTCAACGTGTGACTGAAGGTTTGATATTTGCAGCAGCATAATATACTCGGTCTCAGGGCCGGCTTTAGGCCGATTTGACCGATGGCTCCATATTGGGCCCGCACCTGACAGGGGCCCCGTAATTTACATTTATATTAATAGTGATAGTTGCTATTGTAAAAAAATTAGAAGAGGGCGCCTTGCAAGCATTCTTTACACTGGGCCCCGCAATTCGCAATGCCGGCCCTGCTCGGATCTATAAGCCGGTTGGAGCTATTGCAGGTAGGGAGGGACACTCGTGTGTGAAAGTCCCCTGTAAGGATGAGATGAAATCTCTTAGATCCTATAAACCACTAATGGGACGGTTTTTTATGGTGCCCTTCTTTCATCCCCACCATAGCCGCAAGTGCCACGGGAGATATATCGGGATGACTTGAGCCAAGACCTGAAAAATTTTCTTGGTAACTTTACCCGCGACTATTCGAAGGGTCACTCGTAGAAATAATGATCTAGTCTTGTGAGATATTTGCATCAACGCGCAGCAAATTGAATCTAAAAGTATTTTTTTCTCCTCAATCAGGCTTCACGCCTAAATGAAATGTTCTGGACACTGCATTTATAAATGTGTATGTTCCATAGGTACTTTTTTTTATTACAGTATATGTTTATTTGTTTCCTATCCTGCGGGTCGACTTATATTTGTTTATATATTCTGTTTATATATTTGTATATGTGTGTAAGGTTTATTTTTTTTAAAATAAAAGCTTATTTATTCTCATCTGTGTATCATGTTAGTATTATGGTTGTGTTGAATAAAAGTATAGTCATGAATACCGGGTTGGAAAGTATGTTAGTATGAGTGTGTGCATGTGAAGATATTCATTTGTAGGTGCGTACGTCAGGCCGCCCTTAAGACGTTTGGGGCCTCAGGGCACATGTTTAATGGTCTATAGGCAAAAACACCTGTCTGAGCCCCTGGGGTCTATGATAACATGATTATGTTTACACCCAATCGAACCTCTTACATAATTATATTATGACACGAACATGTACTGGTGGGAATGGGAGGGGGGGAGGAGGGCAGTCGTTTTGACAGTGGAGGGGGGGGTCCAAGACAGTCATGTAGTTCGCTCTAGGCACTAAAAAAAAAAAGTGGGTGGGGGATGTATGTTATGGGTACGTATTCATGTTAGCAAATGTGTGTATATATATATATATATGTATGTCTTAATATATATATATACACACACACACACACACAAATAAATATCCTAAACCCATAAAGTCTACCTGCACGGTTCTGTAACAGTAGGTTAGCACCCCCATCCCCCACTCTCCTTCGAATGTCTCCCCCCCCCAGTCCCATGGGACTGCAATACCCGTGTGAATGTAAATATAAATATATATTTCATGACACAGAGTACCTACAGTGTAATACACGCTGTTAAACCCGTGTCACGTGCTGGTAATGTTAAAAAGCACAACCGTTTCATTCTTATGTTGGGACGCCTTAAACTATACAACCGATTCCCGTGAATGTCAACCCCCCCTTTTCCCCCATGGATGGACTGAATTGGGTATAAGAAAAGATTAAAAAAATCCCCAGAGATCTTTGTTTCCAATTATTTCTCCAGGGCCGTTCTTATGTCATACAGGGCCCTAGTTAGGGGCTTCTAAATTTGGGGACCTAGGCAGTGGTGGTGGTTCCAGATATGTGTGGGGCTCTAGGCAGAGGCTTCTAAGTACTGTGGGGTTCTAGGCAGATGCTTCTAAGTATGTGTGGGGTTCTAGACAGAGGCTTCTAAGTACTGTGGGGTTCTAGGCAGAGGCTTCTAAGTATGTGTGGGGTTCTAGACAGAGGCTTCTAAGTACTGTGGGGTTCTAGGCAGAGGCTTCTAAGTATTTGTGGGGTTCTAGACAGAGGCTTCTAAGTATGTGTGGGGTTCTAGGCAGAGGCTTCTAAGTATGTGTGGGGTTCTAGGCAGAGGCTTCAAGACATGTGTGGCAAACGTACATGTCGGAGCACTCCCAAGTCTCAACATTATATATACGCAATTAAAACCATAAGGGGGCCCCTTTTTGTCTGGGGGCTGGGTCCTGACTCCTAGTTGCCATGTTCGCCTATGCAATAGGAATACTGATTTCTGTGGACATACATTTCTATCTTGTGTTCAAATTAATAAACAAAAAAAATTGAATAAGCAAATTAAGAAAAAAATTTAAAAAAAACTTGAACAAAAAAAAAATTTGACTGGAAAAAGAACAACGAAACAAAACGTAAAGGAGAAAGAATGATATAAGCATGAGGTAGGAGGAGGAGTGAGGGCGTGAAACATGTTCATTTACCTCCATGATGAAAGGCAAATTGAGGCGTGGTAGACGAGGGATTTCAAAAAAATCAACAAACAAAAAGGAAAAAAGAAAAATTGTGACCAAAAACATCCAGACTCGGTGTGTCACTTGAAGTCTGAGTCAATGACGCCGACAAGCTGACTAGACAAACTTAACATCTGTCAATGACGTGCCCATTCTTGACAGCACTATCCATGTTGAGGCTAAACAAAAAAAATGGTTTTCGTTGTTGTTGATGGACTTGGTTGCGTGAAAGGAGACAGATGGGATAGTTGGATTCTAACGATGCCCGGGGAGTATGATGGTCGAATGGTGTATGTTTGTGTGGAAAGGGGAGGGGGGGAGAGAGTAGAACAGAATGCACATATCAATTATCACAGGCTATATGGAATGAAAAATAACAACACATGACAACAACAGGAAGTCAAGTCTCCCAATTATCCAATCGTGTTTTTTTTAGAGCATTTTCGAAAAAAAATGCTCTATTGTCCCCGTTTTGTCTGTCTGTCCGTCCGTCATCACCCTAGATCTCAACAACCATAAGTCCTAGACCCATGATGTATTTATCATTTTGTAGGTCTTGGCCTGCCAAGAAATGATTTTTTTTCCATTTCGCGATCTGACCTCTCAGGGCCGTAAAAGGGGCCTTAGTACCGTTTTTTACTATATAAGCTATATTAATAAAGGAGCGCTATATCTCAGCAACTATAAGTCCTAGACCCATGATGTACATATCATTTTGTAGGTCTTGGCCTGCCATGTGTACATCAAAAGTTCATTTCACGATAGGACCTCTGAGGGCCGGGCTTCATGGCTCCTAAGGGGCTTATATATTATATATACACCTTGTACGTTCAATAACACGTTCATTTGGTGCGAAATACTGCAGCACGTAGTTTCACCAAGATTTATTAAGAAACTCATCAAATGAAATAGTAAGCTTGTGTTCTGAGTTTAATTGAAAGTATCAGAGCTATGCAAAAATTGACGGAGTTTTCGGACGATTAAATGACTACAATTTCGAATGTTTTCAATTATGAGTCCTATTTCAGTAACCACAAACCACTTGTAGTTAGATTTAAGAGACAATATTTTTTTTTCAAATATAAAGAAACGTCTTTATAATTTTTTTTTTACAGATATATGCAATACACAATTGAATTTATAAACATTTCCAAAATTTACAAATATTTACTGAAAGCTAACAAACGTACTGATACATAACATGAAAATGCGCTAACACGTCCTGTGTCCAGAATGGAACAGGCTTAATTGCTTGTTTTTGCTTTTGTGCTTTTTGTTTTTGAGGGTGGGTGGGTGTGTGTGTGGGGGGGGGGGGTTGGGGGGGTTGAACGTTTTGCTCGGCTTGTCAAGTTAGTTTCGTAAATTCCAGCCAAATATAAAATAGCCACATATTAGCCCAAAAAACTTGAAGAAAGAAGAAAAAAAAAAAAGAAATTAGTATGCAATGATCTGACCTAATGTGGCGGAAAGGAACGCCCTAAAACCGCCCAAAGTATGATGGGGGAATTAACTCTAAAAATAACCCCACCTCGTCTCCCAGTTTATCCCAATGAAGAAAACAATTTTGAGTATCGTCAGTTCTATCTTCATTCCTTATATTTTAATCCGGACAATAATTGTGTAAGTAGGCCGGATCAAACTAAACCCCGATAGCGACGAACCACAGAGTTGAGTATGTACTGTATAGACTGAGGAGGTAAACAAAACAACTGTGTAATGAAAACTAACAGGTACTGCCAAGTAACTTTAAAATTGACAGATAATTCCGCGTAACTTCGAAAATAAATAGCTTAGCAATTACCAGGAATAGCCCAGTAGCTTTGAAATTAACAGAAATAGCTAAGTACCCTTGCAATAAACACAAATAGCCAAGTAACTGTGAATGAACCAAAAAAAAAATTTCGCTGTGTATTCATTGGCTGAACAAACAAAAATACATAAAAAAAATATTTTAATGTTTCCGTAGATATTTTTTGTATTTAATCAAACTGTGAGTTCCCCCCTTACCCTACACACACATACCCAATTTCTCTATTTATAGTGTAAAACTATCGGCTTTTGTGTTTCAACATAAACTTTAAATAAAAACTGCGGGAAGTCTCTCAAACTTTGACCGAATTTTGTTTTTACCATTGATCAAACGAACGATAGCAATGACAAACGTAGTATACACACACAGACAAACACACACACTGAACACACAGACAAACACACGCACAAACAAACACACACACACTGACAAACACACACACACACAGACAAACACACACACGCGCGCAGACGCATACCCGCGGGCGAAGCTCACAACGCAAAAAGAAGTACCTGGAGGGTGGTAGGAGGGTACACCGTGGTCCCTCTCGCTCTGTTTAACCGTCGTACAACTTTGATACGATTCCCAGCATAGTTTTGTTTTTTTTCGTTTCGTTCTATTGCCACGATTGATTAAGTAGAACTGTGTTTCCCAAATTTTCAAACCTCTTAGTACCCTACCTTTTTTTGTTTCCGTTTCCGTAATGCTGATTGCCCCAATTGTTTTCACCGCATTTCATTGTTGTCGCTTTAGCCGTGAAGGTTCTCAACTTGTTACAGCGCCAACCCCCGACAAACTTTTCCCCTACCTCCCCTACCCCACCCCCCACGGTACGCGTACGACACTATGGGAAACACTGGTGTAGAAGATCCGGCAATTTCTATTTTTCCGTGTTTATGTTCGGCAAATTCAGCGAACTCAATCGGCAATTTTTTACCAACCCTCCCCCCCCCTTCCTATTTTTACCCCAGATCAAATCCACCCCCCACACACAAACACACACTCACACATACATACGCAAACAACATTGTGACCTTTAATTTGCTTATGATGGCGTCAGGTTCTGGTTCCGTTTTAGGTCTTTTTTTTTTCTAAATTGCAACGTAGGCGGGGAGGGGGTGAAAAGGAGGGGGGGCGCTAAAGGTGTTAGCAACAATGTTCGAGTTTGATGCAGGGTGGCGGGCTGTGTGTATGTGTACGTGTGTGTATGTATGTATGTATGTATGTGTTTGTGTGTGTGTGTGTATGTATGTATGTGTGTGTTTGTGTGCTATAGAGACTGTAAACATTCACTTCAATAAACTGCAGACATTCACTTCAATAAACTGCAGACATTCACTTCAATACACTGCAGACATTCACTTCAATACACTGCAGACATTCACTTCAATACACTGCAGACATTCACTTCAATACACTGCAGACATTCACTTCAATACACTGCAGACATTCACTTCAATACACTGCAGACATTCACTTCAATAAACTGCAGACATTCACTTCAATACACTGCAGACATTCACTTCAATACACTGCAGACATTCACTTCAATAAACTGCAGACATTCACTTCAATACACTGCAGACATTCACTTCAATACACTGCAGACATTCACTTCAATACACTGCAGACATTCACTAATACACTGCAGACATTCACTTCAATACACTGCAGACATTCACTTCAATACACACTGCAGACATTCACTTCAATACACTGCAGACATTCACTTCAATACACTGCAGACATTCACTTCAATACACTGCAGACATTCACTTCAATACACTGCAGACATTCATTTCAATAAACGGCCAGCTAAACAATAGTGGGGGGGGGGCTGTGTAGGGGGGGGGGGTTAGGGCGGCGTCCTATGGAGAGAGTGTAAGATGGAGGTGATGGGGGGTCAAAGTGTGTGTGTGTGTGTGTCTGATATATTTGTGTGTGTGTGTGTGTGTCTGATATATGTGTCTGTGTGTGTGTGTGTGTCTGATATATTTGTGTGTGTGTGTGTGTCTGATATATTTGTGTGTGTGTGTGTGTCTGATATATTTGTGTGTGTGTGTGTGTGTCTGATATATTTGTGTGTGTGTGTGTGTCTGATATATTTGTGTGTGTGTGTGTCTGATATATTTGTGTGTGTGTGTGTGTCTGATATATATTTGTGTGTGTGTGTCTGATATATGTGTCTGTGTGTGTGTGTGTGTGTGTGTCTGATATATTTGTGTGTGTGTGTCTGATATATTTGTGTGTGTGTGTGTGTCTGATATATTTGTGTGTGTGTGTGTGTGTCTGATATATTTGTGTGTGTGTGTGTGTGTCTGATATATGTGTCTGTGTGTGTGTGTGTGTGTGTCTGATATATTTGTGTGTGTGTGTGTCTGATATATGTGTCTGTGTGTGTGTGTGTTTGTCTGATATATTTGTGTGTGTGTGTGTGTGTCTGATATATTTGTGTGTGTGTGTCTGATATATGTGTGTGTGTGTGTGTGTGTGTCTGATATATGTGTGTGTGTGTCTGATATATTTGTGTGTGTGTGTGTGTCTGATATATGTGTCTGTGTGTGTGTCTGATATATTTGTGTGTGTGTGTGTCTGATATATGTGTGTGTGTATGTGTTGAACTGTAATCTTATTCCGATCAATTTCGAGGCACTAAAGAAATATCTACTTATCAAACAGGGACTTAGTGTAGTTGATACCTACCCCCACACCCACACCCACCTTTCCATACGATCTCCCTACCGTACCCCTTCACTTGCAGGTACCTTGTGTCTATTAGAACGTTTTATTGCCCGTTCATTCCGTCTCCTGGAGTATGACGTATTACACATTCACACCACCACCACCCTCCCTCCAGCCACTGGACACAGTTTTCAAATATTATTGACTCAAAGCACCATTGTGTATCATATGTCTGGTTGAATGTATCAATGAACTTGTCCCATCTGGATGTTAAAAGTTTCTTAAATCTATTGTATCAATCGTTCTTTCAAACGAACTTTTCTATCTATCTAACTATCCACTCATCCAGCCATCCATCCATCCAATCATCGATCTATCTATTTGTTTTATCTTACCGTCTGTTTCATCAATGTATATATCCATCTATACATCTATCTGTTTTATCTATCTATCGGCGTTATCTGTCTATTTATGTGTCTATCTGTTCTATCTATCTTGTGTCTACACATTCAATGATCTGTATC
This sequence comes from Bulinus truncatus, assembly GCA_021962125.1. Taxonomy (NCBI): domain Eukaryota; kingdom Metazoa; phylum Mollusca; class Gastropoda; family Planorbidae; genus Bulinus; species Bulinus truncatus. The sequence continues at coordinate 496,823 of JAGDYQ010000208.1, forward strand.
GATTCCCTGCCTCTGTCCCCATAATAACTGTAATTGACTCTCTCAGTATGTCCGCCATATACGTGCAGCTGTAATTGACTCTGTCGTTACGTACCCATATGCTTGCAGCTGTAATTGACTCTGTCGTTACGTACCCATATACTTGCAGCTGTAATTGACTCTGTCGTTACGTACCCATATACTTGCAGCTGTAATTGACTCTGTCGTTACGTACCCATTTACGTGCAGCTGTAATTGACTCTGTCGTTACGTACCCATATACTTGCAGCTGTAATTGACTCACTCAACTGTAATATACCCTCCTCGTGCCACTGTCAGCTAACAACCCTGACAGTCTAAGGTTATGCTAGGCCAATGTAGCAACTATTGTTAAACACACCAAGAAACACAATTTAAGTGTCTTAGAAAAAATTGTTGACAAAATTTATTGTACCAAAGTAGCGCAAAGCCTATTTTAAATAGTAGCACAAAGCAGAGCACAAATTAATTTTTTAGCCCTCTTCGGAATTCGGAATTTTATGAAAAATCATATCGCAATTATGAAACACTGTTTTTGAAATTCTCGGAACGGTATCATTCCATATAACAAGCGAATCTTCTTCTTTCAATCCATCTTCCCCCCCCCCCCTTGCTCCTAGCATCACCACCCTCTCGACTTCAACAAGGTGTAAAAAAAAATAACACTGGACACCAATTGGGCGTATAAAGTGGCTGGTATGGGGGTGCTAGAATCAACATTTCAAGTGGGGTTGGAGATGTGACTGGGCTGAGGTGTGAGACCTGCTGTGTGTACAGTCTGTGTCGCGGGTCGCGTAATGAACCTGGCAGATTTATGTTGGGAGGCTTCTGATTGTAGAGACAGGAGGGGAGGACTTGGGGTAGGTGGGAGGGGGGGGCAGGATTGCAGTCAGGGAATGAAGACGTAACTTTTGTTTTTTATCATGGGTGAAACATAATAATGAATAATTGTGGAGCGGCAGAAGAATGTATTAACATATAACTGCACGATAACGCAAGCACTGGTTTTTTTTTTATTTCTAGAGTGTGCCAGTTGTGATTAAGAAATAATCGATGCGGTTGTAAAGTTGGAATATTAAAATGCACATTACAAACAATAATGCATTGTTTTCAGTAAAGCACAATCAACAGTGTAACAATGTTTCCTATTCACCTGTGTAAATGATACAACTATATGGATTGTTTTTTTTTTATACATGTAAACGTAATAAAATTCATTTCAGCGTTTGAAATTACAGAGCTGCTTATGTGAAGGGGAAACAGGTTGGATGGGGAACTAGTAGGATGGGGAACAGAGTGGATGAGGAACTGTGCAATCAAAAGTCCATATTGTTCGCACAATTAAATGAACATGTTAATTATAGGTGTATGTTGAGATACACCCTCTTGTGATTTCATCTGAGCTCCCTACTCCCCAACATCAGCCGCAACCCCAACTCCTCCCCCCCCCTTTATCACCACAACCACCACCACCCTCCCAGCCCATCTTTACAGTCTTATGAAGAGAACCAATCTCATCCGTATTTCTTCAATCACAGAATAAGTCAAAGTCTCTTAAATCACAGAATTAGTCAAAGTCTCTTAAATCACAGAATTAGTCAAAGTCTCTTAAATCACAGAATAAGTCAAAGTCTCTTAAATCACAGAATAAGTCAAAGTCTCTTAAATCACAGAATAAGTCAAAGTCTCTTAAATCACAGAATTAGTCAAAGTCTCTTAAATCACAGAATTAGTCAAAGTCTCTTAAATCACAGAATAAGCCCCAGTTTCTCAAATCATAAAATGAGCCTTAGTTTTTCTGAGCCCCAATTTCTCAAATCATAAAATGAGCCTTAGTTTTTCTGAGCCCCAATTTCTCAAATCATAAAATGAGCCTTAGTTTTTCTGAGCCCCAATTTCTCTAGTCATAGAATGAGCCACAGTTTCTCAAATCATAGAAAGAGGCACAATTTCTCATATCACAGGATGAGCCCCAGTTTCACAAATCACAAAGTGACAGACCCAATTCTCCAATAGCTGGCCTTGAACTTGGGTCTGATAATGTTGGTTGCCAGTATGGAGACAGGGGCCTGCTCAATGAAGATATGATTAAATTTTGTTAACCGATTTGTAAAAGTGTGGGGGACCCACCAAGTTAACTTTTCGAGAGGCCCGCTTGTCGATGGTGAAATAGACTAAATGTCTAGTCCTCCACCGCCAGTTTCTACCTATTAACGTCTGTACACTTGTTGAGCCAAATTTTAATGAGCTGTTCAGAATGCTGCCATATCTCTTGCACAATCCCCGAGCTTCAAATCTAACAACGCACTTTATTGTCGTATTTCGTTTTCTTTTATAGTTCTCGTGCTGACACACTTTTTAATTTATCGTCCGAGAGTTTGCCAGGTACTCCAGATAAAATGACGTGGTCTGCCAGTCCATCAAATCTGCAGCAGTTGCTACATCCGTCAGCCATTTACATCATCCATGTGATATCACCAACAACAAAAAAAAAAACTGATGAAAAAAAGAAACACTTTTTTATCTTACCAGGGGCAGATAACCTATAAACACTGAAATGTTATCTTTCTAAACAGAGTTACGCTACAGTTTGGATAGAGTTATCCTCGTTTGCTTTTTCACTAATGGAATTCTTTTGGTTCCAGAGAGGGCGTGGTCGTATTTACAGAGGGGGGAAAAATAGAAAAAAAAATAAAGATAGACATTGTATTATTCTCTCTCAATGTCTTCTTCAAGGAACTAACACTCCATAATCATCAACTCTGTTTTACCACACAGTCTCTTCTTTTTTGTCTATCTGTTTTGTCTGTTCACTTTTGAAGACATTGAAATTCAACATTAGCGTTAATTCAAAAAAGCTGTTTATATTGTTTCATAATATTAAAAAGAACGATCTTGAAATTACAAACGACTCAGAAATTGTACTGCTAAACTCAGAATACATAAGAAGTCCAAACAGGTGTACGACACAATATAAATTACAACAAGATTACAAACGACTCAGAAATTGCACTGCTAAACTCAGAATACATTGGAAGTCCAAACAGGTGTACAACACAATAAACTTAAAAAAAAAAATAACAATGTAACGTAATAATTTACAATCTCACTATAAAATATATTCATGAAATATTTTCTGAGTCGTAGCTTAAAGTCGTGCGGTAAAGCGCTAGACTGTCAACCTGAGGGTAGCTGGTTCGATTTCCGGTGAGGACCTAGGAAATTTTTCAGATCATGGCTTCTGTCCCCCGCTATGTCTCCCGTGGTGCCTCCAATCGCCATTGCACTATCGGCTATGGTGGGGGATGAAATAAGGGCAACCATAAAAACCTGTCCCATTAGTGGTTTACAGGATCTGAGAGATTTCATCTCACCCGTACAGGGTACTTCACTCCCCACCACCCCGCCCCTGCGCCGCTCACTTTGAAAATAAGTTATCCCATGGCTGAGCGCCTGAAATGATAATAAAATAAATACCAATGCGCCGAACGCAATTTCTGTGTTTTGAGTTTTTGTACATCTAAGGAAAACAAAAAGAATTCTGTTCACCTTTAATGTTTAGCGCTGTTAAGTTCATTTTTATAGACTCTCAACACATAGGCCTACCTGGTGTTTAATATTGAATGACCTGATTTGACGTAGATGTTTAATAAACTGCCCTCATTTGACTACATTCAAGGGTACTTTTGAAAGGATGCGGGTTTTTTTTTTTATTATCATATTTAAAACCTCGGGGCGTCATGGGGTTTGAGGGAAGGGGTGGTGGGGGGGGGGCGAAAAACTTTACAGAAATACAACACCCTTTCTCGATACAGTTTTGATGTCATAGCCTGGCATCTGGGTCACCAAGGGCTTTGGGCCCCTGTGAAAAAAAATAAAAATTAATAAATATTTAAATTTTCAAACCACACGTACATTTTTAAAGTGGTAAAGGGTCGGGCTTGATTCCTCCCCCTCCCCAAACCCCCCCCCCCCACTCCTGAGCTTTTTGGCATTGGAGTAATGTACATGCTACAACATCCACATCGCATAGTGACCAGAGCAGGTAATGGGTCAATGGGTCAAATGGGTCGCAAAATTAGATGGGTCACATGGGTTCATGGGTCAATGTTCCCTGACCCACGACCCATCCTTAGTCTCCGCCCGACCCTAAAAAAACCCGTCATCGCGCGATTTTTAAAAATTTCAAAACGGTTTCTATGGCGACGGGCCGCCATCTTGAAAATAATAACATTCAATGGGTCATGATGGGTCTGGGTCAAGAACTTGATGGGTCATATGGGTCATGGGTCAAGCTCAGTGACCCATTACTTGCTCTGATAGTGACTATACGAGATGTATTCCCTAACGTTGTGTAACTTTATCATCTCTGCCACCTCCAACATACCTCTCCACCTCAAATCTTTATGATACAAAAATAAATGTTCTCTCGTTTTGATATAATTGTGTCCAGTTTTTTTTCCGGGGCACGTCCGAACATGTCAAAGTCGTCACATCAATAGTCCTGGACAGACATTTGAAACTTCACCACACACACACACACACACACACACAATGTTTTACAAGTGCAGAACATGTTATATATGAGATAAATCGCTTAGGTATAATAAAAAAAACAACCTCCCACACCCCCTCCTTCCCCCGGAGCCATACCACACCCACCACCTCCTTCCCTGGACCTTAACTTCAAACAACGATGAACCTCTCGGACATTTTCTCTTTTTTTTTTTACTTATAACTTCAAAGTTAAATTTCAGGTCAACTGAATTTTATTTTATGTGTGTTTGCGTGTGTGTGTGCTGTGTGTGTGTGTGTACTTCATCTTTCTTCTTCGGCTGCACTAAAAACCTGTCATACCTATGACAGCACCTGTCACTATTTTTTTTCTTTAACGATTACCTGTATATGGCGGAAGTAAAACTCACTTCGTCTTTTTTTTTTATTATTTAACCCTTTCTGCTTTAGGTACTTCATAGTTAAAAAGTTCCTTCCCCCCCCCTGTCAGATCTCAGCCTACATCACCCCTCCCCCACCCCTCCCCTCCCCACACCTTCCTCCGAGCTGGTCACCCATCAAGACCCCTACCCCGTGGTCCATTGAAGTTTTGTACCAATGCCCTCTGGATACTAAGATCTGTATGTACGCTGGCCATGACAACACCATGAGTGGGTGGGGGGTCGATTTAAAACTTTGAAGTTCATTGATACCGACCGCTCCATTCATTGATACCGACCGCTCCATTCATTGATACCGACCGCTCCATTCATTGATACCGACCGCTCCATTCATTGATACCGACCGCTCCATTCATTGATACCGACCGCTCCATTCATTGATACCGACCGCTCCGTTCATTGATACCGAGCGTGATACCGACCGCTCCGTTCATTGATACCGACCGCTCCGTTCATTGATACCGACCGCTCCGTTCATTGATACCGACCGCTCCGTTCATTGATACCGAGCGCTCCGTTCATTGATACCGACCGCTCCGTTCATTATTGATACTGACCGCCATTGATACTGACCGCCTGATCTGGATGAGCACCAACGCCCGTCTGAATGATACCGACCGCTCCGTTCATTGATACAGACCGCTCCGTTCATTGATACCGACCGCTCCGTTCGCATTGA
>JAGDYQ010000208.1:502974-527702 GCA_021962125.1 Bulinus truncatus
GTTATTACAATAGTTATGATATGGAATGATTGTGTTGGGTGGCAGTGTTATTACAATAGTTATGATATGGAATGATTGTGTTGGGTGGCAGTGTTATTACAATAGTTATGATATGGAATGATTGTGTTTGGTGGCAGTGTTATTAAAATAGTTATGATATGGAATGATTGTGTCGGGTGGCAGTGTTATTACAATAGTTATGATATGGAATGATTGTGTTGGGTGGCAGTGTTATTACAATAGTTTTGGACCAAAATTAGTGACAAGCCTAAAGATAATGTGAAAAAAAAAAGTAAAGTTCCCTTAGCCCAGAAGGGCAATCGGGGCAGATGAAGTGAAGAATTCCTCTGTTCCAATAACCTCGGCATATGAAGGGATTGTGTGATTAAGACAACGCCCTGCCGCCTTTACTTCCCCAACCAAAGTCAGGTACCCATTTAAAGCTGGGTGGACTTTATGGGACGACTTTAAAACGAATTCCACCAGGAAAAAATTCCTAAGGGTTTCACCGAGGGTTGAACCCAAGACTGTCATGTCGACAGTCGAGTATCTATACCACTCGGCCATCCGTCCTACCACAGCCAATGTAGCACAATTTAAACTGATTTCTGGCTATTAAAACAAATGATCTCAATCCGGCAACACTGGAAGCAGACAGTGATGCGGGGAAACAAGAAGATTTGAGGACCACTTGTGCTTGTTAATGGATATGAACAAAAAGTTCAGCTATTAAGGTTCCACTTTGTACCTCGGAACCTTGTACGACCCAGGGTACAGTGTTATGGCAGTGTAGAGTACAACGATACCTTTGTGAGTGCACAAGAAGGTAGGTTTTCAGGTAACTGAGAGGATGGACGGAGATGAATGACATCCTTTATAAGTCACACACACAGGCACACACACACACGAACAGTTACAATCACACTCACCAATTTCACAAAAACTCACTCGTAACGTGAGTCGATGAGGTCGTTGCGCAGATTATTGAAGCAAATTCGATTTCAGACCAAAGCTGTCCCCCCCCCACCGCCACCCCAAAACAACCTCAAACCTCCCCCTTCCCACGCTCCCATACCACCCTTTTTTTTTTCGGCAAGGTGTACCGGAAAAAAAAATTTTGGGGCGAGAAACAGCAACAACAACAACAAAAAAAAGATTCCAACGAAGCCTGGAGGATCTCCTGACACTTCAACCGTTGGAAACAACAGATGAGGTCAGAGGTTAAAATTGAAAGGTTGAGTAAGGACACAAAGATATGAAGATTGCACAGATAACTGGAGAGCGCGCACGTGTGCGGCCTCAGATTCCCTCTTTGTCCTTTTTTTTTATCGATGACTTGCATCTGTTTTAAAAGAATAATAAAGAAGATTCCTCAACAACCTACGCCCACTGCACCCCTTCACAGACTCCACTCCTGTCGCAGGGTCATGTTGGGTGGTTTCATGAGTTTTTTTTATTAAAGATTGTCTTTCAAAATAAAGTAAAAAGAATACGGAACATAAAATAATGTGCTGGAGGGGCGGAGTTGTGCCAGTTAAGCCCCCCCCCCTCGCAGACGCAGAAGAAATTATTGGGCCCTTCAGAAAATAAGAGACACTAAGCATTTAGGGGGGGGTGGGGCTTGGGCACGCGCCCGCTGCGCCTGTCCTTAAATTCACATCTGTCGACGTGTTGGATGGTTGACAAGAGCTCATGAGCTAAAATATCCCATACACATATAAACACAAACACACACACATAAACACAAACACACACACATAAACACAAACACACACACATAACACAAACACACACACATAAACACAAACACACACATAAACACAAACACACACATAAACACAAACACACACACACAAACACAAACACATAAACACAAACACACACACAAACACAAACACACACACATAAACACAAACACACACACACACAAACACAAACACACACACATAAACACAAACACACACACATAAACACAAACACACACATAAACACAAACACACATATAAACACAAAAACACACACATAAACACAAACACACACACATAAACACAAACACACACACATAAACACAAACACACACACATAAACACAAACACACACATAAACACAAACACACACACATAAACACAAACACACACATAAATACAAACACACACACATAAACACAAACACACACATAAACACAAACACACACATAAACACAAACACACACATAAACACAAACACACACATAAACACAAACACACACACATAAACACAAACACACACATAAACACAAACACACACATAAAAATTAACACACACATAAAAAAAAAAAACACATTTTTATTTTGTCAATATAATGTCTATAAATATTTGTGCGGTCCAAGCCCTAATGATTTTTTTTTTTATTTACCTTTTAATAAAAGCAGTTTTGTTATACTTTTTTTTATTAAACATTTGTTTTCTGTTCCACTTTATAATGTTGAAAAAAGAATTCCCCCCCTCCCCCCACACCCTTTGAAATAGTCAACTAACGAAACATTTGTATTGCATTTTAATAAAGTATAGAAACTGTACTGACTGCGGCACTGAAAGTTTAATTTAGTGACAGCGGCCGTCAGACTCATTTTTTATCCATTTATTTATGAAATTATATATTTGTCTTTTCTTTTTTTTCCACGGCCGCCAATGACCGCCCCTACGGCCGCCATTAACCACCCCTACGGCCGCCATTAACCACCCCCACGGCCGCAAGCGGGCCCTAAGGCCGAAGGATGTGCACCCCTGCTCTTACCGGTGAGTTTTAACGGTTTCTTATTGATTTCATCTTATCCTTGCCGGGACTTCACACACACACACGCACGCGCGAGCGCGCGCACGCACACGCGCACGCGCACACACACACACACGCGCGCACACACACACACACACACACTTCACTGTAAAGCGCTCGACTGTCGACCTGAAAATAGCGGTCTCGATCTCAAATGATGACCAAGGCCGGGGTAGGAAACTACAGAACCCGATGGGCCCCCCCCCAATTTGGCTCCATATGGCGACGAAGGCGAGTGAGCCCGCCCCCCCTCCTCCCCCATTTTTAATTAATGAACTAATATTCTCAAATTATCCCCGGCGCAATGTACCGGCTGCATCAGCTGGAGCCCGTGCTGAAGAAAACTAAATACAGTGCGACATAAACAATGGCCTTTGCCTGCCTGCTCCCCTAGCTGCCCACCTCGTGTTAAATCTTTTGTTAAATGTCATACGGTGTGGTCTCTATGAATGTCCACCCCCCCCCCCCGGGCCATGATTATCCATGTAGTCAAAACCCAAACGAGGAAAAAACAATAACAACAACAACAACAAAGTGTCAACAACCTCCAGTAGTGGCTAGTAAGCAACAGAGTCATTCAACAAATGGAACGGTATCAATGAATGGAGCGGTCGGTATCAATGAACTTTTAAAGTTTTAAATCGACCCCCCCCCCACCCCTACAACCCCCCCCCCCCATGTCATGGCCAGCGTACATCCAGATCTTAGTAACCAGAGGGCATTGGTACAAAAACTTCAATGGACCACGGGGTAGGGGACTTGATGGGTGACCAGCTTGTTCTAAAGTTTGGAAGCAGGAAGGTGTGAGGGAGGGTATGTGTGTGTGTGTGTGTGGGGGGGGTGATGTAGGCTGAGATCTGACAGGGGGGGGGGAATGAACTTTTTAACTATGAAGTACCTAAAGCAGAAAGGGTTAAATAATAAAAAAAAAAGACGAAGTGAGTTTTACTTCCGCCATATACAGGTAATCGTTAAAGAGAAAAAAATAGTGACAGGTGCTGTCATAGGTATGACAGGTTTTTAGTGCAGCCGAAGAAGAAAGATGAAGTACACACACACACACAGCACACACACACACACACACGCAGACACACATAAAATAAAACTCAGTTGACCTGAAATTTAACTTTGAAATTATAAGTAAAAAAAAAAGAAAATGTCCGAGAGGTTCATCGTTGTTTGAGGTTAAGGTCCAGGGAAGGAGGTGGTGGGTGTGGTATGGCCCCCGGGGCGGAAGGAGGTGGTGGGTGTGGTATGGCCCCGGGGGAAGAAAGGGGTGTGTGGGAGGGTCCTTTTTCTGTTATACCTGGGCGATTTATCTCATATATAACATGTTCTGCACTTGTAAAACATTGTGTGTGTGTGTGTAGTGAAGTTTCAAATGTCTGTCCGTGACTACTGATGGGACGACTTTGATATGTTCGGACGTGCCCCGGGAATAAAACTGGACACATTTATATCAAAACGAGAGAACATTTATTTTGTTATTATAAAGATTTGAGGAGGAGAGGTGTGGTGGGAGGGGGGGGGGTGGTGGTCTGTTGGAGGTCGCAGAGATGATAACGAAGTTACACTACGTTAGGGAATACATCTCGTATAGTCGCTATCAGAGCAAGTAATGGGTCACTGAGCTTGACCCATGACCCATCAAGTTCTTGACCCAGACCCATCATGACCCATTGAATGTTGTTATTTTCAAGATGGCGACCGTCGCCATAGAGACCATTTTTAAATTTTTAAAAATCGCGCGATGACGGGTTTTTTTTAAGGTCGGGCGGAGACCCATGACCCATGTGACCCATCCAATTGTGCGACCCATTTGACCCATTGACCCATTACTTGCTCTGGTCACTATGCGATGTGGATGTTGTAGCATGTACATTACTCCAATGCCAAAAAGCTCAGGAGTGGGGGGGGGGAGGAATCAAGCCCGACTCCTTACCACTTTAAAAATTTAAATGTTTATTAATTTTGATTTTTTTTACAGGGGCCCAAAGCCCTCGTGTAGCCCCGGATGACCAGAATTTCTTTTGGTGACCCAGATGCCAGGCTATGACATCAAAACTTTATCGAGAAAGGGTGTTGTATTTCTGTAAAGTTTTTCGCCCACCCCCCACCCCTTTCTTCAAACCCCATGACGCCCCGAGGTTTTAAATATGATAATTAAAAAAAAAACAACCCGCATCCTTTCAAAAGTACCCTTCAAATATTCCATGAATGTAGTCAAATGAGGGCAGTTTATTAAACATCTACGTTAAATCACGTCATTCAATATTAAACACCAGGTAGGCCTATATGTCGAGAGTCTATAAAAAAATGAACTTAACGGCGGTAAACATTAAAGGTGAACAGAATTCTTTTTTATTTTCCTTAGATGTACAAAAACTCAAAAACACAGAATATTGCGTTCGCGCAATGGTATTTATTTTATTATCATTTTATTCAACGCCACCCCTTTCGTTCAGCAAACCTATTTATTCCCCTTTGTAAGAATTGGAAGAATATAAAAAAAAAAATCAAACACCCAAGTTACGGGGGTTTAATTACTATTAACACCGGCCCCCTTGCAGCAGGTGTTGAAATCGTAAACATTGGCTATTGTGTCATTATGACTTAAAGGGTCCCTTTATTTGCTACGTTCGAGTATTGCTTTTTATTCAATTTTTTTTAAATAGTGTTGTATTATTGCGCCATTCTTGTAGTTTTCAGAACATGTTTTGCAACACAAAAAAAAAGTTCCGTGAATCTCCTCTTCGTAAAGTAGTGCCCCGGTTTATGCGGTCTGCTGAGTTGCATTGATACGAGTGCGCCAGTCTATTTGAAGATCGCAGTCTGAATTCTTCCTTAATTGTTCGTTGAATTAGAACTATTTATAGATTCGATGGCGCTGTATGAAAAAGGGTGAGAGGTCAAAGAATGTATGCATATTAAAAAAAAAGAACCAAACTTGAAAAATAGAGATGAATTATCTTTTGCTTCTTGAATGAAATAGACATAGTGGAATAATGTACTGAAAAATTATAAGGAAAAAAGATGTCTGGTTATAAATTAACTTTGCTAAATAAATTGATGAAATGACCAAATTGTTAAGCGTGAAGAAGAAATTTTATGCAGATAAAATTTAATTAGATTACTGGAACAAAAGTAATTTAAAAAGTGTGGTCCATGTTAGAGGGTTTTTTTTAGAATCATGTACACAGGTAATGATATATATATATATATATGTGTGTGTGTGTGTGTGCGTGTGCGTGTGTGTGTATTATGGAATTCAGGGGACATGGAACATGAAGGCTCAAATAGTGATTTAGAAAATATGGCTCTGTCAATGACTTAGGAGATGGCTCCCCACTTGATGTAATAAAGCAGATACCGAACAAAAAAAATCCACAAAGAATGTAATTAATTCAAAGATCACATTTAACGACCGCTCGGTGTGTGTGGGGGACAAAGTGACCAGGTAGACCATCAGACAAACCATGACATCCGGATGTTAACATCATTGCCAACATGTATGTGACCCCCCCCCCGACTTAAGGTCAAGGTGTCATGACAATTTTTTCATTGTTTGAAGCCCTGGGGGGGGGGGAGTATTCATCTACAAAACAACTTCGACAATTCTTAACGACGAAAAATGGAAACGGAAATGTATTTTATTGTAAGTGCAAATGTGACTAGTTGAAAGAATAAGTGTGTGTGTGTGTGTGCGTGTGCATGTGTGTGCGTGTGTGTGTTCGTGTTTTAGTTGTCACTTGGTCGTGGAAAAGAAACCGGGGCCAAAGCCAGAAAAAGTAGAGCTACAAAAAATACAGGCCTCTAGTAGCATAATAACCTATTTTCAAAGTGAACGGGTCAGGGGGCGGGGGTGGTGGGGTGTGAAGTCCCCTGTACGGGTGAGATGAAATCTCTCAGATCCTGTAAACCACTAATGGGACAGGTTTTTCATGGTTGCCCTTCTTTCATCCCCCACCATAGCCGATCGTGCAATGGCCACTGGAGGCACCACGGGAGATATAGCGAGGGATTTAAGCCATGACCTGAAACCTTTCCTAGGTCCTCACTGGAGATCGAACCAGGCACCTTCAGGTCGACAGTCTAGCGCTTTACCGCACGACCATCCGTCCCCCATGGGATCTGAATCAGATCAGATGATCACACCCTGCCCTGGGGGAAAGAGATCACGATTAATTAACACCAGTTAGAAACAAAGATCAGTACTGTCTATGTACTTTTATTGAGTATCGTATCAGACAAGCGGCTCTCAAATTTTATTACAATCCTTGACCCCACTGAGAAACCAGTCAGGTCTTTAAGCGATCCACATTTAAAGAAATGAGAATTGATGAAAAAAAGAAAAAGATGAAATTAAATGTAAGTTATATGTTATTTTTAGAATGTAAGTTATATGTTATTTTTAGAATGTAAGTTATATGTTATTTTTAGAATGAAAGTTATATATGTTATTTTTAGAATGTAAGTTATATGTTATTTTTAGAATGTAAGTTGTATGTTATTTTTAGAATGTAAGTTATATGTTATTTTTAGAATGTAAGTTGTATGTTATTTTTAGAATGTAAGTTGTATGTTATTTTTAGAATGTAAGTTGTATGTTATTTTTAGAATGTAAGTTATATGTTATTTTAAGAATGTAAGTTATATGTTATTTTAAGAATGTAAGTTGTATGTTATTTTTAGAATGTAAGTTATATGTTATTTTTAGACACCCACACCTTGAGAACCAGTGTATTTAGACTAAGTGACTTCACTAAGTCCGTTCAGTTTAGAGTTATGATTTCTTGGCAAAGAAAAGTCTGACCATAGATTTGAAGGCTACACCAATGCCGGCAAGAGTTGCTGAAGAGGTGTAGGGGCGGGGGTGAGGGCAAAGAAAGGGGGTTAGGGCAAAGCTACGACTCAGAAAATCTTTCATGAATATATTTTATAGTTAGATTATAAATTATTACGTTGCATTGTTATTTTTTTTTTAAGTTTATTGTGTCGTACACCTTTTTGGACTTCTAATGTATTCTGAGTTTAGCAGTGCAATTTCTGAGTCGTTTGTAATCTTGTTTTAATTTATATTGTGTCGTACACCTGTTTGGACTTCTAATGTATCCTGAGTTTAGCATTACAATTTCTAAGTCGTTTGTAATCTTGTAATTTCAAGATCGTTCTTTTTAATATTCTGAAATATAACTGAAATAAAAAAAAACAACAATATATATATATACAGCTTTTTTGAATCAACGCTAATGTTGAATTTTAATGTCTTCAAAAGTGAACAGACAAGCCAGATAGACTAAAAAGAAGAGACTGTGTGGTAAAACAGAGTTGGTTATTATGGAGTGTTAGTTCATTGAAGAAGACATTGAGAGAGAATAATACAATGTCTATCTTTTATTTTTCTATTTTTTCCCCCTCAGTAAATACGACCACACCCTCTCTGGAACCAAAAGAATTCCATTACTGGAAAAAAACGAGGATAACTCTATCCAAACTGTGGCGTAACTCTGTTTAGAAAGATAACATTTCAGTGTTTATAAGTTATCTGCCCCTGGTAAGATAAAAAGTGTTTCTTTTTTTTCATCAGTTTTTTTTTTGTTGTTGGTGATATCACATGGATGATGTAAATGGCTGACGGATGTAGCAACTGCTGCAGATTTGATGGACTGGCAGACCACGTCATTTTATCTGGAGTACCTGGCAAACTCTCGGACGATAAATTAAAAAGTGTGTCAGCACGAGAATTATAAAAGAAAACGAAATACGATAATAAAGTGCGTTGTTAGATTTGATGCTGGCAGCATTCTGAACAGCTCATTAAAATTTGGCTCAACAACAGTACGTACAGACGTTAATAGGTAGAAACTGGCGGTGGACATTTAGTCAATTTCACCATCGACAAGCGGGCCTCTCGAAAAGTTAATTTTGTGGGTCCCCCCATACTTTTACAAATCGGTTAACAAAATTTAATTATATCTTCATTGAGCATGTCCCTATCTCCATGCTGGCTACCAACATTTTCAGACCCCAGTCCAAGCCAGCTTTTGGAGACTTGGGGCTCTCACTTTGTGATTTATGAAACTGGGGCTCATCCTGTGATATGAGAAATTGTGGCTCTTTCTATGATTTGAGAAACTGTGGCTCATTCTACTATGATTAGAGAAATTGGGGCTCAGAAAAACTAAGGCTCATTTTATGATTTGAGAAACTGGGGCTTATTCTGTGATTGAAGAGACTTTGACTAATTCTGTGATTAGAGAGACTTTGACTAATTCTGTGATTGGAGAGACTTTGACTAATTCTGTGATTGGAGAGACTTTGACTAATTCTGTGATTGGAGAGACTTTGACTTATTCTGTGATTGGAGAGACTTTGACTAATTCTGTGATTGGAGATACTTTGACTTATTCTGTGATTTAAGAGACTTTGACTTATTCTGTGATTGAAGAGACTTTGACTTATTCTGTGATTTAAGAGACTTTGACTTATTCTGTGATTTAAGAGACTTTGACTTATTCTGTGATTGAAGAGACTTTGACTTATTCTGTGATTTAAGAGACTTTGACCTATTCTGGGGATTGGAAGAGACTTTGACTTATTCTGGTGATTGAAGAGACTTTGACTTATTCTGTGATTTAAGAGACTTGACTTATTCTGTGATTTAAGAGACTTTGACCTATTCTGTGATTGAAGAGACTTTGACTTATTCTGTGATTTAAGAGACTTTGACTTATTCTGTGATTGAAGAGACTTTGACTTATTCTGTGATTTAAGAGACTTTGACTTATTCTGTGATTGAAGAGACTTTGACTTATTCTGTGATTGAAGAAATACGGATGAGATTGGTTCTCTTCATAAGACTATAAAGATGGGCTAGGAGGGTGGTGGTGGTTTTGGTGATCAAGAGGGGGGGGGGGTTTGGGGGTTGCGGCTGATGTTGGGGGAGTAGGGAGCTCATATGAAATCACAAGAGGCTTGTATCTCAACATACACCTATAATTATTTAATTGTTCATTTAATTGGGCAAACAATATGATATGGACTGTTGATTGCACAGTTCCTCATCCACTCTGTTCCCCATCCTACTAGTTCCCCATCCAGCCTGTTTCCCCTTCACGTAAGCAGCTCTGTAATTACTTCTCCTGACATACACACACAAAATTTCAAACGCTGAAATGAATTTTATTACCTTTACATGTATATAAAAAAAGCAATCCATATAGTTGTATCATTTACTCAGGTGAATAGAAAACATTGTTACACTATTGATTGTGCTATACTGAAAACAATGCATTATTGTTTGCAATGTGCATTTTAATATTCCAATTTTACAACCGCATCGATTATTTATTGATCACAACTGGCACACTCTAGATTACAAAAAAAACCAGTGCTTGCGTTATCGTGCAGTTATATGTTAATACTATATTTCACCCATGATAAAAAACAAAAGTTACGTCTTCATTCTACCACCCTGACTGCAATGCTGCCCCCCTGCCCCCGCACACCTACCCCCAAGTCCTCCCCTTCCTGTCTCTACAATCAGAAGCCTCCCAACATAAATCTGCCAGGTTCATTACGCGACCCGCGACACACTGTACACACAGCAGGTCTCACACCTCAACCCAGTCACATCTCCAACCTTCCCCCCCCCCCCACTTGAAATGTTGATTCTAGCACCCCCATACCAGCCACTTTATACGCCCAATTGGTGTCCAGTGTTATTTTCTTTTACACCTTGTTGAAGTCGAGAGGGTGGTGGTGATGCTAGGAGCATGGTTGGGAGAGAGGTGGATTGAAAGAAGACGATTCGTTTGTTATATGGAATGATACCGTTCCGAGAATTTCAAAACAGTGTTTCATAATTTCACTATTATTTTTCATAAAATTCCGAATATTTTAAGGACATGCGCTACAATAAAAAGCTGTAAAGAAGCGAAACATGTATTTACAAAGCTAAAGAGGGCTAAAAAAATAAATTTGTGCTCTGCTTTGTGCTACTATTAACAATAGGCTTTGCGCTACTTTGGTACAATTAATTTTGTCAACAATTTTTCAAAGACACTTAAATTGTGTTTCTTGGTGTGTTAACTTACGTGTAGGAGGGATTTGTGTGTGTCTGAGAGTTAGAAAGACTTGAAAGGGAAAAATGACTAACAAAGAATTAACATTGGATGCAGTAGACAGGATCTGGCAAATTGAATCGATTAAGTTGAACATAGTGTAGTTGTGTGGGTTGTGCACTATGCCTCCATTGGGTCACCATCCACTATGACCACAGTCACTATATCCACTATGACCACAGTCACTATATCCACTATGACCACAGTCACTATATCCACTATGACCACAGTCACTATATCCACTATGACCACAGTCATTATATCCACTATGACCACAGTCACTATATCCACTATGACCACAGTCACTATATCCAACTATGACCACAGTCACTCTATCCACTATGACCAGCAGGTCACCATCCACTATGACCACGGTCACTATATCCACTATGACCACAGTCATTATATCCACTATGACCACAGTCACTATATCCACTATGACCACAGTCACTATATCCACTATGACCACAGTCACTATATCCACTATGACCACAGTCACTATATCCACTATGACCACAGTCACTATATCCAACTATGACCACAGTCACTATATTCACTATGACCACAGTCACTATATCCACTATGACCACAGTCACTATATCCACTATGACCAGCAGGTCACCATCCACTATGACCACGGTCACTATATCCACTATGACAACAGTCACTATATCCACTATGACCACAGTCACTATATCCACTATGACCACAGTCACTATACCCACTATGACCACAGTCACTATATCCACTATGACCACAGTCACTATATCCACTATGACCACAGTCACTATATCCAACTATGACCACAGTCACTATATCCACTATGAACAGCAGGTCACCATTCACCATGACCACATTCACTTTATCCACTATGACCAAAGGTTCTCCATCTCCTCCATATAAAGTATAAATTACACTTTTTATCTCTTCACTGTCTTGTTTTTTTTTATTTATTTAATTGTGGAAAAATACAAGACTGATTTGTCTTTTCTCAATGAACGTATGTTGCAAGAGATGATTTATTGAGTGTTAAACTGATTTGCTTTTGACTTTTTAATTACTTTTCGGTTTAATCCGGTAATCTATCCTAAACATTCAGCGGAATTAATCCAAAGAGATATCTTAAAGTATCTGGATTAAAAAACAACAACAACTTAACTCTGATGTGAAGATTAGTTTAGTTATCTCTGGCTACCCGTCAACTGAATGACGTCTACTGTGGATGTTCCCTGCTGCTTTCCCCACCGTTACTGCCCCTAGGGCAAACGGGGTAGGGGAATGGGTTGGGGGAGGGGGGAGTGTGCCGCTACTACGAAACTTGTGTGACTTCACCCAAATCTACTTATTGAATAGACAATAGACAATAGACAATAGTTGCTACATTGACCTAGCATAACCTTAGACTGTCAGGGTTGTTAGCTGACAGTGGCACAAGGAGGGTATATTACAGTTGAGTGAGTCAATTACAGTTGAGTGAGTCAATTACGGCTGCAAGTGCCTGCAAGTATATGGGTACGTAATGACAGAGTCAATTACAGCTGCAAGTATATGGCGGACATACTGAGAGAGTCAATTACAGTTGGAAGTATATAGGAACATAATGAGAGAGTCAATTACAGTTATTATGGCGGACAGAGGCAGGGAATCGATACAGATCATTGAATGTGTAGACACAAGATAGATAGAACAGATAGACACATAAATAGACAGATAACGCCGATAGATAGATAAAACAGATAGATGTATTGATGGATATATACATTGATAAAACAGACGGTAAGATAAAACAAATAGATAGATCGATGATTGGATAGATAGATAGATTAGACAGACAGACAGACAGACAGACAGACAGACAGACAGACAGACAGACAGACAGATAGATAGATAGATAGATAGATAGATAGATAGATAGATAGATAGATAGATAGATAGATAGATAGATAGATAGATAGATAGATAGATAGATAGATAGATAGATAGATAGATAGATAGATAGATAGATAGATAGATAGATACAAAAGTTCGTTTGAAAGAACGATTGATACAATAGATTTAAGAAACTTTTAACATCCAGATGGGACAAGTTCATTGATACATTCAACCAGACATATGATACACAATGGTGCTTTGAGTCAATAATGTTTGAAAACTGTGTCCAGTGGCTGGAGGGAGGGTGGTGGTGGTGTGAATGTGTAATACGTCATACTCCAGGAGACGGAATGAACAGGCAATAAAACGTTCTAATAGACGCAAGGTATCTGCAAGTGAAGGGGTACGGTAGGGAGATCGTATGGAAAGGTGGGTGTGGGTGTGGGGGTAGGTATCAACTACACTAAGTCCCTGTTTGATAAGTAGATATTTCTTTAGTGCCTCGAAATTGATCGGAATTAGATTACAGTTCAACACATACACACACACATATATCAGACACACACACACACAAACACACACTTTGACCCCCCCCCCAATCTCCTCCATCTTACCCTCTCTCTCATAGGACGCCCTAACACCCCGCTCCCCTACACAACCCCCCCCCACTGTTGTTTAGCTGGCAGTTTATTGAAGTGAATGTCTGCCGTTTATTGAAGTGAATATCTGCCGTTTATTGAAGTGAATGTCTGCCGTTTATTGAAGTGAATGTCTGCCGTTTATTGAAGTGAATATCTGCCGTTTATTGAAGTGAATGTCTGCCGTTTATTGAAGTGAATGTCTGCAATTTATTGAAGTGAATGTCTGCCGTTTATTGAAGTGAATGTCTGCAGTTTATTGAAGTGAATGTCTGCAGTTTATTGAAGTGAATGTCTGCCGTTTATTGAAGTGAATGTCTGCAGTTTATTGAAGTGAATGTCTGCAGTTTATTGAAGTGAGTGTCTGCAGTTTATTGAAGTGAATGTTTACAACCTCTATAGCACACAAACACACACATACATACATACACACACACACACACAACCCGCCACCCTGCATCAAACTCGAACATTGTTGCTAACACCTTTAGCACCCCTCCCCCCTTTTCACCCCCCCCCTCCTCCGTTGCAATTTAGAAAAAAAAAGACCTAAACGGAACCAGAACCTGACGCCATCATAAGTAAATTAAAGGTCACAATGTTGTTTGCATGTATGTGCGAGTGTGTGTGTTTGTGTGTGTGTGGGGGGGGTGGATTTGATCTGGGGTAAAAATAGGAAGGGAGAGGGGGGAGAGGGTTGGTGAAAAACTGCCGATTGAGTTCGCTGAATTTGCCGAACACAAACACAGAAAAATAGAAATTGCCGGATCTTCTACACCAGTGTTTCCCATAGTGTCGTACGCGTACCGTTGGGGGTGGGGGGAGGGGTAGGGGGTAGGGGAAAAGTTTGTCGGGGGTTGGCGCTGCACCAAGTTGAGAAGCTTCACGGCTAAAGCGACAACATTGAAATGCGGTGAAAAACAATTGGGGTAATCAGCATTACGGAAACGGAAACAAAAAAAAGTAGGGTACTAAGAGGTTTGAAAATTTGGGAAACACAGTTCTACTCAATCAGTGGTGGCAATAGAACGAAACGAAAAACAAACTACGCTGGGAATCGTATCAAAGTTGTACGGCGGTTAAACAGAGCGAGAGGGACCACGGTGTACCCTCCTACCACCCTCCAACTACTTCTTTTTTGCGTTGTGAGCTTCTGTCTGTGTGTGTGTTTGTTTGTGCGTGTGTTTGTCTGTGTGTTCAGTGTGTGTGTTTGTCTGTGTGTGTATACTACGTTTGTCATTGCTATCGTTCGTTTGATCAATGGCAAAATCAAAATTCGGTCAAAGTTTGAGAGACTTCCCGCAGTTTTTATTTAAAGTTTATGTTGAAACACAAAAGCCGATAGTTTTACACTATAAATAGAGAAAGTGGGTATGTGTGTGTAGGGGAAAGGGGGGGGGGAACTCACAGTTTTATTAAATACAAGAAATATCGACGGAAACATTAAAATATTTTTATTTATTTATTTATTTTTTGTTCAGCCAATGAATACACAGCGAACATTTTTTTTTGGTTCATTCACAGTTACTTGGCTATTTGTGTTTATTGCAAGGTTACTTGGCTATTTCTGTTTATTGCAAGGTTACTTGGCTATTTCTGTTTATTGCAAAGGTTACTTGGCTATTTCTATTAATTTCAAAGCTACTGGGCTATTCCTGGTAATTGCAATGCTATTTATTTTCGAAGTTACGCGGAATTATCTGTCAATTTTAAAGTTACTTGGCAGTACCTGTTAGTTTTCATATCACAATTGTTTTTTTTTGGCATGTACTTCTCTAAGAACACGTTTTGTTCACCTCCTCAGTCTGTACAGTACATACTCAACTCTATGGTTCGTCGCTATCGGGCTTACGTTTCATCCGGCCTACTTACACAATTATTGTCCGGATTAAAATATAAGGGATGAAGATATAACTGAAGATACTCAAAATTGTTTTCTTCATTGGGATAAACTGGAGACGAGGTGGGGTTATTTTTAGAGTCAATTCCCCATTATACTTTGGGCGGTATTAGGGCGTTCCTTTCCGCCACATTAGGTCAGATCATTGAGAATCCTTTGTGCTTTTGGCTACTTTTTTCTATTTTTTTCTTCTTTTTTCAAGTTTTTTGGGCTAATATGTGGCTATTTTATTTTTGGCTGGAATTTACGAGACTAACTTGACAAGCCGAGCAAAACGTTCAACCCCCCCCCCCCACCCCCACACTCACACCCACCCTCAAAAACAAAAAGCACAAAAACAAAAACAAAAACACGATTGGATAATTGGGAGACTTGACTTCCTGTTGTTGTCATGTGTTGTTATTTTCCATTCCTTATAGCCCGTGATAATTGATATGTGCATTCTTCCCCCCGCCCCCCCCCTTTCACACAAACAAACACCATTCGACCATCATACTCCCCGGGCATCGTTAGAATCCAACTATCCTATCTGTCTCCTTTCATGCAACCAAACCCAAAAAAAAAAAATTAACAACAACGAAAACCATTTTTGTTTAGCCTCGACATGGACAGTGCTGTCAAAAATTGGCACGTCATTGACAGATGTTAAGTTTGTCTAGTCAGCTTGTCGGCGTCATTGACTCAGACTTCAAGTGACACACCGAGTCTGCGTGTTTTTGGTCACAATTTTTCTTTTTCTCTTTTTTTTTTTTGTTGATTTTTTTGAAATCCCTCGTCTACCACGCCTCAATTTGCCTTTCATCATGGAGGTAAATGAACATGCTTCACGCCCTCACTCCTCCTCCTACCTCATGCTTATATCACTCTTTATCCTTTACGTTTTGTTTCGTTGTTCTTTTTCCAGTCAAATTTCTTTTTTTGTTCAAGTTTTTTTTTTTATTTTTTTCTTAATTTGCTTATTCAATTTTATTTTTGTTTATTTATTTGAACACAAGATAGAAATGTATGTCCACAGAAATCAGTCTTCCTATTGCATAGGCGAACTAGGCAACTAGGAGTCAGGACCCAGCCCCCACACAAAAAGGGGCCCCCTTATGGTTTCAATTGCGTATATATAGTGTTAAGACTTGGGAGGGCTCCGACATGTACTTTTGCCACACATGTCTTGAAGCCTCTGCCTAGAACCACACACATACTCAGAAGCATCTATCTAGAACCCCACACATACTTAAAAGCCTCTGCCTAGAACCCCACACATACTTAGAAGCCTCTGCCTAGAATCCCACACATACTTAGAAGCATCTGCCTAGAACCCCACACATACTTAGAAGCCTCTGCCTAGAACCACACACATACTTAGAAGCCTCTGCCTAGAACCCCACACATACATAGAAGCCTCTGTCTAGAACCCCACACATACTTAGAAGCATCTGTCTAGAACCCCATACATACTTAGAAGCCTCTGCCTAGAACCCCACAATACTTAGAAGCCTCTACCTAGAGCCCCACACATACTTAGAAGCCTCTGCCTAGAACCCCACACATACTTAGAAGCATCTGTCTAGAACCCCACAATACTTAGAAGCCCCTGCCTAGAATCCCACAAATACTTAGAAGCCTCTGCCTAGAGCCCCACACATACTTAGAAGCCTCTGCCTAGAACCACACACATACTTAGAAGCCTCTGCCTAGAGCCCCACACATACTTAGAAGCCTCTGCCTAGAACCCCACACATACTTAGAAGCATCTGTCTAGAACCCCACAATACTTAGAAGCCCCTGCCTAGAATCCCACAAATACTTAGAAGCCCCTGCCTAGAATCCCACAAATACTTAGAAGTCTCTGTCTAGAACCCCACACATACTTAGAAGCCTCTGTCTAGAGCCCCACACATACTTAGAAGCCTCTGCCTAGAATCCCACAAATACTTAGAAGCTCCTGCCTAGAATCCCACAAATACTTAGAAGCCCCTGCCTAGAATCCCACAAATACTTAGAAGCCCCTGCCTAGAATCCCACAAATACTTAGAAGCCTCTGCCTAGAGCCCCACACATATCTGGAACCACCATCACTGCCTAGGTCCCCAAATTTAGAAGCCCCTAACTAGGGCCCTGTATGACATAAGAACGGCCCTGGAGAAATAATTGGAAACAAAGATCTCTGGGCATTTTTTATATTTTTTCTTATAAATTCAGTCCATCCATGGGGGGAAGGGGGGGGGGTGACATTCACGGGAATCGGTTGTATAGTTTAAGGCGTCCCAATATAAGAATGAAACGGTTGTGCTTTTTAATATTACCAGCACGTGACACGGGTTTAACAGCGTGTATTACATTGTACGTACTCTGTGTCATGAAACATATATTTATATTTACATTCACACGGGTATTGCAGTCCCATAGGGTGGGGGGGGGGAGACATTCGAGGGGGAGTGGGGTGGGGGGGGGTAACCTACTGTTACAGAACCGTGCAGGTAGACTTTATGGGTTTAACATATTTATTTGTGTGTGTGTGTGTATATATTAAGACATGCATATATACACACATATGCTAACATGAATACGTACCCATAACAGACCTCCCCCCCCTTTTTTTAGTGCCTAGAGCTAACTATATGACTGTCTTGGACCCCCCTACACTGTCAAAACGACCCCCCCCCCATTCCCACCAGTACATGTTCGTGTCATAATATAATTATGTAAGAGGTTCGATTGGGTGTAAACATAATCATGTTATCATAGACCACAGGGGCTCAGACAGGTGTTTTTTGCCTAAAAACCATTAAACATGTGCCCTGTGGCCCCAAACGTCTTAATGGCGTCACTGACGTACGTACCTACAAATGAATATATTCACATGCACACACTCATACTAAAATACTTTCCAACCCGTATTCATGACTATACGTTTATCCAAGACAACCGAAATACTAGCACATACACAGATGCGAATAAACAAGCTTTTATTAAAAAAATAAACCTTACACACATATACAAATATATAAACAGAACATGTAAACAAATATAAGTCGACCTGCAGGATAGGAAACAAATAAACATATACTGTAATGAAAAAAAAGTACCCAGTGAACATACACACTGAACATACACACTGAACATACACACTTAACATACACACTGAACATACACACTGAACATACACACTGAACATACACACTGAACATACACACTGAACATACACACTGGACATACACACTTGACATACACACTTGACATACACACTGATCATACACACTGAACATACACACTGAACATACACACTGAACATACACACTGAACATACACACTGAACATACACACTGAACATACACACTGAACATACACATAGAACATACACATTGAACATACACACTGAACATACACACTGAACATACACACTGAACATACACACTGAACATTCACACTGAACATACACACTGAACATACACATTGAACATACACATTGAACATACACATTGAACATACACATTTATAAACGCAGTGTCCAGAACATTTCATTTAGGCGCGAAGCCTGATTGAGGGGAAAAAAAAATACTTTTAGATTCAATTTGCTGCGCGTTGATGCAAATATCTCACAAGACTAGAAGATCATTATTTCTACGAGTGTCCCTTCGGATGGTCGTGCGGTCAAGCGCTCGACTGTCGACCTGAAGGTATCAAGTTCCCGATATATCTCCCGTGGTGTCTCCATAGCCACTGCACTGTCGGCTATGGTGGGGGATGAAAGAAGGGCAACATAAAAACCGTCCCATTAGTGCGTGTATAGATCTAGAGATTTCATCTCATCCTTACAGGGACTTCACACACGAGTGTCCCTCCCTATCTGCAAAAGCTAAAACCGGCTTATAGATCCGAGCAGGGCCGGCCTTACAAATTGCGGGGCCCAGTGTAACGAATGCTTGCAAGGCGCCCTCTTCTAATTCTTTTACAATAGTATTACTATTAATATAAATGTAAATTACGGGGCCCCTGTCAAGTGCGGGCCCAATATGGAGCCATCGGTCAAATCCCGGCTCTGAGACCGAGTATATTATGCTGCTGCAAATATCAAAAAACTTAAGTCACACGTTGAGTCTCGGGTAACAGAACACCGGATGGCCCATTGTGGCAGACATTGGTCTGAATGTAAACAAACATAGCCCAGAAAATTTGAGCTTTCGGTCGTCTTCCGGTTTTCTGAAAAAAAAAATTAATAGCTTTCAGACAGATAGCGCAATAAACGCCCCTTTTAATGGTACGTAGCTCCAAACAAGAGCAACACCTGAGAAGGTCTGGGCACGAGACCGGGTATGGGGGGGGAGGAGAGGAATAGAGGGTGAGGGAGGCTAGCGAGTTGATCAACTGACTGCGTGCCAACGGTGTGTGTATATAACACTTGCGTGTTAAGTTGAATTTTATGAACTAAGAATTGAGCGCACCCCCAACCCCCTAACCCCCCACCCCTACAATACTGTGACATTGCACCCCCCTCCCCCCCACACACACACATATACTTTAACTCGCTGCATTGATTTGTGTTGTAAAAGTAAAAGAGTGATATAACCTTACCTCTGCCCCTTTCCTCTCATATCTACCACCCTCTCCATTCCCACCCAAAGTTATTTCCTCACACACACACACACACACTTATAAAGACGAATGTAGGAAAGGGGAGTGGGGTGGCGGTGAGAGGAGGGAGGAGTAGGGCTGGTTAGAGGGTCGTAACTCCTGTAGACTTTATAGTTTGACATGTGCACCGCACCAGAGACCACAAGTTGTAAACTGGAAGTCATTGGTAAAGGGGCGCCACCGGTAGGGGGGGTAAATTTTGCTGTGATATAAATAAACAGCAGCCGAAGGTAAACAATAGCCAAAAGAAAACAGCAGCCGATTGTAGACAACAGCCAAAAGTAAACATTTGCCAGGCGCAGGCAACAGCCGAAAGTATACTACAGCCGGTGCGCAAACAACAGCCAAAAGTAGTAAGCAACAGCCAAAGTAGGTAAAATGAACTGAAAGTAGACAATACGCAAAAGTAGACAACAGCCGAAAGTAAACAACAGCCGAAGTAAACAACAGCCGAGAGATATTTTTTTTAAAGCTTGCGAACACCCTCCTCGTGTAATGAGACCCCCCACCCCCCACATCCCTCCTTTCAACAAAACGTTCAAGATGCTACGGCACTGACTGTCAATCGACATCCTTTGGCCCATCTTTACCACACATTTCCCTACTACTCCTCCCCCAACTGAGAACCCATTTATTTCTCACAGGGACTGGTTCCTTCACTCTCCTCGCCACACCTGTAGTACATAAATGTCAACGCCGTTTATGGTGCAAGGTCGCGCTGACACAACAAACAAATGCATTTTGATAACATCCTCTATTGAAACTCCATTCTGTCTGTTGTCATTTTGTACGCATGGACAGAAAAATATAAAACAACGAAGTGAACAGAAATCCGGCGTTAATCTAGTCGTAGTACAAGTAACATGGTGTTTCAAAACAGAGCGCAGATGTGTCATACACTAAGACATTATTACTTAGCGGAGGGATGTGCCATACAGCAAGTCATTACTACTTTTAAGGGGAAGATGTGTCACACAGTTAGTCACTATTACTTAAAAGGGAAGATGTGTCATGCATTATAAGGCATTATGCCTAGAAGGCAGAGTTGTTATGTAGCTTGATATTAACACAGAGGGCAAAGGCGTCATGGAGTAAGACATTAACACAGAGGGCAGATTGATGCAGGTTTTGGATTCAGTAGCATATCAGGTAGGGAAGGGGGGTCACACGGATGGAACTTGGTGTACGATGGTAGCACAACCTTAGTAACTCTCGGTCATCAGCACAGACACTGGCCTGCACTGTTACTAAAGACGCTTCTGAATATATGACCGCTTCGAGAGCAAATTTGTAATGCATTAAGGCGTTAATTTAGTGGGCAGATATGACTTATAGCAGTGTATTATGCAGTAGAGGACAGGTGTGACATAAGGCAGTGCATTACGCAGTAGAGGACAGGTGTGACATAAGGCAGTGCATTACGCAGTAGAGGACAGGTGTGACATAAGGCAGTGCATTACGCAGTAGAGGACAGGTGTGACATAAGGCAGTGCATTACGCAGTAGAGGACAGGTGTGACATAAGGCAGTGCATTACGCAGTAGAGGACAGGTGTGACATAAGGCAGTGCATTACGCAGTAGAGGACAGGTGTGACATAAGGCAGTGCATTACGCAGTAGAGGACAGGTGTGACATAAGGCAGTGCATTACGCAGTAGAGGACAGGTGTGACATAAGGCAGTGCATTACGCAGTAGAGGACAGGTGTGACATAAGGCAGTGCATTACGCAGTAGAGGACAGGTGTGACATAAGGCAGTGCATTACGCAGTAGAGGACAGGTGAGATATGCAGTTAGACCACTTAGGTGAGTTCGACATATCCTAAGAATTTAACGTAACTGAGGTGAAAATTCAGGGCTGCATTCTGTTTGTGTGTGTGTGTTTGTGTGTGTGTGTGTGTGTGTGTGTGAAGTCCCTGTATGAATGAGAAGAAATCTCTTAGATCCTGTAAACCACTAATGGGACGGTTTTTGAAATGCCCTTCTTTCATCCCCACCATAGCCAATAGTGAAATGACCATGGAGGCACCACGGGAGACATAGCGGGGGACTTAAGCCATGACCTGAAATATCCATTGGTCCTCACCGGAGATCGAACCAGATACCTTCAGGTCGACAGTCGAGCACTTTACCGCACGAACTTCTGTCACATGAGTCTTAATAACCGTGGCCCCTCTGAGCACACACACACACACACCATTTTTCAAAATTCTCGTATGAAATATTACTGTACCGACGTGGCCCCCTGACATATGCTCGGGTTGCACGACCCTAACGGCGCCCCTGGTATAGAACAACACAGAAACAGACTCGGTAGGTAGGGTGGGGGGGAGGGGCCAATTGACAGTCAGTCTGGATCAGCTGAAAAATTTAACACGAGACAACGGTTTTTTTTTTTTTTGTACTTTGTTTCAAGCAGCTGTAGTTGATATTTGAAACGGAAATGTGCTGACCGGAAGTAATTTCAGTTAAATGCCTGACCGTTACAAGATGACCTAGTTTAGAAATGACCTTCACGTATTCACCTTCATTTCCTGAACAGTTACGTGGGGTACTGAATGCAGTAGGGGGGTAAAGGAAGGGGGGGGGTGGAAATAGTTTGATGGCTTATGTCTCCATCGAGTCTTCTACAAACATTTACACACTAACACACACACACACACACATACATACATACACATAAACATACATATATACACACAAACACACTCACAAATGCATACACATAAACATACAGACATACACACAAAATAACACACACACACATATACATACGCATAGACATATATAAATACACACAAACACACACACACATATACATACATACATACATGCACACCCATTTCTACATCTAATCCTCCACATTGGCACGCACATACACACTCACACTAACACACACACACACACATACACTCACTAACCAATAAAAGACAACCGACTAGTTTATGGAAAAGGGGGCGGGGGGGGGGCTGGGAGGCAAACTTTCCGAAGCGCAGTGCGTCACAAACATTTTTTTTTATTTTAATTTTACAGTGAAGGCCTGATCGAAAGCCGATGGATGGTTGGAACGTTTATAACAACTTATCTGTATAAATAATAGCGGTGTGGGTTCTGCGTTAAATCGAAAGTAAAGAATTAATACAGCAGTATTCCAGTTTAAAATACAATCATGAAAAAATCGGATCTGCCCGAAACCAAAAAAAATAACCTAGCCTACCGATCAAACCTAAGGGGATATAACTCTATGCAAAGGTTTTGCACGGTACAGCTAGTAAAAAATAAATATAAAAGTAACTGATGTAAACGAGCGGGGAGGATCAAACAGCCGAACGGACCATACTTTTCCCGAGGATCGTAATTTGCCCCATGGGTGAACTAGTTTGCTAGTTACTATAAATAATATTTAAAAAATAAAAAAAAATGTTTGGTTATACTTCTGACTCTGTTTAAGTGTAAAATAATTGTCCTCGCTGTTCACTTGAAATTCGCTGGAATATTGTAACCTGACAGACAATACACAGTGGTAAAGAGGTACGAGGGGGAGGGGGTGTGGAGGTAAGAGGATGTGCAGAAAGATAAACAGGCAAAGAGGTAGGAGGGGATGGTGAAACAGACATAGAGACAAAGAAGAAAAGGATTTTGGTGGTGGGGGGGGGTATAAGATAGACAGACAAAGACAAAAGAGGGAGGGAGGGGAGGAGCAAGGTAAAAATGTGTGGAAGAGAGAAAAGAAAAGGGACTTCCTTGGAACTTTTGGTAAATGACATAAATACAGAATATTAAAACAACTGTTTTCAGACGGGAAGTAAAAAGCAGTCCGGTTGTGGGGTGCAGGGGAGGTTTAATAGGAAAAGATTGGGTGTAGAAAAAAAGAGCTGAATAAAGTTGTGCCTGGGAAATAAATACTGCAGCTTCAGGACGAGAAATGTAAGGGGGGACTAACGGGTAAATAAAAAGACACCTTGCAGCAATCTACTGTCCCATACCATCATTCACGCATTTTACATCAAATAAAAGATTTCATGTTCATTCCCTGTTGTAGTACCTGTAGCCTCGCACTGCGCGTCATCTCTCTTTTATGCAAACTGAAATAAATTTTTGGTCTCCTTCCGTCAAACTTTGGAGTGGCGAGGTGTCGCTGTATTGAGTCAAGGCCGGGGGTGTCATTTAGACTGGGCATTTGTAGGCCTAGGGCTCTTTTAGATCGGGTAGTTGATGGCCCTGAGCTCTCTCTCTCTCTCTCTCTCTCTCTCTCTCTCTATTAATTGTTATATTCACACGTGGTTATATACAAATGTATTTAGTCAAGACTTACCTTTTGTTGGTTCTCGACGCTTCCGAAAAATGATTAATCCCTATGAAAAACAACAAAACTCTGGCAACCTAAATGTAGTGAGCACCCAAAACGGCAGTTCGCTCGTCACCCTTCTGTTCTAGTGA
The DNA here is from genome assembly GCA_021962125.1 of Bulinus truncatus. Lineage (NCBI taxonomy): Eukaryota > Metazoa > Mollusca > Gastropoda > Planorbidae > Bulinus > Bulinus truncatus. Next base: position 527,390 of record JAGDYQ010000208.1, read on the forward strand.
TTCGTTTTGGTAGAACTCCATAGAAGAGTAAAATAAAATAATAACATACAAGTGTATCGATGTCTTCAATTGGGTTCTTCAAATAGCTTAATACTATTGTTTTTTATAACGAGTTTTCTCCTGCTCCAATGAGATCTTCGGAAGGGAAGCACAGACGCCATGCACGCGCTATCCAACAAGTCGTCAGAACAAGTTCCGTACATGTCAGTCTGTGATTTCTTATGAAAAAAGTCGTGTATGGTATCTTTCACCCTCATACTCTTTTTCCTCTTTATTCTTCTTTTCTTTATTAATTTACCCATTTTGCCTCTGA
>JAGDYQ010000208.1:528202-550702 GCA_021962125.1 Bulinus truncatus
CAGCGGGGGTTTGGGAAACACTGAAACAGAAAACATCCGACAGCTTGGTGACTTCATGTGTGTGTGTGTGTGTGTTTGTGTGTTAGATGCACATGAAACAGCGGGTCTTCTCTTTCTTTCTCTCTTTAAAAAAAAAAAACGCATGCACGCACACACAAACACGCATGCGCACATACACTGTTGGATCTATATCTGTGATCCCGTGGGAGGGGAAATATTTTGTGTCATATCATTGAGTAATCAACGGCAATAACTTTATAATTAGGTGTGTGCAGGGAAGGCGTGGGGGGACAGGGGTCGCTGCGAAAGATGCACAGTAATGGAAACGCTCGTCAGTATGTGGTGTGGCACGTGGGAATGGACGGTGGAGGACAATTTGGGAAGGAAGTGGTGGGGGTGAATTGAAGGAGGAGGGTATTGCAAGAAAGGTGGGGGGGGGGGTGGATATTTCAACGTTGCAAAGTCTGGACGCTAATGAGGTCAGATCAGAATATAACGACTCAGCGCCCTTCCCCCCATCTCCCATCCATACACAGCCCCTGGGAGGGAGGGGCACGTTCCTCCACTACAGACGTCCTCGATCCCCCCCTTGCCCCCCCACCCCACCACCAACCAATGATGCTTATCTCACCGCCTGCGGCTGCATTCAAAATGGCGGTCGTCACGTCACGTCAATGTCCACGGCGAGACAATGGATCAGGTCAACCAATGAAAAAACAGCGTCAGCCTGGTATAAATATTTTAGATTTGTTTTTGTTTTCCACCTGTGTCTAACAAAATGCACTAACGGACGACAGGACAAGGCAGGACATATATCCGTTTGTTCTACGCGTTTGTGTATGTGTGTGTGTGTGTGTATGCCTGAGAGTATGTTTATGTTGTGTTCGATCAAGCTGTCAAGTGTCACTCTTAAATATTAAACACATATTGCTGCATGGGCATTCTACCCATTATAACAGCTCGTTCCGTGTTTGTGAGTGAGTGTGTGTGTGTGTGTGTGAGTGATAGAGTGTGTGTGTGAGTGAGAGTATGAGCGTGTGTGTGTGTGCGTGCGTATGTGTGTAAATGTTGGTATGTGAGTGTGTGTGTGTGTGGGAGAGCAAATGTCCGAGTGTGAGTGTGTGCGTGTGTGTTTGAGTGTGTGTGTGTGCGTGAGTGTGTGTGTGTGAGTATGCGTGTGTGTGTGTGCGCATTTGTTTGAGTGTGTGTTTAAGTGTGTTTGTATGAGTATGTGTGTGTTTTTTTCTTTTGTTTGTGCCGTCTTTCAACTAAATACCTAACAATGACAATTTAAAATAAAATCAATTTTCTTTGTAGACAAGACCCTTCCCCCCCCCTTCTCATCAATTCGCCCAACCTGAAGCAACACAAATGATAATAACATGTATTGAAAAAAAAAAAGAAAACAAAGGAAAAATTCTGAATTAATTCAGGCTGTCTTAGATGTCTTGAGATTCCTACAAGTATGTCTTAGATGTCTTGAGATTCCTACAAGTATGTCTTAGATGTCTTGAAATTCCTACAAGTATGTCTTAGATGTCTTGAAATTCCTACAAGTATGTCTTAGATGTCTTGAGATTCCTACAAGTATGTCGTGGATGTCTTGAGATTCCTACAAGTATGTCGTAGATGTAGTAGTTGGCATGAAGATGTGTTCAAGTACTTACAGGGTAGATTTAAGGATCATGGAAGTTAAGGTTTTACTTTTCCAGCGGGGACACAGGATGGATAGGTGGCATTTTAGGTGGAGAGACTTACTTACCCATGAAAACATCTAGCTACTGCAGTGTACATGTTATCATTAACATCTAGTTACTGCAGTGTACATGTTATCATAAACAGCTAGTTACTGCAGTGTACATGATATCATTAACATCTAGTTACTGCAATGTACATGTTATCATTAACATCTAGTTACTGCAGTGTACATGTTATCATTAACATCTAGTTACTGCAGTGTACATGTTATCATTAACATCTAGTTACTGCAGTGTACATGTTATCATTAACATCTAGTTACAGCAGTGTACATGTTATCATTAACATCTAGCTACTGCAGTGTACATGTTATCATTAACATCTAGCTACTGCAGTGTACATGTTATCATTAACATCTAGCTTTGTGCTCAATGACACATATACCTGGACAAAAAATTTCAACTGAATTAAAATAAAATATTCTGCCATTCACGATATATTTACCGATCAAAAAATGTAAAACATTCAATGAACAGATTTGGTTAACCTGTTGCATTCGGCTCTTCAAGACAAGTGGCATGTACGTGTGACTTCGTAACAAGTATTAATGTCATCATCATGATACTTTCAAAAGGTGTCAAAATGACCAGTCAACTATTGCAACTGACCAGTCAACTGTTGCAACTGACCAGCCAACTAATGTGACTGACCAGCCAACTAATGCGACTGGCCAGCTAACTAATGCAACTGACCAGCCAACTAATGCGACTGACCAGCCAACTAATGCAACTGCCCAGCCGATTAATGCAACTGACCAGCCAACTAATGCGACTGACCAGCCAACTAATGCAACTGCCCAGCCGATTAATGCAACTGACCAGCCAACTAATGCAACTGACCAGCCAACTAATGCGACTGACCAGCCGACTAATGCGACTGACCAGCTGATTAATGCGACTGACCAGTCAAGTAATGCGACTGACCAGCCAACTAATGCGACTGACCAGTCAACTAATGCGACTGACCAGCTAACTAATGCGACTGACCAGCTAACTAATGCGACTGACCAGCCAACTAGGGCAAAACTGGCCAATCAGCTATTTAAATGTGTCAACAGGAGTAGCCAGCCTTTATAACAAGTGTCACCCCGTGAGCAGACAGCCATTGCAACATGTGTCAACGACATGTCTGATTTAGCTTGCCCATTATCTCCATCACCCTCATCAAAATCATCATTACCCCCCCACCACCATCAACCACAAACAAACAAACACACACACATATAATCTACTCTTACACACTGACTGACACACCAACACATAACATTGTCCTTGTTTGTGTTGATTCCCGTTACCGTAGTGTTGGCATTCTTTCATTATTCTCAGCGCGATGGTGGTCAGTACTACAAGCTTTTATTGTGGCCTTATTGTTGTTGTTTTTTTTTTAATATTCCAAAGAAATACCCGAGAGATGTGAGGGTAGGGTGGGGAGGGGGAGTGCGGAGGGGTTTCGGCCCCGGGCGGGGGGGGGGAGGGGTAGTCAGTTTTTTTTTTCTCTAGTCTGAGTATTTACGTGTGGGAGTAGACGAGAGGAGGTTGTGGACGGGTCTAGGAAAAAAAAATTCCTGCACATTACGTGACATTCAAATCCATTTAAAATCATCGCTGAGCTATTGACCCTAACGGTTTTAAAACAATGCACCCCCCTCCCCCCTCCTCCCTCCCCCCCCCCCCCCAAGCACGAAGCTGTAAAATCGCCCTCTGTACAAGTGTGAAATTATCACTGTCCTACTCTATCATCTCCCATCCCTGGACCCCACTCACCCCCAATTACCCCACCCCGATTCTCGCTCCTCCTTACCGTAACGTCTTTCATTTAGTCGGAAGCTGGAACAAGTGGGGGAAGGGGTGAGTGAGGATGGGGGGGGGGGTGAGTGGGAGAAATTATAGCTGGGAATGACGAATGAAAAATAAAATATATAAATGTGAGGAGAAAGGGGGGGGGAGAGAAGGCGTGGCCCGCAAGACACAGGGAGTCCTGACAGAGCCAGATCGATATCGCTTTGATCAAGCGCGAGGGTCGGCCGGTTGGTGGGGGGGAAGGAGGAGTGGTGAAGGAAGAAGGGAGGGCAAAGAACAACGGCCTTGTGTGTGTCAGCGATGGATGGATGTGTTAGCTGACAGTCGTTGCCATCCGATGCAGGATCCGAAGGGACGTTTTGAGGGACAAGGAGGACAGAGCGAGAGCTTGTCTTTAATGGAGGGGGGGAGGGTTTTTTTTTTTTTAGGGAGGTCGTTAGGGACAAGAGGGGACAGACGCGACAGTTTTTTTTTTATTATGTATGGTAATTACTGTAGACAGCTGTTTGGTGGCTGGGGGGGGGGGGGTGAATGGGTATCCTGTAGTCATATTAGACTTGGTCTTTCACACTGCTGTCGTCGGCCGGGCTCGTTGTGACCTTGGTCTGTCCTCTGTAGGCTGTCCTTAGTGCAGTCTCCGTGATGTCATGTCGTCTGTCACTTCTGGTTGTCTTCAATGATTATGTCATTTGGAGTATTTAAAAAAAAAAACCCAATGGTTTAATCTTCGTGATGTCAAATGTCGATCTATTTATCTACCAATCTATTTTTCAAAAGATCTATCATTTTTTTTTTTGCAAATATATTTATCTGTCTATTAAACTATCGATTGAACTGTTAATGTATGTATCTATAGATATCTATCTCCGTCCATTTAGTTATGTATTGATCTAATCCCTCCCCTTACCCTACTTACCAGTCTTAAAAAAAATCTGTCAAACTGATATGTCTGTTTGTCTGTCAGTCCATCAGTCATCCAAATTTTATTTCTGCCAATACGTTATATTCATTCATATATACTTTATATCAATTTACTTTCATGTTTATAAATTGAAGTATCTATAATATATATATATACATATATATATATATATATATATATATATATATATGTGTGTGTGTGTCAGTGATATTTACATAACGATAACGAAAATGATTGCTTCCCGTTTTACGAAAACGAATTATGAAAGAAAAACTGTAATAATATGAAAATAAAAATGATTGAAGCCAAAACTTATACAAACTAAAATGAATTTCAAAATTAAAATATCAATGGTGTGTGTGTGTGTGTGTTTGTGTGTGTGTGTGTGCAGGGCCGGCGCACGGCCGTTTTGACCGATCTCTCCTAATTGAGCGCGCCAGGCAGGAGCCCCCACATTTTACATAATATCTAATTAATAGTAATAGTTGTTATTGTAAAAAAAAAATTAGAAAGGGGGGGGGCCTAGCAAGCATCCGTTAAATTGGGTCCCGCAATTTGTAATTCCGGCCATGATGTGTGTGTGTGTGTTCCTGTGTTTGACGTAAGACAACTATAAAGTAGAATGACGCAAGCTTAAAATGCTTTGACCTTTCCTTATAAACAATATACAAAAAGCCATGTTTTTCTGTGATGTAGGAGTAAAACCCACTTGTTGAAGATATTCATTGTCTTTTTTTTTTAACAAAGTTCCAATCGTAGCCGAGAATGCAATGGTCGTGTGTGTAGGTACCACTGGAGTAACTTTCACCATGTCCTGAAAAAAAAAGTGCCTTGGTTCTCGCAAGAGATCGAACCTGGGACTCCTCACGTCCAATGTCTAGTGCTTATCAACGCCCGGCCATCCGACCCCCCCCCCCCCTTATATTATCCAAGGGGGGGGGTCGAATTCTGATTGATTGTGATCAATGAGACGACAGTCCCGGCCCTCTATAAAACAATAGCACATCTCTGTGACCCACTTCCTAGTGGGCAGCCAGCACACATGCGGACCACCCACGTATACATTTCTTCTTGGTGGGCAGCAAGAACACACGCGGACCACCTACGTATACATTTCTTCTTGGTGGGCAGCTAGAGCACACGCGGACCACCTACGTACAAACTTCTTGTGGGGAGCCAGAACACACGCGGAACAGCTACGTACAAAACAACACGGTGTGTCTCGATGTGGAATGGCTTGTGGAAGGATGAAAGTAAACACAAAGAAACCACTGGTATAGGGGTAGAGTGTTCACACTAACACACACACACAACACGTCAAGAGGTCAAGACATCGATCTCAGCGAACGGACCAGTGGTCATCCCGTCCGTGTAACAAGATTCCTGAGTGATTTCCCCTTACATTACGAGCGCGCTCCCCTTCCTTCCACCCCCCTCCACCCCGCCAGCATTTATGCTCGACCCTGGATTAAGCAGTACCGAGGGGGGGGGGAGTGGGTGTGTTCAAAATGTAAACACTGGTATCGATCTATTTGACCGACCCTCGGCCGCAATCTCGGGACACGATCTACGATACCATGTCCTCTCGCTCTGTCAAACAGAGGCTCCCGGTATCGATTACCGTGTGGCGCACTGAGATTTAATTACTTTTTATTGCGATACCGAATGGTTTCTCTCTCTTTTTCCCCGCCCGTCCGTCCGTCCGTCCGCCCGCTCGCTCGCTCCACCATGACTAGAGGTAAACGTTGTTAGTCATGTCCAGCGGTAACTTAAATCACACGATTTTATTTTTTTTTTAACGTGTGTAAATATTACCATTACCATGCGGACTACTTATGTGTCAGTTAATGCCTCGGGCGCACAAGGAAATGTCGGGGCCCCACTAAAAAAAAAAAGATTGAGACACATCGTTGGGTTTAAAATTTGGATCAGAGGGGGGGGGCCCTAAATATTTGGGGAGGCGGGGGGGAGGGCAACTCTAAACCATTTCGTTTAATCCAGCTGGTATTAATAGTACATAGTACATACTTTTTTGAAATTATGGGTTTTTAGTAATGAGCGTGTCCCCCTTATTTCTATGTAGGCCAAATATCATATACACCCTCCTCCACCTAGCAGGGGCGTATACCGTAGTCAGCGCCTGTCAGATTGTTCAGACAAGCAGACAAGGAGAATGACACGTTTACAAAGACATGTAACAGCACATGTTACTAGCTAAGTATCAATGTACAGATCAAGACTTGTGACTAGCTATGTATCAGTTTGGAATGAGTTGGAGGAACGACTTTCGGAATGAGTTAAAATGACATTTGGAATGACCTTGGAATGACTTGGAATGACGTTTGGAATGACTTTAAACGAGTTGGAATCACGTTTGAAATGGTATGAAAGACTTGGAATTATATATAGATTTAGGTATATTATACATGTGCTGAAAATCCTTGTTGTCATGGGGGGGGGGGGGGTACGGGACTGGCACCTTGGTATACCCCCTTTTTAGCCAAGTGTTGACCAAATCCGCATCCGCATTCGAATCCGACGGATTTATATTTGCCAAATCCGAATCCGACGGATGCGGATTTTCATCAGCTCCGTCACAACCCTAGTAGGGTTCGAAGTCGCGTAACGTTACGCGTAAGTTACCGTAAATTACGCGTAATTTACGGTAACGTAATTTTGGAAAATTACGCGTAAATTACGGTAATTTAAAAATGCATATTTCACGGCCATTTTTTTAATTGTTTCTGTCGCAATTCGTTGTGTTAACAGTGGCGATTAATTAATTTCAGTGATTAGGAGCAGGCTTGCGGAGCCGGAGCCGAGTAGCCGGGAGCCGCTACTTTTTGCTGGAGCCGGAGCCAGAGCCGAAAAAAATCTGGCGGCTCCACGGCACCCAAATGTTTTTTTTTTACAGCAGAATTTTTTTTAGCTTTAAAATTACAAATTTGTTTGATTGTTTGCCTGCTACAATTTGTAATAGACTAAAATCAAAATGGTAGTTTTCTGTTTTTAACAATTTTATTATAAACAGCATATCTGAAATAGAGCAAATAAATTTATAAGGCTGTGGCTATTCGGACCCGGGTCCCTATAAAATTCGATTATTATTCGGACCCGTGGCAAATATGTTCTAAGCTTAGCTATATTTAAACTTTATTAGACGGAACCCGAAAAAATAATAATACAGAGTCCGCTTAGTGGAACCCTAGACGCTGAGTAACGATTAAATCATACAATTCAAACAATTATAAAAAAAAATAAACAAAAAACAATAATAAAGTTTATGTATAGCTAAGCTAAGTGCATGTTTGCCACGGGTCCGAATAATAATCAGACTTTTTTGGGACGGGGTCCGAATAAAAATCGGAGTTTATTGGTATCCGGGTCCAGGCCCGTAGCCAGAGGCTGACCCCCCCCCTCCCCATTCATGACCTGAGCCCCCCCCCCCCCCGTGCTAGATTTGAACTTTTTGACAAAATTTTAATAATAACGGCTATAAAACATCAATCATTTTGTTCAATCTTGTTTTAGGGGCCCGGACTGAGCTGGCCAATCAACTTTTGAAAATATTAATATCAGCACGGGGGCCCGTGTCACCCCTGCCCAGGGACCCGAAATTTCTGTCGGTGGGCCTGTTCGCAACCTTGTAATAGTTTTATATATTGATATCTTCTGAGGACAACTAGCAACTTAAATTTTTAAGTTAATAAAATAATATTGGCTTCTGACTTCACTTTTATACATATGTAAAATAAAATAATAAAGTACAAACTCCGTGATTTCTGAGTGATGTCATTTAATTTGCAAATTTACTTTTTAGCAGAATTAATTTTATTTTAAATTGAATAATTGCGACTGGTCAATTTGTTGTTGATAGATCTGTTCTTTGTTTTCAATATTTTATAAGAAATATCACACAAATAGCTAAGCTATATTCGTGCATCTTTGTCGTTCTTCCCGGGTTGTACGTTTAACCAACGGTATAATGATATAAATCATGTATCTATTATGTAACAATTGTGTAGCAGAACAAATAGGTCAATATATTTATAACAGGAATCAGAAATTGCTCAGCCTCATTAAATTTTTGTCATTAAAACTCTTTACTATTTAAATTATTTTTAACAAAACTGCAACATGCCATGTACTATTGAAACGTTGTTAAAATTATATATTTCTAATTAAAAGCTAAACAATCGGTACTAAAATGCACCATTCCAGATATGGAACTGCAAAAAATTTCTTGAGGAAGGGACTCACTGACGTCCCCCTCCCAAAACCCCTCCTCTCCATTCGCAAGCTTTCGGCGCTTCGCACCTCCATCTTCGCCCCCCCCTTCCCGAAAATTTCTTCTACCCCACCAGGGGCGAAATTATGGGGACGGGTCGGGGAAATGGTTTGTTGTTAGTAAAACCGACAATGGACAATGCGTATATTTTTCAAGTTCCTGACTATGGGGGTGAACGCGGCAAAATTTGCATAACTTTTTATCAGCGAGATGTTAGCGTGGAGCAATTACAAAAATTTTTGTCTCGTGTGATACTATCTTAATAGGGAGCCGGAGCCGGAGCCGTCAAATTTGTGGGAGCCGGAGCCGAAAAAAAATATGGCGGCTCCGCAAGCCTGATTAGGAGTACCATCTACATCTGGCCACAAGCATAAACCGGAAGTATTCGTTTGCTAAAACAGCGTAAACCGCACAGTATATTGTTTGTTTTAATCGTTTCAGTAAACATAATAAAATAAATATTTTCAATAAGGAAGCCAAAGTCTGGTTAAAAATAAGACAAAATCATAAAAATTTTCGATTAGGTACACAATGGCGCCATGAGCTGTATGGCAAGCGGCCGCAAGCCAAACGGGGAGGTTATAAAATAAAAAAATCCAAAAAAAAAAAAAAGTTTTTTTAACATTATCTACAGTACCGTACCCAGGATTTTTTTTTGGGGGGGGGGGTAATATCTGTCAATTTTTCTATGAGTTACTATCAGCAATACCATTTTGGGGGGGGGGAAGGGAGGCTGCAGCCCCCCCCCCCCCCCCCCCCCAACCTGGGTACGGCCTTGATTATCTATATATGTTCCAAATATCATGAAACGTATTAAAAACATTTTACTGTGTATAGTGCTTCCGTCGATCGCGTCGGCCGTATTACGCTGCGTATTGCACCCACGTCGTCTGTATTTCGCGGCGCATTGCACCCGCCCCGCGTTGACCGTATTAGACGGTATTACTTAGCCAAAGATGGCCGCCGCTGATGCAGTCAGTACACGACGAAATACGTGGCCGATGCGGACGACGGGCAAATTAGTATGACCGGTTAATTACAAGTAAAAACCTTTGAAAACATTATTAAAAATACACCTACTAGCAATCAGTAAGCTTGAGCAACAAAAGGAACATACATTTTCAAGTAATTGGGCATTAATGGTACGCGTAATTTTGGCGTAACTTACGCGTAAATTACGCGTAAATTACGCGCGCCAATCTTACGCGTAATTTTCGAACCCTAGCTATGTATCAATTTATACAACAACAGATGTGACTAGCTATGTATCAATTCATACAACAACACATGTGGTTAGCTATGTATCAATTCGTTTGACAACACACGTGACTAGCAACAGTAAATGAAAAAAAAAAACAACAACACATTTTGAGCTGCTCAGACGAAACTAGCTATTTATGGCATTAGAAGCACCCCACACCCCCCACACCCCACCCCTGACCTCACCTCCACCCACAGAGAGAGAGCTCCGGAAAAGCGCCATCTTATAATTGTAATTTTTTTTAAAATGGTCAAAATAAATAGGTCGCATGGAGATATGTGTAATAATATAACGTGGACCTTTTTATCCTGAATCAATGTTCAATCAAGTATAGGATAATCGTAAACAACGGCCAACGTTGTAGATTAGTTGAGTGGAAAAAGTTGGGGGGGGGGGGGGGTGTTAGGGGCTGTCCATTAATTTACGTCAACAAAATAGGGGGGAGGGGAGTGGGGGGTCAGAAAATTTTTGACCATTGTTGACAAGGGGGAGGGGAGGGGGGGAGGTCAAGAAAAGTTGACGTCAACAATGTTACTTTTTTTTTTTTAATTTAATATATTTACTTAAATAAAGGAAAATAAGGCAGCGTTTGTAGTCCTGTGTTACACACTCGCCTAACATTCAGTATTTTAATTAAACTAACTATATTTCTACTAATTTTTGCCACATAAACATTTTGGAGGCCACCTTTTTTAGGGGGGAGGAGGGGTAAACAAATGTTGACGTAATTTTAAAGGGGGAGGCGCGGTCTCTGGAAGTTTGACAATTTGTTGACAAGGGGGAGGGGGGGAGGTAAAAATCGCCAAAAATTTGTTGACATAAATAATGCACAGCCCCTTATTGGAGGAAAAAAGTATGACTCTCCGAACATAGTCAGAAAAAAGTTACAGTCCCGGTATAACTTAACTGATATCACAGACTGTCTGTGGCCTTTTTTTTGTTTGTTTTTTTTAGTAAATTGACGTAATCGTATTAGAATGTTTAAACTTTCTCGATCGATATTGATCGTAGATATCGTTTAGGGTAAATATTATTTTATCCTTCAAGTGAACAACGCACAGTAATCGATTATGTGCACATGCGGACGAAGACACTTTGAGTGTGTGCGTGCGTGCGTGTGAGTGTGTGTGTGCGTGCGTGTGAGTGTGTATGTTTGTGCTTGCAAGAGTGTGAATTTGTGTCAAGCGATAAACTAGAATTCCCTGGCACTGCCAGCAGAGAATTGAATCAAACGAACTAGTCTCTTTACGTCACTCACCTGACGGAGTACCTCTCAATGTATATCCTTTATTGTAATGGTCAGTGTACCACCTTCAGTCATTAGCGGTTGGCCAGTCAAATTTGGTTCGTAATACAGCAAATCTGCGTGACGTAATGTGTGTGAGAGAGAGAGAGAGGAGAGATGGGTGGTCAGTATTAAGTCAGATTTTTAAATGAATATTTTTTTTTGATGGCGCATAACAATGTTTTAATTCAATTTATAACAAATATTTATGTCGTAAAAGAAGCATAATGCACGACATTTATCCATCAATGCATGAAGTCTAGCTTGCACGATGTTCATTGTCCAAGTAGGAGGAAGTTACTAATTCAAGGGAAGTAAAAAAGGTGGAAATCAATGGCGTTTGGATCAATTATTTGGTTATGTCCCATAGTACACTCATAGTTCATGGAGCATTATTCATCGGTTCCTAACATAGCTATTTATTGTTTTTTGAGACACAGACCAAATCATGAAAAACATCTTTACTTTTATATTATCTTTATGATGCCACTGAATAATAGCGAAAAAAAACCCCAAAATATTAAAAAAAAAGATTTTGTTGAAATATAGTCAATGGTTAAAAATAATAATTCCTAGACCCAGAGGGTCTCAAACTCTTACGCCTAGCGACTCACAATGACCACAGATTTGTTTTGTATTTCTTACTGGACGTGTGTACACAGGGCCGGCCGCAAGGCCGATTTGACCAAATCGCTCCTAAATGGGTCCCGCGCCTGGCAGGGGCCCTGCAATCTACATTTATATTGACAGTCATAGTTGTTATTGTAAAAAAATTAAAATTAGAAAAGGAGGGGGGCCTCGCAAGCATTCGTTAAATTGGGCCCCTACAATTCGTAAGACCGGCCCGGTGTGTGTACATGTAGTATACTTTCGTTTTGCAAGGGGAAAAAAAGAGTTGGAAGATGTACCGGCACCCACGCTTTTTATTTACGCCGTTCAAATGGTGGATGAACAAGTCTCTTAAAATCTAACGACAATCATTGGGACAGTTATTGTTTTTTTTTTTTGACCGGGGCGGGGAGGGGAGGAGATACACCATGAAGAGACCACATGTGACTGAAGTATCTGAAGCTCAAACCCACACAACGCCCAAATTGATCGAATGGGGGAGAGATGAAGTGTATGTAAAGGGGGGGGGGATTGAGAAATAATGGCCTAAAAACTACAAAAAGACCGAATGCATTTGACATGTTAAAAAGATAAAAAATGTAAACAACTGTGTAAATGCATAACTAATAAACCCGGATGTCAAGGTACGGACCATGTGCTTTGTCACGTCACACATTTGTGTCATCGGAAGTGACGTCACACCCAGAGATGGCTCCCTATATCAGCTTGTAGGACCGATAAAAAAAATAATAGGGAGCGATTGTAAGAAAGGGTGGGGATATAGGAAAGGGTCAGGGAAAGAAGGGTGGAGGGGTTGGCTGAGGGGTAAAGTAAAGATGACGCTAGTGTCCACCCGCGGGGTAAACGTGGGGCGGAAGGAACTGGCAGGAAGAAGAAGACAAGTTTGTTCCAACATCGGCACGTGCCGAATTCGCCCAATCACGTCCGGGTCAAGCCTCCCCTCCCCCACCCATCCATCCCACTCCACCCAACTTCCTCTCCCTCTCACCCCCTACCCCGGTCAGTCTCTGACCCTGGGTCGTAAAAAAAAGATTTAGTTGGGTGAAGTGTGTGGTTGGATTGTCCCGTGTGTGTGGGTGGCGGGGGGGGGAGGTTGAGTATGGAACTCAGACATGATGGTCTGAAAGACACAGCGCTGGACAGGAAGCTTGGATAGCTGGAGAGGAACTGGAATAGCTGGACAGGTAGCTTGGATTACTGGACAGGAACTGGAATAGCTGGACAGGTAGCTGGTATAGCTGGACAGGAAGCTTGGATTACTGGACAGGAACTGGAATAGCTGGACAGGTAGCTGGTATAGCTGGACAGGAAGCTTGGATTACTGGACAGGAACTGGAATAGCTGGACAGGTAGCTGGTATAGCTGGCTGGACAGGAAGCTTGGATTACTGGACAGGAACTGGAATAGCTGGACAGGTAGCTGGTATAGCTGGATAGGAAGCTAGGAGAGCTGGACAGGATCCTGAGTAAGCATTAGAGTGCGGGGTATAGAGATTAGTGATTGATACATGATACTAGTAGAGGTAAGGTGAGAGAGAGAGAGAGAGAGAGAGAGAGAGAGAGAGAGAGAGAGAGAGAGAGATGTATTACATTAGGAAATAATTATTATCCATCCATCTATCTATATATATATATATAATCTTTGAATATGTTTCTTTAATTAGAAACAAACAAAAAGAAGACAACCTATATTTAAAAGCATCATCAAGTTTAAAAAATAAATAAAATCGTTGTGTGGATGAAAGAGAGAAAAAGAGTTGCACAGTTAATTGAAGGGAAGGGGAGATAACTTGTATTATAGACGTGTGGCTTCAAAGGGAGCTAATAGAGAAGCAAATTTTTTTTTTCAAAAAAAAAAAGCTAACAATAGAATGAGGTCAGCGTATTCGGATTGGTCTCCCTTTGTTGACCTTACAAACACAACATTAGATCCGGTCTGGCACATTAACAGGTTCTTCTTCCTCGCTGGTCAACTCACAAAACGAAAAGAAGAAATAACGATGCGGGGGGGGGGGGGGTGTGCACTAAAACCTGGCAGAAGGGACTTCTGGATCGATCGGGGGTAAGGAAAGGCGGACGTAAGGAGAGATAAGAGATGAAGGGAGAGCAAGAGAGGGAGAGAGAGAGAGAGAGAGAGAGAGAAAGAGATAGCAGCAATATTACCACACTTCTCTGTGTCCAGCTACACAATCAATAAGTAGGCCAGAGCGCTTCCACTGTCGAGTATTGCAACACCATTTCGTGTTACCGTCGCGTTCTTTCAAGCTCCCACCTCCCCGCCCCTCCATTTTCATCCCTACCCATCAACCAAGCATCTTCCTACGTCCCCTTCTCTCCCGCACAAGCTCCTACCCTCCCCCCACACACACACAATTTTTAACCTCTCCTCCCTACCCCCCTCCCACCACCACCTGTGTGTCCATCGACCCATAATGTTTATCTCTCGGCCTAAACCGCTGACCCCCCCCCACCCCCCCCCCCCGTCGCAAAAAAAACTCTACCCCCTCTACGCGACCTGGTCATGAGGTCCGACTCTTAGCCACCACCCTTCCCACACCGTCGCACTCTCCCTACCCAACATCCCACTCTATTTAACTTACTCCCCCAACCACCCCCCTCCCGTCTATAAAGTCTTGCCCCCCTAAGTTGTCCCCGTGTAATCTCTAAAAGACAACCCCCCCCCCCACATCTGGCCGTATGAGATTAAACACTTTACCATTTTTCCCTAGGGGGAGGCGGCTGGATGCCGGGGGTGGACGGGGAGAGGAGGGGGGAGGGGAGTTTTAGCCCGCCCCCACATCTGCACATACATACACTCACACACACACGCAGGCGCGCGCGAACACTCAAATCTACATCCAAACGTGGAACCCCCCCCCCCCCCCGCGATGTTTTGTAGTCACAAGGTCGCGTCCACAAGTGAGTCCGTTAAGACAAACGGTGTAAAACATTAACACCCAGATGTCTGTAGCTGTTTCATCTAGCACACGTCTCACGGCTATGCTCAAGCAATCTACCTTGTGCATCAACCTACCTATGCATCAATCTACCTGTATATCAATCTACCTGTGCATCAATCTTGCTGTTCATCAATCAAACTGTACAACAACCTACCTGTGCTTCAATCTACATGTCCATCAATATAACTGTATATCAGTCTACCAGTGCATCAATCTGATTGTAAATCAATCTACCTGTACATCAATCTACCTGTACATCAATCTACCTGTACATAATCTACCTGTACATCAATCTACCTGTACATCAATCTACCTTGCATCAATCTACCTTGCATCAATCTACCTGTACATCAATCTACCTGTACATCAATCTACCTGTACATCAATCTACCTGTGTATCAATCTACCTTGCATCAATCTACCTGTACATCAATCTACCTGTGTATCAATCTACCTGTGTATCAATTTACCTTGCATCAATCTACCTGTGTATCAATCTACCTGTGTATCAATCTACCTGTGTATCAATTTACCTTGCATCAATCTACCTGTGTATCAATCTACCTGTGTATCAATCTACCTGTGTATCAATCTACCTGTACATCAATTTACCTTGCATCAATCTACCTGTGTATCAATCTACCTGTGTATCAATCTACCTGTACATCAATCTACCTGTGTATCAATCTACCTGTGTATCAATCTACCTGTGCATCAATCTACATGTACATCTTCCACATACGAGTACGTGCAGTGCAAGAAGACGAATGGTCGTGCGTCAAAGCGTTCGACAGTCGATAGGGAAAGGGGGGGGGAAGGGTCACATGTTCGATCTCCGGTGAGTACCAAGGGATCTCTCAGGTCATGGTGAAAGTCCCCGCTCTGTCCCTCGTGGTGCCTCCATGGCAAGGCAAGAAGGGAGCTTTAACAACAGTCTCTTTATTAGTTTATAGTATCGTAGATACGTGTCATCCTTACAGAGACATCACAGCGGCGCTTCATAATGGGGGGAAGAACCTGTACAATGCAGGAGCTGTTGTGTTTTATTGTCTGACCATTTCATTCCATCTATCAAGTTTTTGAGGGAGTTGTGTCGAATCTATTGTCAATCGTCAATCATTTCTTCAACGTTCCTCACTTTTCTTTCTTGAAATGGGCAAATGTAAATATCATTATAGCAACCATTATTGATTGTTTTCTCTTCTCATTGACATCCACCTAAAAAAAAACCCAAACAAAGATGTATTTGTTTCGTTTATATCCAACGACCCAGTAATAAAGTTGGTCTTTCTATTCAATCTATTGCACTTCACAGATTCTCACTGACTTGCAGTGCTGAGTTTTGTACCGTACGTAACATTACAATTTATTTCATGGGGAGAATTCCATTTCAAAGTCTTGACCCAGTTATGTAAATAGATCTATTTGTTTTGTTTGTTTTTTTATGCATTGTATATTTTTAGTCCAAATGTTCCAGCTGAAATAAAAAAAGTTGCTTTTTTTTCTGAAATAAAGGGGAAAAAAATGTAAAGGGAGAGAATGCTGAGGAGAAGAGACAAAAAATAAATAGAAATAAATAAAATCTGTTTTAAGTAAGTTTTATTTTGTGGACGGGTGGGCGGGGAACGAGGCAGGATTTCTTTTTCAGACGTTGAGTTTGTTAAATCAATAGCTTAGACGGTTCAGATGAAAACATTTGTGTCTACGTTAACTAACCAAGTCAAACATATAAAGTTCCGTTTTCATCCCAACACAATCATTTCTTTAAACACCAATGATGCAGTTCAATCATTTATTTATACAACAATCAGGCGATAGAAGCATTCATGTATACAACAATCAGGCAATGCGATCAATAATTTAGACAACAATCACGCGATACAATCATTGATTCATACAACAATCACGCGGTACACAAGGAAAAAGAGACAAGCATAAAGACAGCTAGGTATTTAGGTAATATGCAGATCGGTAGATAGATAGATAGATAGATAGATAGATAGATAGATAGATAGATAGATAGATAGATAGATAGATAGATAGATAGATGAAGAGTTACTGAGATGGATAGAATATTGCAGACAAAGATAGATATGAAATCAACATCAATGCACTAACACAAACCATCTACTGAACTCAATAACCCAAAAGACTGCCTAGTAAAACATTGTAGTAAGAAGTAAACCAGGAAAATACCTAAAGCCAAATAATTTAAGCTAAACAGAGGCGTAGCTAGGGGGGGCGGGGGTACATATGTCCCCGGGCGCCGAGGTTCAGGGGCGCCAAATGGTATATCTCTATACTTATAAGACGCATTTGTTGTCTGTCTGTTTCCTTATAACTCAAGATCCAGAAAACCAAATAACGTGAAATTTGTTACACATACACATAATTACATGGAAAAGGTTATAGGACATGTTTCGTTTCATCTCGATGGGTAGTTTAATTGAAATTAATTATTTTAGTATTTTACTATATTAAAGTAATCTCGACGGCGCCATAGATAAAATTCCTCTGTGACGTCATTTCCCTATGATACATTTTTAAAAGAGGGGTAACTCCCGGAAACTCCAATAGTCATATCTATTTACCTATCGTTTTATGTATTCGGAATATTAAAATTAAAGGTGCACTTTAATAAACCAAAATACGTTAATTAAAATGTTTCTGTGATATTATTAACATTATTTATTATCTCAATGGGTAGTTTAATTGTAATTAATTATTTTAGTATTTTGCTATATTAAAGTATTCACGGTATGGGATCGCCTTCACTATAAATAAAAATCGCGCACCTAGTGAATGCGTAATTGAACGGACGGTGAAGAAAGGGCTAGGGACGGGAAAAAAATATTGTTGTTTTTTTTTCATGCTGCAAGTACCCGACTTTGCCCGGGATTAAAATAAGGTTTTCTGTTTATTTAAGAAGCGTAATTTGACGTTTAATTGTACAGAGAGAGGGAGGGGGGAGAGAGATAAAGAGAGAGGGGGCAGGAGGGAGAGGGAAGGAGGGGGCAGAGAGGGGGAGAGAAGGAGGGAGAGAGGTGGTAGGGAGGGAGATTAAGGGGGAGGGAGGGAGAGGGAGGGAGGGTTGGAGAGAGAAAGGGAGGGAAGGAAAGAGAAAGGAAGGGAGGGAGTAGGGAGGGAGATAGAGGGGAGGGAGTGAGAGAAAGGGGAGGGAAGGGAGAGAGGGAGAGGATGGGAGGGAGTGAGAGAGATAAAGAGAGAGAGGGGGCAGGGAGGGAGAGAGGGGGAGGAGGAAGGGAGGAAGGTGGAGAGAGGGGGGACGGCGGTGAGAGAAGGAGGGAGGGATATAGGGAGAGAGAGGGAGATGGGAGAGTTAGGGAGGGAGGGAGAAAGGGAGGGAGGGAATGAGAAAGGGAGAGAGGGGGTAAGGAGGGAGAGAGAGGGGGAGGGAGGGAGGGAGAGAGGGGGTAGGGAGAAAACAAAAGGTAAACAGAAAACCTTATTTTAAACCCGGGCAAAGCCGGGTACTTGCAACTAGTTTTATATAGAATATTATAAGGTTTTCGAATGGGGGGCGCTAAAAAGGTACTAAAAAGGTAAAATGCCCCGGGAGCGAGTTGCCTTGCCCACCCCTCGCTACGCCTCTGAAGCTAAACTTTTATCTGTATGAAAAATAGTAGTCGATGGAGTCGATTCCAAGCAAATCAAGTACATTAATTTGACTGACAATGACATTGTGTCAGGAATGACTGTGTGCGAATGAGATTGTTTGTATCAACTATAATTGTGTGTGAAGAGATTTTTAAGGGAGCAATGATTGTGTTAACAATATTTCTTTAAAAAAAAAGCATAGCTTCAAAAGTATCATTTTCATCTTTAGCTAAAATAAAAGATAGATGAAGTTAACAACTTGTCTGTTTTTTTTTTTTTACTGACTACAATATCCAAAACAAACATCGCTTTGAACTTCAGCTTAATACAAATGTAAACATTAGACTTGTAATGTGGGCTGAAATAGTTTTCAGAAGTAATGTAAATGTTGCTTAGCCAGCAAACCTGTCTACCCTTACGTTTACACATATACTGGTATAGCCGTCTTGGGGAAAACGATTGGACACATCAACAGACACATATCTGTTGTGCTCTCATACGTCCTTTCTGTGGGCTTATAGACTTTGTGGGGGTTGGCGGGGGGGGGGGGGGGGTTGTCCATCTTCTCTTCAAGTCAGCGGCGAACATTTTTGGTTTTACCAAGTATTGAACCATGCACTCTTGGCACGTGATTGAGTTCGCTATGGACTTGGCTGTCTAGCCGTAATTCTTTCTTACCGACCTACTGAATTACAATCGATCTTAGTGAACGGGACCAACAGTCAGCTGTGTGTCAAATAAAAATCTATTTGGACTAACTCTGTACTGGAGTAAATATCTATATGGACTAACTCTGTACTGGAGTAAATATCTATATGGACTAACTCTGTACTGGAGTAAATATCTACATGGACTATCTCTGTATTGGAGTAAATATCTATATGGACTAACTCTGTACTGGAGTAAATATCTATATGGACTAACTCTGTACTGGAGTAAATATCTACATGGACTATCTCTGTATTGGAGTAAATATCTATATGGACTAACTCTGTACTGGAGTAAATATCTATTTGGACTAACTCTGTACTGGAGTAAATATCTATATGGACTAACTCTGTACTGGAGTAAATATCTATAAGGACTAACTCTGTACTGGAGTAAATATCTATTTGTACTAACTCTGTACTGAAGTAAATATCTATATGGACTAACTCTGTACTGGAGTAAATATCTATATGGACTAACTCTGTACTGGAGTAAATATCTTTTCTGTGTTGAAGCATTTATTTCTTCAGGGTCACTAGACAAGACTAAAATGCGCAAATAATTGACCATCACAAATTATTGACCGTTACAAATTATTGACCATCACAAATTATTGACCATCACAAATTATTGACCATCACAAATTATTGACCGTCACAAATTATTTAACTTCCCAAATTATTGACCATCGCAAATTATTGACCATCGTAAATTATTGATCATCACAAATTATTGACCATCACAAATTATTGATTGTCACAAATTATTGACCATCACAAATTATTGATTGTCACAAATTATTGACCGTCACAAATTATTGACCATCACAAATTATTGACCATCACAAATTATTGACCATCACAAATTATTGACCGTCACAAATTATTTAACTTCCCAAATTATTGACCATCGCAAATTATTGACCATCGTAAATTATTGATCATCACAAATTATTGACCATCACAAATTATTGATTGTCACAAATTATTGACCATCACAAATTATTGATTGTCACAAATTATTGATTGTCACAAATTATTGATTGTCACAAATTATTGACCATCACAAATTATTGACCATCACGAACTTTTGACCATCACGAACTTTTGACCATCAGCTATTCATATTGTTTGTTTTTTGTTATTCCTGTTGGCAGTGAGTGGACGAATGAAAATTACTTTTGGCTGTTTTAAAATAAACTTATAAGTTTTTGTCTGAACGGTGGATGGATGGTAGAGTGGAGTAGAGAGCTAGACTGTCCACTTGGGGGTAATGGGTTTATACAGCCTAGGGAATTAATTCCTCGTCATGATGAAAGATTGCTTAGAAGTCCCCCAAGCCCACCCAGCTTTAAATGGGTACCTGACTTTAAGTTGGGGAAGTAAAGGTGGCTGGGCTTTGTGCCCACCTATTCCCTTCATATGCCGATGTTACGAAAAATGTTGAATTCAATACCTGATCTGCCCCGATGGCCTTTTAGAGCAGTTCACGAGTTTCACAACCCATAAAACAGAAAATTTAAAATAAATCTTAAGTTACAGACAGTTTTCACTGTAACAACTTTGGGGTAAAATTTCACTGAAAAAAAAAAGCACACCTTTCATCGCATTTATTAGTCAGCTGTTATGTCATGGTTACTTTGCAAATTATGTTAGATCCTATAAAAAAAACTAATGGGACGGCTGTGTTGTAGTGTCCTCTTTCATCCTTACGATGGCCAAGAGTTCGGGGGGGAGGCAAGTCGGCACCACGGGAGATATACGTAAGTGATAAGCACAACGCCGCACGTGCATCCTTAATTAACTGTTCGGCACCTATCTTAAACTGGTGGACTGAAAAAAAAAATCACGAGTTTCTCACTGAAGATCAAACCCGGGACATTCCGCTCGCTGTTGTGGTTTATCCGTAATTGTCCAGTGTATGGAGGGACATTCCGCTCGCTGTTGTGGTTTATACGTAATTGTCCAGTGTATGGAGGGACATTCCGCTCGCTGTTGTGGTTTATACGTAATTGTCCAGTGTATGGAGGGACATTCCGCTCGCTGTTGTGGTTTATACGTAATTGTCCAGTGTATGGAGGGACATTCCGCTCGCTGTTGTGGTTTATACGTAATTGTCCAGTGTATGGAGGGACATTCCGCTCGCTGTTGTGGTTTATACGTAATTGTCCAGTGTATGGAGACCAAGAAATTATAAGAAATTTGGGGGGGGGGGGGATAAAAGGGGTGGGTCATCTAGTTGGTTTTTTTTAAACGAAACATGTTCACTGTTATGTTCGCCTGTAAATAGGTCAAGTAGAGAAGAGTATTATGGCAGGCCTGGGCCCTAAATGGGCTGTAGAGCCAAAGGAAGAAGAAGGTCATGTAGTACGCGCCAGACTTGTAGTCTTTATTTTATTTAAATTATTTAAATTAAATGATTTATAAGTGGTTTTTTTTTTAAGTCGAGGGAGGGGAGGGGAGTGGGGGGGGGTCAAACCGGTTGGGGTTGGGAGGGGGGAGGGTGAATGACTGATCTAGCTACTCGTTGTCTGAACTTTTGTCCATTGGGTCTTCGCCGTTGCATTTATAATTTTTCGATATCAGTATCCGTCTGGCAGGATTTGAAATTCTAATGGCCGCCGGCGGTCTGTATACAAACGGTATGATCTAAGATTGCATTGGAGTTCTGTCCCCTTGTTTGGTCTGGTTTGCTGTAGTCGAGAACACGGATTCTGATGACGCCATCA
Organism: Bulinus truncatus; assembly: GCA_021962125.1. NCBI lineage: Eukaryota > Metazoa > Mollusca > Gastropoda > Planorbidae > Bulinus > Bulinus truncatus. Next base: position 550,159 of record JAGDYQ010000208.1, read on the forward strand.
AACTAGAATTAGGTCTCTCTGATATTTGTGTTTCTTTTATTCTGACTAAGCTGTTTCTTGGTTCTTACTTATATTAGTAATATCACAATGTAAAGAAATGGATCATTTTTACATTAAGTCAAGGGTTTTCAAAGGGTAGACATTTTTTTTTTGTCGAAGGTAAAATGATTGTGGGAGAAAAAAAGTTTGATTGGGCTGTGATTGTGTGTGAAGAGGAAGTTTGTGTCTGCAGTGATTGTCTGTAAAGAGATTGTTTGAGTCAGCAAGGATTGTGTGAAGAGATTGTTGTTGTCAGCAATGATTGTGTGTGAACAGATTGTTTGAGTCAGCAATGACTGTGTGCGTGAAGAGATTGTGTTGTTGTCAGCATTGATCGTATGTGAACAGATTGGTGGTGTTAGCAATGATTGTGTGCGAAGAGATTGTTTATGTCAGCAATGATTGTGTGTGAAGAGATTGTTTATGTCAGCAATGATTGTGTGTGAAGAGATTGTTTATGTCAGCAATGATTGTGTGTGAAGAGATTGTTTATGTCAGCAATGAT
>JAGDYQ010000208.1:555702-572306 GCA_021962125.1 Bulinus truncatus
GGGTGAGGGGTTAGGGAGGAGAGTGAATTCTTCATCAATAAATTATGACGGAACAAACCTCTGGGGTCAGGCCCTTAGAGAATAGAGCAAGAAGAGGGGGGAGGGGAGGAAAATATAGGGCTTACACCATCTTCTCCCTTCTTTATTCAGCCTCCCCAAATGATCCTCCACGATTCCTTTACAGAAATATTGTCCTGCTCTGTATTTAGACATTTGATTTATTAATGAACATTGTAGAACGACTTCACTTGCAATCCATGAGGTTTCCTTGCATCCACCGTCATCACTCTTTGATGTACACACAAGAAATAATTGACGGCAGTCAACAACCATTGTAATTATTTCCGGAATTCCGTTCCCATTTGTTACATAATTCTGTTGAAATACTACACAAAGGCAATATATTTTTTTTTTAAATTGTTAAAAAATAAAAACAATATTAATAACAATAACAACTTTGACAGGAACCAGATGGCCGTCCGGGCTCTTTTATACCAGCCTGACTGCAGCATGCCAGCAACCCACACACACAACATTACCCCAGCCTGACAGCAGCATGCCAGCAACCCACACACACAACATTACCCCAGCCTGACTGCAGCATGCCAGCAACCCACACACAACATTACCCCAGCTTGACTGCAGCATGCCAGCAACTCACACGCAAAACATTACCCCAGCCTGACTGCAGCATGCCAGCAACTCACACACACAACATTACCCCAGCCTGACTGCAGCATGCCAGCAACTCACACACACAACATTACCCCAGCCTGACTGCAGCATGCCAGCAACCCACACACACAACATTACCCCAGCCTGACTGCAGCATGCCAGCAACCCACACACACAACATTACCCCAGCCTGACTGCAGCATGCCAGCAACTCACACACACAACATTACCCCCAGCCTGACTGCAGCATGCCAGCAACCCACACACAACATTACCCCAGCCTGACTGCAGCATGCCAGCAACCCACACACAAAACATTACCCCAGCTTGACTGCAGCATGCCAGCAACTCACACATACAACATTACCCCAGCTTGACTGCAGCATGCCAGCAACTCACACACACAACATTACCCCAGCCTGACAGCAGCATGCCAGCAACTCACACACACAAAATTACCCCAGCCTGACTGCAGCTTGCCAGCAACCCACACACACAACATTACCCCAGCCTGACTGCAGCATGCCAGCAACCCACACACACAACATTACCCCAGCCTGATTGCAGCATGCCAGCAACCCACACACAAAACCTTCCCCCAGCCTGATTGCAGCATGCCAGCAAGCCACACACACAACATAACCCCAGCCCGACAGCAGCATGCCAGCAAGCCACACACACAACATAACCCCAGCCCGACAGCAGCATGCCAGCAACCCATACACACAACATAACCCCAGCCCGACAGCAGCATGCCAGCAACACACACAAAACATTACCCCAGCTTGACTGCAGCATGCCAGCAACCCACACACACAACATAACCCCAGCCTGACAGCAGCATGCCAGCAACTCACACACACAACATTACCCCAGCCTGACTGCAGAATGATTTCCATGAAAATACCTCAGGTATAAATTTGTTATTTATCTACCCCAACCAAAAATAGTTCTATCTCAATATACCTATTAGATGATCCACTGTCTTCTAACTTTAGTCAATACCGATGTATCAACCCGATGTATCAACCCGATGTATCAACCCGATGCATCAACCCGATGTATCAACCCGATGTATCAACCCGATGTATTCACCCGATGTATTCATGTAGAGCAGGGCTTCTTAAACTATGCGTCGCGACCCCATTTGGGGTCGCGTAGCAAAATTCTGGGGTCGCGAGAGATAAAAATACAATTTAACAGAAAATGTTTTTTAACTTGTAAAATATTAATTTATGTTTCTTTTATATCTGTATGGCGTCAACAAGAAACACGCAATCATAAATTGGGTCGTGAATTACAAAAGTTTAAGAAGCCCTGATGTAGAGGTATTTACACAAAAATATCCACCGAATATATCCACAAAATGCACGTCCCAAACTTTGTATACTTTAAATATATCCACGTTAATTAATCCATTATAAATATCATGTGAACGAATATGCATAAGAATCCATTTATTTATCAACCCAAATGTATCCAACTGAATGAATCCACCCAAATCTATCCATTGAACGCATCCACCTAAATGTATCCATTGAATGTATCCACCCGAATGTATCCATTGAATGTATCCTCTGTGTAACTGACAATCGCTGCAGGCGTGAGCCATCAATCCTATTCAGGGGCGTGTAAGTCCGTTGTTTTTTTACCTCCCCTTCGCCCGAGTCACCATTCATTTCAGCCCCGTTTACATTTAACGACGATGAGATAACACTCCGACAAAGTCATTCTCATCAGACGCAGGAGCGTTAGCGCCACATAAAAATTGCAGTCTCTCTCCAACATTTAGCTCCAGAGACCCCCCCCACCCCTAAACAACGCCCCCCACCCCACCCCACCCCCCCACTAACACTCTATGTACATCTGAATAGTCGTTCGATGCTTGTCACAATGCACATCGACTAGAAACGTTCAGCTCGCGCTAATTAATCACCGTCTGCTCAGATTATCGATAATCAATCTACGTATGCTCAGACTATCGCTTTAGAAGAAGAATTGTCTCGGTCAGACATCGCCTCAATCCTCCACCCCCCACCCCCCCCCCTTTTCCAATACATAAAGCTTGAATGTCACATTTTTAAAAAAAATTACCTCAAAGAAAGAGAGTTCCAAAATGTTTTATTTCTCCGTTTGTTTGTTGTTTTTTTTTATTTTAAATTTGCCTAAATTTTAAAATAGTTGAAATCTAAGGAAAAAGTAAAATAAATGGGGGTGGGAGGGGTGAAGTGAAGGGAGGGAGGGGGGTATATGGAGGTCATTAAGCATTACAGTTTGACTATTAACTGACCAAAAATTGTGAATGAAGTAACAAAACAACAAAAGAATGGCTCATACATTATTGATAGGGCATACGATGGTCAACTCCAAACTTTGACCTAGTTATATAGGGCAGTGAGTCCTATATGTTTGGTGGGGCTACGCCCCAGACAGGCCACATTTTGTTTTTCTTCTAGTAAACATCGTCATTCAAGTAGATCGGAACCTGTGACATGCGTCTCGGAGGATCAGGTTAACAGCCTCTGAGCCATCTAGCCTACTGGCCGGTCACAGCTTGTGTCAGTTTAGTTCTGGGTTGAAATAAACCCAGCCTATGCCAACGAAATAACGCCAAGTAAATTTAGAAAAAAAAATGAATTATTAAATGACTCCGACAAAGTCTTTCTCTTCAGAGGCAGGAGCGTAGAGCCACATAAAACGGGCAGTCTCTCTCCCATTTAGCTCCAAAGACCCCCCTCCCAACAACGCCACTCCCACCTACAACGCCCCGCACCCCAACAACGCCCCCAACAACGCCCGCCCCCAACAACGCCCCCCCCCCCAACGATGGTATGGAATGCGAGAGCCTTAGCCAGGTATTAACAGATCGCTTCTTTACTTTGGGGGAAGTTACAAGATAAACCAAAAATACATCTCTTCCAACGGTCATGTGACGTAACAAACAGAAATGTTACACAATCACGATCAAAACAAACGGGGGGGGGGGGGGAGGGGAAATAAAAATAAAAAAAAATAAATAAATCAATGGAGTGCACAGAACGAACACACAAAAGTGGAGCTATCAAATGGACATAGCAAATAGACAATGAAAATAAATACTGGACGTACGGATAGACAAAATCAATACCGCGACACGCTTAGCACTTATCGATAAAGCAAACGCATCATGACATGCAGGCATTGATACCGACTCCAGAGTAAACAGTATCGATGTGACTTTTTTTTTTTGTAAATCTCACAACGAAGCCCGAATTCGAGTATCGATGCTCGTCCTAAAGTCAACAGTGGCGGTTTGACTGAACGATAAAAGAAAAAAAATGTGAAGAAGGGCAGACGATATATAGGGATGAAAAGAAATTTAAAAAAAAAAAATGGCGGGAGAAATGGAAACGAACAAGAAGAGGCTTAATGTGCGTGTGTGTGTGGGGGAGGAGGAACTACGGTGGTCCAATACTTCAAAAGTAATCAAGACAAAAGGTCGGCTAGTTGAGGCTCTGCACAAACGGAGGGATAGTGAGGGGACAGACTGCTTCCTGTCTGAATATTGATGGGGTGTTTTGATCTAACCGCGGATAGATTGGATGGGGGGGGGGGGGTTAGGGAATTTTTCAGTGTTAGACTTTTTTTTTTTCATTTGTAACATAATCTCTTACATTTTGAACTCTCTCGGTTTATCTCCGAGCTGAGACTTAATCTCCTATAACCCGTGAGATTTAAACTCGCTGTATTCCTCAGCAAAAGAGAACTGTCATACGCCTTCACAGCAAAAAAGCTGCCCGGGCAAGGCTGCACGGGCCCACCGTGCTGATAATAATATTTTCAAATGGTGATTGGCCAGCTCAGTCCGACCCCCCCCCCCTTAAACTCGCCCTAAAACTCGCCGGGCCCCTGGACATTTGCCCCCCCCCTCTGCCCCCTCTCTCGGCGGCACTGGGTCCACCAGCTCGGGTGACTCAAAAAAAAAGCACATGTTCCACGTTCTCCTTATCATCCACTTTAACGGCAGCACAGAAAATCAACATTGGAGCTCAACCTACAGATGTACGCACCGGTCTGACCATATTCTGTAAAAAAAAAATTGAGCAATCTAACACTCCGCAGCCCCAAGTACTGGTCGGTCTTGAACGGCGGCTCCATCTGACATTTGTAACACTGCAGGAGGTTAGATTAATCCGATGGTCTTAAATACTTTAATTCGAACCAATGCGAGCTTAACTGTGGACGCTTACACGATCACTTTGAGAACTGATGTCACGTGATCCAGTTGTTAGGGCGACAGAATAACAAAAACTTTAGTTCTACGTCTGAAAGAAACAGTTTATCTGGATTTTGTTTAGACATAACAATTTGTTGTCTACTCTACTCTATAACAGGGATGGCAAACATGGTTTAATCACAGTGCCAAAATAAAGCAAAGTCAATGAAATTTTGTGCAAGTCCCAAAAAAAATAGACCAAAAAAAAAATAAACCAATGAAAATCTACTTAGTACTCGCTGGTACCATATGTTTATACAGTAGTATTTATACATTTATAATATGATACATTTTTGTTTTAATTTTTGCTTTATTTATGTAGCGTTCCGGGAAAATTTTCACGCGCGTGCCAAACAGTAATTAATGAGGGCGAATGTTGGTGGCCATTTGCCCTGTGTAGTATAGTGATGAGTTAATAATGGAGGAGATGTCAACATAAGGCAAAGCTGATCGATATTTTAGACAAGTCTGTCATATGCTATCACTTTCAAATCGAATTACTCATGTGACGTTACTTTCACACCAGATTTGTCATGTTCTATTACTTTCACACCAGATTAGTCATGTTCCATTACTTTCACACCATAATTATCATGTACCATCATTTTCGCTCCTAAGTGATCATAAACCATAATTCTGACAACCGCAGGATCATACAAACACCAGAAGGGTCAAACAAATACCAGCAGGGTCATACAAACACCAACAGGGTCATACAAACACCAGCAGGGTCATACAAACACCAACAGGGTCATACAAACACCAACAGGGTCATACAACACCAGCAGGGTCATACAAACACCAGCAGGGTCATACAACACCAGCAGGGCCATACTAACACCAGCAGGGCCATACAAACACCAGCAGGGTCATACAACACCAGCAGGGCCATACTAACACCAGCAGGGCCATACAAACACCAGCAGGGTCATACAACACCAGCAGATGTTTAGCTGTGACAGACACCTCAAAACATTACGCTCGGTGTATTTCAGCTGAATCTTTTCAAAAAAATGTATCGAATTACGTAACATGTTATAATATACCGCGTAAATCTATTCTTAAACAGGTTAACTAACTGTACGCACTATTTCACGTTAAACCAGTGATTCTCAAACTTTTGAGCAGCGTTAAACTAATAAACTCAGCTGGGACAGGATGGAGCATTAAAAAAGGCGGGAACTCGGAGGTAGCCAGTGTTGTAACTTTTGGAGCGGAACAGAACTGTAAAAAAAAAAAAAGATTTTTCCTGCCTGGGATTCGTGGCTGTTAACGCTGTGTAATTAGCGCATCCAGAAATTGTAAAAAAAATTTCACCTCTGCTGACATATTTGGCGCCAATCTGTTTTCTCCCCCCAGATGGAAAACCGAGCTTCATGTCCCGCTATATTATATAACAACATAGCTTGTCTGAGACAGGATAAACACAAGAGTCCAGTAAGTGTAAAAATCATTATAATGATGATCTTTTTTGACCTTTTCTATTTGACCTTTATTATCAGTGCTAGCCTCTCTGGTGACCCTTTAGCATTTAAAAACAAACCGTTTAATTGAACCCCCGCCTCACTCTTTCCATTTAGCGAACTTGACAATGCTTAATATGCATATGGCGACCTTGACCTCTTCATCGATCCGACTTTCCCCCCCCCCCTTCCCATCTTCTCAGACAAAACCATTCGCACCACTCAAAATACGAAACGGACACACACACACACACACACACACACACACACACACACAGAGTAGAGTACACCAGCCTCAATCGGAACTGCGACTTGAAACATTTCCGCCAACGTAAAGTTGTTTTCAATTCCGCGCTGAGAGCCTCTCCCCATCCAACCTCCCCATCCAACCTTCTCCTCCTCAACGACGTCATCGGTAACAAAAACACACACACACACACACACACATCACCAGCGGCGTTTCTGAAGCACTGCAAATGGAGGTGAACGTATCCAGCGAGCGTGTGCACCCCCTCCCCCCTACCCCACCCCCCATGAATCGCACATGTCTTTATGTAACTTACATCAGCGTCTGAATCAAGCGAAAAAACTTTGATGCGTCGAAAAATATCATCGCATAGCTCGGTTTTCCCTCTATAATCCGTGCGGAAACAAACAACCAGCACGAATTTTCGACGAAAACCGAATCAATTATATACGTGGGGGAATAATTGTAAATCCAAACTATTCGCTCTAGACATACCAGAATGAATAGTCGTTAAACCATTATATTATGGCGAATAAACAAAATGTGTTATGCTATATACCATAAGACATCAATGTGCAATCAATATTCAATATAAAAGACACAGTGAACATTTAACATGTATTTTATCTAAAACGATTTTGCTCGGCGCTTGTTTGGGTGGGAGGGGGAGAGAGGGGGGTGGTGAAAATTTTGTTCTTCGGAAGGGGAGCTCGGTAATGGAAAACCTAAATATTTAATACATATGTTACGTGGGATAGTCGACGAAAGCCGAAACAAAGGTTCATTTATAACAATCAGTGATGACCTAACTGTGAGCCTATGTAAGTCCAACATCAGACAATTATCTCAATCAGTTACCAAATATTATTATAAGAAACCGAAACTTTTTTTTTACATTTTAACTCTTTGAGGTTGTACATTCAGTATCACAAGAAAATGAAAGATATGTATAATGTACAGAAATGTGGATTTGATTCTTCTAATTTTATTACTAAGCAAGAAAATTGTTTTAAATTAATTGGAAACATTAAACCTAAAGGTGAATTCAAAAAAAAGTTTAAGAGTTAATGTTTGATTTTAAATAGATAGGTATTAGTTCAGCGCAGAGAGGTATTAGTTCAGCGCAGAGAGGTATTAGTTCAGTGCAGAGAGGTATTAGTTCAGCGCAGAGAGGTATTAGTTCAGCGCAGAGAGGTATTAGTTCAGTGCAGATAGGTATTAGTTCAGCGCAGAGAGGTATTAGTTCAGCGCAGAGAGGTATTAGCTCAGAGCAGAGAGGTATTAGGTCAGTGCAGAGAGGTATTAGTTCAGCGCGGAGATGTATTAGTTCAGTGCAAGAGGTATTAGTTCAGTGCAGAGAGGTATTAGTTCAGTGCAGAGAGGTATAAGTTCAGTGCAGAGAGGTATAAGTTCAGTGCAGAGCGGTATAAGTTCAGTGCAGAGAGGTCTTAGTTCAGCGCAGAGAGGTATTAGCCCAGAGCAGAGAGGTATTAGTTCAGTGCAGAGAGGTATAAGTTCAGTGCAGAGAGGTATAAGTTCAGTGCAGAGAGGTCTTAGTTCAGCGCAGAGAGGTATTAGCTCAGAGCAGAGAGGTATTAGTTCAGTGCAGAGAGGTATTAGTTCAGTGCAGAGAGGTCTTAGTTCAGTGCAGAGAGGTATAAGTTCAGTGCTGAGAGTATTAGTTCAGTGCAGATAGGTATTAGTTCAGAGCAGAGAGGTATTAGTTCAGCGCAGAGAGGTATTAGTTCAGAGCAGAAGTAAAAAAACAACAACAACAATAAACATATACTCACCCTTCTCCCGCGAAAAAAGCATGTGCTTTCTTAATGGCGGGAAAAGCTGGTAGATAATCATCCGAAACATTCGTCCGCCGATCGCCACACGCTTCAAGAAACTATGGTTCATACAACCTACAGTGTGTCCAGTGTGACGGCCAGTCTGGCGACTGCAGTGGTCATTGGACGGCTAGCTCTATTTTTTTAAAATTTTGTTGAGATCTTTGAACGGTCAATGAGCAGAAATATGGCCGACAGATTTTGGCGGGAAAACTTGTATCGTTAACTATTTGTGTAATTGATGACGCAGTCCTGTTTATTTCCTGCAGCTGAAGAGCTGAGAATTCAATAGGGAATTTTTTTTCGCCTTGATGAGTTCTTCCTCCTGAATTCCTATACACTTATTGTGATATTTTCTCAGGGATAGATGGGATACTAAATAGGTCACTTCCTTATCTCTGCAAACAGATCGCAGATTATTTGTTTATTTTTTTTCTACTTTATGAAAACGCACTAACCACTGCTCTCAAATCGCCGGCAGCAGAGACATTCTATTGTATTTAAGGGGCCCTTTAGCACACACATTTAGAGATATTTGGGGGCTAAACTACTATTCGGGGGCTTTATAGAATTTTGCACATAAATAGGGCCCAGAGCTGTTGCTTCATTTAGCATATCCGTAAGAATGCCCCTGTTGTATATCTAAAACCAATCTTAAGAATTTTAAACATATAAAATTAGCCCAAAATACAGAAATCCTATACAATACACAATCACACATTTGTAGAACACAACACAGAAGTCCTAAAACAATACACAATCACACATTTGTAGAACACAACACAGAAGTCCTATACAATACACAATCACACATCTGTAGAACACAACACAGAAGTCCTAAAACAATACACAATCACACATCTGTAGAACACAACACAGAAGTCCTAAAACAATACACAATCACACATCTGTAGAACACAACACATAAGTCCTAAAACAATACACAATCACACATCTGTAGAACACAACACATAAGTCCTAAAACAATACACAATCACACATCTGTAGAACACAACACATAAGTCCTAAAACAATACACAATCACACATCTGTAGAACACAACACATAAGTCCTAAAACAATACACAATCACACATCTGTAGAACACAACACATAAGTCCTAAAACAATACACAATCACACATCTGTAGAACACAACACATAAGTCCTAAAACAATACACAATCACACATCTGTAGAACACAACACATAAGTCCTAAAACAATACACAATCACACATTTGTACACATATTTCCGGTAGAATTATTCCATCAACATTCCAGTCTCCCGGCATAAATGTATCCAACATTCCATGCAACATATAAAATGGCTGAATGAAATGAACCAACTTTCTAAATTCACTTAACAGATCACACACCACATCGGGCAACTCCCCCCTCCCCTCCTTCTCCTCTTTTACTCCCTTCACTTTAAAATCTCAAATAACATCTGACACTATATGAAAGTAATCACCGGTCGACTAATTGACACTGATCGCGGTCTTAGCATGAGAGAGAGAGAGAGAGAGAGAGAGAGAGAGAGAGACGATAGGAGGCGGGGGGGAGGGGGCAACGAAATTACATCTATTTACGGCTGTGACTCCAGAGCACCGCGGTCATGTGGTCATGTGGTCATTACACGACCGGCCTTCAAGCGGAACCACTGTCGTCAAAACGTGAATGACATCAACAAAAGCTGTACGTTATATAGCTTGAAGAATATCCCCCCTGCTGGAACCAAACCGTGTACCGTATTCCTTTCTAAAACTATCCGCTGAATATCGTTTGAGTCGCTGGCAGGAATACACTGCGATAAAACGGTACAGCTTTTGTTTGTCTAATTATGTTGCAGATACGGGCCTAAAGAGTGCCCCCCTTTTTTTCCACGAAAGTATGAACTCACTAGTGGTCAGCGAAAGTATGACCTCACAAGTGGTCAGCGAAAGTATGACCTCACAAGTGATCAGCGAAAGTATGACCTCACAAGTGTTCAGTCATGCAGCTGCTAACTGGTAAGGTATTATCTGTTTAAAACAATCTAATATATGTTGCTGCATACCCCCTGACTAACATTTCCCGTACCCCTGAATAACATTTCCCGTACCCCTGCATAACATTTCCCGTACCTCTGCATAACATTTCCCGTACTCCCTGCATAACATTTCCCGTACCCCCTGCATAACATTTCCCGTACCCCTGCATAACATTTCCCGTACCCCTGCATAACATTTCCCGTACCCCTGCATAACATTTCCCGTACCCCTGGATAGCATTTCCCGTACCCCTGCATAACATTTCCCGTACCCCTGCATAACATTTCCCGTACCCCTGCATAACATTTTCCGTACCCCTGCATAACATTTCCCGTACCCCTGGATAGCATTTCCCGTACCCCTGCATAACATTTCCTGTACCTCTGCATAACATTTCCCGTACCCCTGCATAACATTTCCCTCCCCCCCCCTTGGAGTACGCCTACCACCGGTTGAGAACCTAAACCCCCACTGTCACGACCTCCTTTTTCGTCAAGTCGTCAAACAAATAAAGTGCCATTTAGGCTCAGGCAGAACAGGCCCGTTATCCTAAATGCCCACAAATATAGGAACATCTCTGCCAAGAGCCCACACTAAAAACTACGAACTGTCCCTAAAGCCAGAATAAGCGAGCCCCAAACCCGCCGTGTTGATGAAATCACTTCCTGCATTTACACAAATCATCACATTTCCCATTGTATATGTAGCACAGTAAACAATAAGAAATAGATTTTTTTTTTTGTAATATTTTTGTTTATCTCCAGCGGAAATCCTCAAAGAAATATATGCACTTCCAATTTTTTTGAAAACATATTTTTTTGAGCACACACAAAACCATCAACTGACACCATTGATTAACGATTCGTTAGTCTCCAAATGTAACTTCTTAAAAGAATGTTATATCTCGCCTTGTAAAATGTTATATTACCTTCCTGTAAACATTCTAGCTTTCCCATAACATGACAAGTAAAGACTTCTCAATGAATAAAAAAAAGCACAGCTTCCGGTTTCAAGAAGCTTAACAAACTATTCCAGGTGACTGAAACAACATAAAATTTTAAAAAATAACGAAAGAATAACAAAATACTTATAGCAGAATGTGTTTTAAGTTTAAAGTAATAGTTATAGGGCGTTTCTAAGTCTGAAAAGACCGAAAACAGTTTCTGCAAAACTGTATTATAATGTGCTGTCGCTCCCACGGCTGTTCAGACGTTATTGATTTAAACACGTCGTATTTGGGTTTCATTGCTATGAATTCAGCCCCCTTGATGGTTATGTCCCTTGCCAGTTGAACGTTCATATCTCTCCCCTCCCCCCCCCCCCCTCCTTCTAGTCATCATTTGAAGAAGGGGAAAAAACACACATTTTTTTTTAAAACCTAAAGTGTTGCTACGAGCAAAGTTATCTTGTGTATCTGTCTAGCAGACTGACTGTTGTATTGTCCGTCTACCAGACTTGAATTGTCTATCAGTCCACCAGACTGAATGGTTTAATTGTCTTTCTGTCAACTAGCCTGACTGCTGAATTGTCTGTCTGTCTACCAGACTGTTGAATAGTCTATTTCTCTATCAGAAGGACTGTTGAATTGCCAACCTTTATCAGACTGAACGTTGAATGGTATCTGTGCTTAGCTCCACGTTATATTTTCATCAACTTTCGTAAACAAAATCCAATGCTTTCAGTGTATCACCGCCAAGTATTTAACTGTATGGCTGTATTTGAGAAACAGCTTTCCACACTGAGCTAAATTGACAACAGCCTTGCACCCGTATTTTAATTGAGAACAGCTTTGCACGAGACAGTATGAAAAAAATAGTACCAGCATTTCTCCCATGGTTATATTGAGAACTGCTTGGCACAAACGGTGCAATTGAAAAACTATAATTTTCTTGATGTTTATTTGTTTTAAACATATATCGAGCTCTTCACCAATTCACTACCTGAACCGTTTAAGTCAATGGTAAATAACAAACCAGTAAATCTGCGTTATCAGAAACTGCCTTATTTTAAAATAGCAGACGTTAATATGCCTAGTAATTAATTCAATTAAAGTTATTATGACTGCACCTAATTACCACGAGAGCATAGTGTATGTAATTGAGAACACATTCCAGTGCATGGTTGGTAACCTTATTACCCATTATAAGTTACTAGTTTCTGCTAAATAAAACATAGACTCGATAGTAGGTTAATACGACAAATGACCTAATTATATACTATTGCTCACAGTCTAGACCAGTGGTCGGCAAACTTTTCAGCCAAAGAGCCAAATATGAACATTACAACAATTAAAAAAAAAATTGGGAGCCAAATCTGCTTGTTAAGTAAACTTTTATTACATTAAATAAGTAGTACACTAAATAAGTTGTATACTAAATAAAACTAAATGCCAAAGAGCCACATGCGGCTCAGACACTGAGTTGCAAGCAGACAGAAGCTAACGAAGACATATTCTGACACATTAGCTTTATGTAAATACACACACACACAGCGTCCTATTCACATATTCATATATACAGACAAGAACACGTTACATAGACACTTACATAACACAGACAATACACAGACACATACATGGCACACAATAAATGGAAAATAATATACACTTAATATATAGACACACACACACACTTTACATAGACAAATACATAACATAAATACATAATACATAGACAAATACATAATGAAAAAAATTTTGCACACACACTTGACATAGACACATACATTATATAAACACATAATACATAAGTCATATACACAACACACAACACATAGACACATACATAGGACACGCACATTCTTACATTTAGAAATGCATACAGACATAAATACATACATGCATGCATACATACAACATACGTTCATATAGACATACATTCATACATACATACATATATACATACAGTCAGTTCGATTTCAGTTTACGAGTTTCCTTCCTTTTACACAGATACTTGTACTTTGAAGTGTGTCAAAGCAGATGGTCCAGCTAGGTACAATGGAAACTATGATGAGTTCTAACAATCTAAATTTACTCAAACGCACCGCATTGAATACATGTTTGTGTTTTTTTTTTTCAAGTGCACGAAGGGATCAAACGTAATCGTTGTAACGGACATATTGCAATGATACTAGCAGAATCGATACTGCTAACTGGTTGGTCCCCATAACATGTTTCATTCAGTATGACGTTAACATTATACCTATCACATGACCCTGGCATTTAGGCCTTCTTTGTGAAAAAAATCGCGGAAATTCGACATAGCATTTCGTCAACACAGCGTCATCGCTAGCGTGCTAGTCTTTACAAATTTGATGTTTCCACCATTCTGTACACAATTTATTTCCACCATTCTGCACACAATTTATTTCCACCATTCTGCACACAATTTATTACAAAGTTAATACATTTTCTAATTCATTCCTTCGTGTGGACTCCTTTTTTTCCCCCTAGTGACTGCACATTTGCATCAATTGCAACAATTAAGTAAACACGATACGCTCACACAGATGTTGACTGACTAAACGAGTGAGGCTCGACGGGTGAGTCCTGGCAGTGGAGATTTGAACTCACGTCTCAATAGTGATTACATTAATCTCGACAGAAATAGCAGCCAATACGTACAGCATGAACTATTTCGTATACCCAGTTGGAATGTGATTTTAAAATAAATTTCGTTCGTCTAGCAAGGCATTGCTTGTATATCAAGGCAAAGTTTGTTTATAAAAATTGGCTCGTCTTGCGAGTCACACGTAAACCGAGGTATTTTTTTATGATATCTCTGAAATAATGATTGCAGTACAGGTTAATTAAGAAAGTTAAAAAAAATAAAAAAAACACCGATCAGATAAGACAACCGTTTCTCAATAAGGAGCACACACCGCCCCCTTACCCCCTTTAGATAAATACAAACACAACCATTTCATTATAGAAATTAATTAATTACTCACTTAGCCACAATAAAACCGTGACAAAATATGTATACCAACATTAGATGTACCACAAACCTTTATCTGAGAAATAATGAAACAACAACACTGACGAATATACAGCCAACAGACTCAAGACTAGAACAATGTTCTTGCCAACAGAACAGCCAACACTTCCATCTATCAGGGGAGAGAATCGCAAATAAATAAATAAAACACGACCACAGCTAAAAAAAAAAATTCACCAAAAAAAGAAAAGTTGTCCATTTGATACCTCCGCACGACACTTCACACTATGTCCAGACACTTTAACTCACCGGACACTAGCACCACTCCTCGGTTTAGGTCCATCGCCTAATTGTCCAGACCTTACCCACCACCCCTTCTGTTGTAGCAAATAAAAAGACTAATTCACGATGACCTATAGAGATTGAACTAGGACTGTAGTGATGAAGAAATCATAACAAACAAAACTTTTTCGCAGTTCTGCGTCACATATCCTAGAAATAAAACATCATCAACATATTTCCTTCTCGCGATATTTTTTTTTTCCAAATTTATTTTCAAGAAAGAACAAAACAGATTCCCATAATGTATTATTCCCAAAGTGGTCAAAAACAACAAATACTGATTCTTCTTCTCCTGAAAGATGTTTTCATTCTGTTTCTTTCTTTCATCCAATGTTATCCAAATGTAAAAGTAAACAAAAACTCATTTTTTTATGTGTGTGTTGTGTGTGTGCGTGCGTGCACGGGGCGTCTGGCCCTGGCTCACTCACAGAATCATTAAATTTAGCACGAGAACAGGAGGGGGGGTGAGGAAGGCGAGCTGTACCAGACCTGGGGGGGGGGGGCAGAAATCACCACAGTTGGGACATGGGGAGGGAGGGGCTGTGGAGAAGAACTACAAGCAATATGGATGTATTGGGGCCAGCCTCGTCCTGGGGTTGTTCTGATGGGGAGGAGCCGGACAAGAGAGGGGAGAAAATAAGAGAGAGAGAGGGGGCAGGGAGAAAATAAGAGAGGGGGGAGGGAGAAAATAAGAGAGGGGGGAGGGAGAAAATAAGAGAGAGAGGGGGGGGAGTATTTTATGATTTCAAGGTTGAATTTTTTAAAAAAAGGGAATAAAACATAGTTTCAAAAAATATAACAATTGATGAATTTATTATTATTTTTGTAAGAATGGTTTGAGCATTGTGTATGGGCCTTCAGAGAGGGATAGAGACAGAAGGAGATTCAGAGAGGGATAGAGAGACTGAAGGAGATTCAGAGAGGGATAGAGAGACAGAAGGAGATTCAGAGAGGGATAGAGAGACAGAAGGAGATTCAGAGATGGATAGAGAGACAGAAGGAAATTCAGAGAGGGATAGAGAGACAGAAGGAGATTCAGAGAGGGATAGAAAAACAGAAGGAGATTCAGAGAGGGATAGAGAGATAGAAGGACATTCAGAGAGGGATAGAGAGAAGGAGATTCAGAGAGGGATAGAGAGACAGAAGGAGATTCAGAGAGGGATAGAGAGACAGAAGGAGATTCAGAGAGGGATAGAGAGACAGATGGAGATTCAGAGAGGGATAGAGAGACAGAAGGAGGTGAGATTGTGGTAATAGACATCCATATTTAATAGTTGATTCTATTATTTTCAGACGATTGCTTTAACTTAGCTGCTACTAACCTTACTTAACATGACCAACTATTGACCACTACATTCATGTAATATATCTCAAAGCTGTTGCTAGATATGACCCACAATGGACCACTACATTCATGTAATATATCTCAAAGCTGTTGCTAGATATGACCCACAATCGACCAATACATTCATGTAATATATCTCAAAGCTTTTTCTTTATATGACCCACAATAGACCACTACATTCATCAAATTGATATATTATGTGGAGTGGGAAGGGGCAAATGTCAAACACAGAAATAAGGCAAGAGACAGAGAGAGAGAGAGAGAGAGAGAGAGAGAGAGAGACAGACAGAGAGAGAGAGAGAGAGAGAGAGAGAGTTGGAAAAAGACAGCATTACAAAAAGAAATGTCCACCTCCGTGTCCATCCATCACTGTTTTCTCCTGAATATTCTATGACATCTCGCTTAGGACAACAACTCGGACAGATAGCCACTGGTCTGTGATTCTAAAGAGTGGCCTATATGCTCAAAATGCTATACA